>JARHVA010003041.1:37500-530000 GCA_037957365.1 Torreya grandis | reverse complement strand
CCATGAAGGTATACACAATTTACAACATTAAAAATTATGGGTTTTAACATACATATGCATTTGAGATGTAGGTTCTCAGATTTATCATATAGATGCATAACATTCTATTTTGGTTGTAAAAAATTCAACAGGGCATAATAATTATTCATGCACATATACAATATGACAATTTACAGTTGGCACAAATTAAGTGAGGCATGAAACTTATTCATACATATTTAAATATTCTTTATGTAAGTGAATGGAATTGGAGGACCAAAATGGGGTCTGAAGACGACATGTTTTTCTCTAAATTTGAAGATGTTATAAGAACATGAATTGTACATTCCAAGTTTCTAAACTAAAAATGTTTTCTTTAAATGGTTAAGTATAAACAGGTCAGACATCAAAATTTTTAAGAGGTAATACTATTTAAAAAATAATAATAGTAGATATCTTACCATTCACCTCATTATTATTTTTTATCATCGTTTACTTTTTTTTAAACCCTTTTGTGCAAAGTTAGATAAGATCATCTAGTTTGTAACCTAGGATTTTTTAATTTTTTTAATGATTACTTTTTTTTAACTAATTTCACAAATTAATAGACCCTAAGATATGATCAATAATTCATATCCAACCATGTGTTCCATCATACCCCACTTGAACCCCCTAACTACCTAAAAAATATCAAAAATAATATTTTTTTAAAAATGAGGATAGAACTAGCTCTATTTTGTAACCCTATAATTATTTTCTAGTTTGAATCAATGAAATGAAATATACGTAAAAAAATATAAACATGTATATTTATGGCATACAAAACTATAAAAACACATACGTATTAATAAATATAGACAATAACCTTAAAGTACACACACACACACACACACACACACACACAGAAAGAAAATATTGGGTTCAATATTGTAGTCATATTTTCAAGAAATTTATTTATATAATTCACATAGTCTATTATGGGAGAAGTTGCATGTTATATTTTTTAGTCAAAAACACACATTCAACTATGTGTTTGCAGGTCCATGCCTTAGGCTTGGGAATCCAAGTTATTTTTTGGTCCTTGAGGCATGTGTTTTAATTTTCAAACATTAGAATTATGTAGACATAATTACCATGTATAAAAAATATTTTACTATTAAAAATTGGTATGCATTTGGCCATCTTATTTATTTTATTATATATTTTTTTAATTATCAAATTTCATGCTTGCCTTAGTCGAAGTTATTTGTTAACATTGAATTTTTTTATATCAAAAAAATGTAAGCATAATTCTAACTATAATCTTGATGTTTACCTGACTAAATAGATTTATGGCTATGAAATGTGATTTGAAGCTCAATTAGCCCCAATATCATCATAGATTGATCCAATTAGTCAATTAGGGAAATAAATTATGTGATTTAGGCCAAATTGAGCCATGTGAACCTAATTATTACTCTAAGGATGTCAATTAGGGATAAATCAATTGGTTTAGGGTTTATAGTTTATGAAATAGGGTTTAGGGTTTATGGCTTAGGGTTTAAGGTATATGGTTTAGGGTTTAAGGCATAGGTTCCAATTGTGAAGGCAATTGAGATTCATTTAATATCATTGAGCCTATTTGTGACTATAGAATGTGATTTTGGATTCAATTTGCCCCAATGTCATCATAAATTGAGCCAATTAGTCAATTGGGGCAATCATTGATGTGATTTTAACCAAATTGATCCATGTGAACCTAATTATTACTCTAAATTATGTTAATTAGGGATAAATCAATTGGTTTAGGGTTTACAATTTAATGTTTATGTCTTAGGGCTTAGGGTTTAAGGTTTATAATTTAGGGTATAAGGTCTAATAACAAATGTAATTGGGGATAATTTTAGCTCATTAAACTTATCCATGACTATAAAATATGAATTTGGGCTCAATTGTCCCCAATGCCATCACATGTTGAGTCAATTAGTCAGTTGTAGAAATCAATGATGTAATTTGGGCCAAATTGAGCCCTATAAACTTAATTGGTTTAAGGTTTAGAATTTAGAGTTAATATTTTAGTGTTTAGGGTAAAATATGTAAGTAATTTTTATATTAAGGAATGCGTACGTGATTTTAGTACATACGTGTTATTAATGAATACATGTTTATGTGGATAGTAAAATAGTAAAAAAGTAGATTCATCAATGCCATTATTTTTTTACATCAAGAGTTTTATCCCCTACATACTCTAATATGTTTCATTATACACAATGAAGGTCTATTGTTAATGATTTTATCATTATCCCCACCCTCAAAAGTTGATAACTTTTTTGATCATAGTTAAATATACATTACATGTCTAGTTTTTAATAATTTGATTATTTTCCTTGCTTGGTACTACATAGTGCAGTTTTTTTATAATAATTTGATCAATGTCCCCATGCTCAAAATATTATAACTTTATTTAATATTGGGTGACAAAAATTGTAATAGTGGGAATAAGTTAAAGAGAAAAATGACAAAGGAATTAGAAGTGATGAGATAAAAACAAAGGCAAAAAATGTGAAGAATTCTTGCAAATCAATTATCCCCAATGAACTGAATGTCAAAAATAATGAAGAAATGAATAATAATAGTATACCAAATTATGAAAGTCCAATTGTCAATTATAATATTATACCAAATTATAATCTAAGTCCACATTCAATTTTTAAAGTTCTTAATTTTAGTGTTGATAATAATGTGCATGATTATTTACCCTATAACAATGAATAAATTGAATGTAAACATTGATTAGTGAAAGTAAAAATGAAGAAAACAATATGGGAGAATCATTAAATGAATAAAATACTAATGAATATAAGAATATAGAAACACCAAATTAACCAATTTTACCATTAAGAACACCTCATAGGATTTTGAAAAGAAGACCCATGCATTTAATTTAAATTTATGAAAACATTTTGAAACCAATGCATACAAAATGTCTGACTATTGTAAAAGAAGAAAAGTTGAAATAAATTGGGAGTAAAACTTTGAAAACTTAAATTAAACTTGAATATGTCAATTGTTTGTTACATTGATGAAAGTTTTTAAGATGATACCTACAATGAACATCCTAAGACTAATAACATATAATATTGATGGTCAAAACAAGGCAATTATTGAAAATATACATAATCTATACCATAAATTAGGTGTGAATAAATGCACAAAATATGGTAATATTTATTGATGCATTATTATAATTTATATGGTAAGTTGTCAAATAAGGACCAAAGATTGATTATAAAAAAAGTAGAGTATTGAACATAAATAGAAAAACACCAATGAAAGAAATTGGGAGACATAGAAGACTTCATGTTGTCAATAAAACTAACTTTTGGGTGATCTTTGGTAGACTCCCATGAAAATTCAAGGCTATAGTTAATTCCCTAAAATATTTACTTTCATAATTTTGGAAAGATAACACAAGGGTATCACCCAATATAGGAGATGTAGTGAAAAGATAAGTTGGTTCTCATAACCATGAACCATGTCTGAAACATTTTTTGGATATGAATCAAACATAATTATACTCTTAATTTTTTCAAAAATATCAAAAATCTCTATTAATCAAAGATATTTTGAAATTTCTAAACCCTTCTACTTGAAAATAAATCACACATGCACCACTTGTTGTTGTAGGCAACATGTTGAATTTTCTATCCATTATGATTTTTTTCATAATGATTTTTTTAATTTTCATACTGATAAATTTGTTTATGAGTGTGGAATGGAAGCTCCACCAAAATTAGGAAAGGAATTTATTCCAACCACTTTTTGTGAAAGACCAAATGGACAATTTTTATTACAAAGTATGCTTGGATAAAACATACAACATTTGTGGTGGATTTCCAAAATTTAAAAATTGTACCCATGAGGAGAGAAAACATGGAATCAGGAATAAATTAGTCAGTTTTATTAAATATAAATATTTGACATACCAATTAAAATATTGAAAGGAATATAAAAGGTGTGAGATTGCTACATAACAAATACCTATTTTAGAATTTAAGGCCAAATTTAGGGAAGAAATTATTTATGAGTATGTAAGGCACACACATAGATATTGATGACTAGATGAATAATTCAATTTAATAAAGGACACATTCCTAATTGGTATTGTTATTTTAGTAGTTTAACTTTCAAAGAATTACACATTTCAACCATAAATGGAGGTTCAGTCACAATAATATAGTTCAATACAATTTTTCATTTTCATGCATATAGCATTTATTCATGCACCTAATAGTACAAAGAATGATAAAAAAATATTAATGGAGTACCACTTATATGTCAGTTTTTATAGAAACATTCTACAAAGTATGTGCAAGTTTTTTTTTAGATATTCTATGGCTAGTTGAATGAAAGGAACATTCAAAATTATATTTGGTCAACTAACTACACATCACAATGTAAGAATGGATATATGTTTTAATGGTTAATAAATATTCATGTGACCAATATCATAAAATATATTTGGACTTTTACTAAAGTAAGCCATGGAAAAGGGGAGCATGACAATGCAAAAGCATGTGTTAAAAGAGCGCTTACAAGATAGGAGTTTAGGCTAAAATGGGTGCTCAATCTCCTAACTAGGTGTACTATAAGGCTAAGAATGTATTATTAGAAGTTATTTATCACCCATGATGTGGTATTAATTTAAATTTTCAGCCTTTAGGCCTCAAATATGGAGATATTCAACAATGACTTGAATGTTGACAACATTTCTTGTCAATGTTTCTCAACACTAGAATTGTTGTGAAAATATATATCTACATGGATTTAGATGTTTTAGTGATGGGTAAATATTTAATTTACATATCCTAAGGTTTTGGAAGTGATATATTTGTAATTAGAGGTCCTGAAAGTGAAAATGTTTACTTGAGGTAAAGAACTTGTCTCTTAACTACATAAAAATAACATTTTAGGACTGATCACTAAATCATCTACCACATATTCATCTCTTATTTTTAATATAATTTATCTAGGGTGAAATTATATAGCTTCAAAATTCATGTTATGGTTATTTAAATTCATGTAGATGACTTATGGTTTCGATTTGACGTGTGTTTGGAGTTTTCCTTAAAAACTACAATTTTACCATACAGGGAAGGACCTCTTTTAGGATAAAATAAGTGAAAAATCTCCTAATCAAGAGTAATAAAAGAATAATAACATGGTCCTAAATTTTATTAAAAAACCCTAATGTGGTGGTGATGACATGCTTTATCCATGATGTCCTAAAGGTTGAGATCTCTAACTGTGACTTGAATGTTGACAACATTTATTAACAATGTTTCTCAATGCTAGAATTATTGTAAAAAAACATATCCACATGGATTAAGAGGTCATTGTGGTGGAAAAATATGAAATTTTAATATCCTTGAGTTTTGGAACTAATGTATTTTTAAGCGGAGGTATAGGAAGGAAAAATGTCTACAGTAGGCAAAGCACTTGTCTCTTAACTATATATAAATAACATTTCAGGGTTGATCATTGAATCATCTACCACATATTTGTCTCTTATTTTTGATAAAATTTATATAGGGTGAAATTATATGGATTCAACATTCACATGATGGTTCTTTCATTTTATGTAGATGACTGATGATTTTTGTTTCATGTATGTCTAAAGTTTAGCTTAAAAAATGTAATTTTACCATATAGGGAAGGACCTTATTGAGGCCAGAATAGGTACTCCATCTAATTAACTAGGCATAATCTAAGTCCAATAATTTGGTCCTATAATTTATTTTTCACAATAAACATGGTGAAAATGCCATTTTTTAGCCACAAGGTCTCAAAGGTGGAGATCTTCAACTACAACTTGAATGTTGACAATATTTATTGATCCTAGACTTGTTGTAAAAATGTGTATCCACGTGTATTTATAGGTATTTATGGTGGGAACATATGTAATTCATAATACTAAGCTATTATAAGTGATGGATTTACAAGTGGAGGTCAAAGAATCAGAAATGTCTAATGTAGATAAATAACTCATCTCTTAATTACATAAAAATAACATTTCAAGATTGGTCATGAATCATCTACCCCTAATTCATCTCTTATGTTTGATTTAATAGATCCAATGTTATTTATAGGGATTTAAATGTATAAACATTTTATGATAATTTTAATTTATGTAGATGACTTATGGTTTTTGTTTGACATGTGTATGAAGTTTTCCTAAAAAACTATAATTTCATAGTACAGGGAAAGACCTTCTTGAGGTCCAAATGGGTGATTATTCTCCTAAAAAAGCATACTCCAAGGCCAATAATACATTCATATAGGTTATTATACACCCTATACATGGTGACAATGTTAGTTTTAAACTACAAGGCTCTAGAGGTGGATATATCTAACTGTGGCTTGCATGTTGATAACATTTCTTGTCGATGTTTCTCGATGCTAGAATATTTATGAAAATATGTATCCACATGGATTATGAGGTCTTTATTTTTTAAAAAATATTTAATTTTCATATCCCAATGTGTTGTAAGTGATGTATTTTCAATTGGAGGTCCTAAAAGTAGAAATGTCTACTAGAGGCAAATAACTTGTCTCATGTTTCATGTGGTGCAAAATCATCTTAAACATGCCCCTAAGGCCCAAATTTATGCATTGATAAGTGATTTAAAAAAATAATTTTAACTCTCTATAGAAAAAATGGAATTATAAAAATGGAGATGGTGATAATAAAGGAGATATTTTTAAGATTAAAGTAGTAATGGATGATTCTTTTGAGGACCCTAGGAATCATTTGTTCAAAATGGCTGAGGGTAGCTCTTGTTTATCTTTATGTGTTATATTATGGATGAATTGTTATACATTATACAATATTTAATCATATAATGAATTAAATAGGAAAAATTTATCAAGGCCATATATTAATGATCTCAACTCTAAAGAAAAGTGTATGCATTAAGATATGCTCACCCCACTATTTTTACTAATTACCATTAATTTAGCCTAATTCTCATATTTCCTAGCTATATTAACCTTTGGCCTAATACCCATACCCCATTCCTACATCCCATATAACCTTAATCCCTTCCTAAAATCAATTAATCACCCCATTAAACCTCTAAAAGGTCATATTACCTACTAACATACCCCCTAAACCCACTAGCCAATTTTAAATTCAAAAATATTCCAACTACCCACCCACCACCCTACACTAGCCTTTCCTAAAACCCTAAACCATATGGGAAGATTTATATAATTGGAGGATTCTATAAATATTCCCCAAATTAGCCCCTTCATCTATAATTTTCCTATTCCAGAGATTTCCATGGAATTAAAAATTCCATGGAAATTTCCTAACGATAGATCTAAATGGCCCTAATTTGAATTTGGACCATAGATCTTCCCTCCATATGCCTATAAAAATTAAACTTACCTCCATCCTCAATACTAGTGAAAAAATCCACTAGTAAGCTATTAAGCTCACTTTTCAAGCATCCATACTAACCTTCAAACATTCATCAAGGCCATTATCCAACATCCATAGCCTTTTAGAAGCCATTGTCAAGCTAGTGCAAGCAATCCAACAATCAAGATTTTCAAGTCAATCACAAAAGTTCAAATCCTATAATGGAGTTTTGTGAAGTTAAAGAGGATGGTAAGAACATTATATTTTCTCTAATTTATCTTCTCTATCCTTTCATATTGGTTTTTATCAAAATTTTAGGTTTTATTATCATTTTGATAATGTCTTGAATCCAAATTTTGGTACACATTTTGGCAACCATGGTGGGACCTTACCTTCCTTATTTAGGCTAACACTCTTGATAGAAGAATTTTAGGAAATTTAAGGACCAACTGAACATTTAAACAAGGCTAGATTTTCACTTTTTGATGCATTCTAGGCAAGTAGCAAGATTGTACTATTAGTAGTGATATTAAAGTCATAACATCATCAATCTGAGTAGAGATATCATCGAATAGGAATTTATTAGTTATGTGTTTATTAGGGTTTTAGGTTTTGACAATACTATGACTTTGATATTCACAGGATTTCCCTATTAGTTATGACATTGATAATTCTAGAGGTGATATTGTGGTGTCCTACAATAAACTTTGGATTTTGAGAACCTTTTAACCGACTCTCTATTTTTATTTAGGTGTGTGTTTTTCTGTGTAGGATAGAAATAAACTTCTCTAAATTCAACCTATTTGGACATATTTAATAATCCTACAACTCCCTAAATAGTGAGATTGTCCTAGTAATAGTGGGGTTGTCTTTTTTAGTTGTGTTATTACATAATCATTAAGAACTAGTAAAAAATACCCCTATTCTTTTTAATTTGTCATTTTATAGGAAATCTTAGGTTTTCTTAATAGGGATGAAAAGGTCTATAATTTTTAAGTCTAAAAGAATTCTCTTTTGGCTAATAAGTATTCTTAAGCTATTCCTCCACATAGTCAACTTAACCTCTAATTATATCTGAAGAAAGTCTACTTATAATGGGTGTTTTCTTTCCTATAGGGTTCTGGTAAAACACAAGAGCAAGAATATTTCCTAGATATTTATCCTACGGGCTAGTTCAATCCCTTCTTGCGATACCAGTACTCTCACAATCATGGGATTACCCTACCAATAACAACATTATCATCTTGAGTCATAGTTTTGTTGTATAACATAGTTAGGGCTAGTATTAGACTTTAGTAGTGTTTTCATTATAAGTAATTGTATTTAAAAACAAAGCCCTATAATTATTTTTAATCTGGTAGACCTTTTTTTTATCCGTTGAGAATACACATAGACTATTGCTTTAGCCTTACAATATCATTATTAGGGTCCTTTTCACAAATAGTGGTGTTGTTGATTAGAGTAGTGGCATTGTCTAACCATCATGGTAATAATAGTAGTTAGTTTTTAAACCCACCATTATCTTCTTGTATAATTGATCTCTCAGTAGTGGGATTGTACATTCTGGTCATGAAATTACCCTATACACTCGTAAGATTGTAGGAACTTGAAAGATTGTAGAAGTTTGAGCTACTAACTAATTTATTACAAGTTTATTAAGGATTTTGACACCTCAATCAAATATCTAACCTTTGTGATCATAGGGATGGGTAACACTTTGTCATTTTTTCTTTATATTTCATTATATTTAAAAAATCATTGATTTAGTTAGATCATTGTCTTCTTTACTTATAAACACTTATTTTCTTATTGTGTGTGTTTTTTGACTTGTAAATAATTTATCATATCATTCAAAAGCTCACATAGGTAATTAGAAGTGGTTAATTAATTTTATTGTGCATTTACCTTTTTGTTGAGCCCTCCCTTAGGATAGCATGTGACATGGATTTCATCACCATGCATGCATCTTAGTCTATAGGGGTTAGTGTCATGGATTTTACCACTATAATCTAGCCAAAACTATGTGTTCTATCAAAGTATAAATATAAGGAGAGCTTTCATTATGGCCTAAGTAGAATTCCTCATAAAGGGTTCCATGGAGTGGGGGTGATCAAGACCATATACCTAGGGTAGTCAGACAACCTCTTACATAGACTTAGGCCCCAATATACCATTATTTTTACTAAAAAATCCCCTATATCCTTTTTAAAACCTTAAAATATGGGAATGCAACCATAATAGGTGTTCCACTGTAGGCATCGATAATAGTGATGAAATGATCATCAAGTGCAAGAAAGGTGGAAAAGGTTTGATCAATTTCATAGTGGGTTACTAGCCTATAGCCTCATTTGTGTAGCTGTTAGATGGTATATGAATCACATTACACTCCCAAATAGTTTACTAATTAGGGTTGTACTTGTGTGTGTTATTTGTGTGTTGTGCCTATACATGTTTTATTTGTTAGTTGAGTCAACCACACCCATACTTTTTATGTGAATACCTTAAACAACCTTATAGTATCACTTCTATCTTACCATCATCATTACTTCATATCCTTCCCTCATCTCATTATTATTTCATCTTGACTATACTTATCCTATCACCAATTCATAACATTTACCTTATTCCACACCCTTTTCATTCCTCATCATTTTCCACATTCATATTAAATAACATCTTTTCTTCCTTAGTAATTTGTATATTTTTTATCATCATATCTCCTCCCCATAGTCACACTATATCATTCAATCATTATATACTTATCCAATAGTGCATCTTGTGCCTACATCCATCCCACAACACTTAATATCCACTACACTTTTGGCATATCTCTTTTGATCATCATACTTCCCCATCTACTTCATCCTACCCACACCTCATAGGGTCTATCTTTTTTAACACCATCATCTTTCCACATCCTTCCTTATGCATTATAATTAGATCCTTGTCATACTTTCATCCATCTTACACACATTCTCTCACCTATATCCATTCCATAGTTTTTTGACATTTTCATTTCATATCCTTATATTTTTTACCATCTCATTTATATCTCATACCATCCCACATATAGTGTCTATCGACTTTCCATCCATTCTCTTCATCATCCATTTCTTCTATATTTCCATCTCATATCTATATCCCCCTCACTAATCCACACACATCATATTAGACCAAATATTTATCTACATCCATAATCCCATATAATTTTCATCCTTCACATTTATTGTAGAATAGTTTAGAAAATCCCCCTTTACCTCATATCTACCTTTAATCATATCTTATTTTAATTATTCCATCTCCATAGCCCATATTTTATACCAACGATCTGCTTATCCCCCATCTTATATTTACATATCATCCCACTCCATTTTTTTTGTCCTCATAGTTCATCTATTATTTACTTTGTTATCCATTCCTTACATCTACTTATTAAATATTTGTACTCCTTATCATTACATCATCCTATATCCTTGAATATTCCTTGCCCACATCATCCACCTATCCTAACTCCATCCATATCATCTTAATCATTTATCACCTTCATTATATCTATATAGTCCATCTCCCACATATAGATATTAATCCCATATATATTTTTCTTATATCATCCTATCCCTCTTATAAATACTTTATCTATGTAGCCTATTAATCCACCCATTTGGTCATCACTTCATCATATCCTCTCATAATTATTTCATTCCCCCTAATCCATCTTTCATATAAATTATCTATTCATTCACTTATTTTATCTCCATATCACCCTATCCATATAAGTCTGCCTTTCATAACTATCATTTACATTATCCATATATTATACTATTTCTTTATAATCCATCATTTACATCCAACCACCTAACGCATCCATATAATTCATTCACTTTATCCTTACACTTAATTATAAATAGTTCATTCACATAATCTATATCTCATCCATCATTATCACATATTACACATCCCTCATATTTAGTGACCATTCATCTACTTATTTTGACATTGACCACCTTTTATCCATTTATCCATCCCTTTATCCTATATTATCCCCATAATCCATCTCATTTTAATTAGTCTATCCACACAATATATCCTTCACACATTATTACCTCACTTGATCATTTATCATCTGATCATCCATATATCCCATCTCTCATATCTTTTATATCCTATTACATCCCCTCCTCTTATTTAATTATTATATCCACATAACCCATCATCCACATTAACTACCTATCCATAGTATCCTCGATATCTTTTATCATTCCATTATTCTTACCGATTTAAAATCTCATCCCACCCATTTGGTTATTGATCCCATCATGCTTCCACATATATCCTCATAAACTCCATCCACATTCAATAAATTAGCTTGTGTATATATTATTTAATACCATTTTGATCTTGAGCTTTTGAACCTCCCACATCTATCCTAATATCCCATATTATACATTCCATTCTTATCACTTTTTTATATCCATATCTCATCTATTTTATCTTTGTCCATTCCCATTTGAAAAATAATTACATCTCTCCCATTAAGTTATCTTGAGTGGTAGCTTTTTTCTAAATCCTCACATCACATTTCATACATCCCACTTCCTTATCACCCACTTCTCCTATCTTCTTTCTAATACTAAATTTTGTCTAAAATATAAAATTTTGGTGGTCACCCACTCTTCTAAAATAATTAATTAATGTCTTACCTAGACTTAAAATTATCATCATACATAGCCTTATAAGATATCAATCTAACACCTATCACTATCCTCATATCTATCAAGCATCTTTGTCTTCTAACACCCATCAAACCTGTCCATTTGCTAGTTGACAAATTTATTTGATCCCATCATCCTTTCTCATTTTTGTTAGATGGGTTTATTAAAAGACTTTGTATTTAGGTAATTTTTAGTCATCTCATTTATCCACAACCTCATCTTTTGACTACTACTAGTCTAATTTTTAGACCAAAGCAAGTATGTGAAAAAAAACTACCAATCTCTTTTATCACATTTCACCCTCCCAATATTTCACCATGGTTACCCACACCTGAGCTCAATTCAACCTTAGAAAAGGCTCTAGTCAAGATAAAAATACCATGGGAAAAATGATTGATCATAATTAGGAATATGATGAGAACCACAGTGATATGCATCCACCTTAGGTAGAGAATGAGAGATATAATCCCCTCCATAATGATGATGTTTGCAATCTCATAGAATGATATTTGTAAAAAAACCATGATCAAGTTATCATATGAGCAATAAAAATAGGGGTAACCTTACCATATACCTATGATTTCACCCTCTTGAATAACATAATCCACCCATCCAGATCAGATTCACCTCGCCAATACATCCCTCATAATCCTTGAGAAGAAATAAAAGTGGACCATGGTTTTATGGATGAAGAATAATGACAACCACCCATTATTAATAATCATACTAAGGCTAATAGGAGACTTGCTACCATCAAAGATCACTTGGATCAACTCACATAATAGATTAACCTCCTACTTCATAATCAACACCCACCATCAAAAAGATAGAATAATCCCAATAATACTAATACCATCAATAATGACAATAATATCAATAATGCCAACAACCCAAACAACCTTAGACATACCAAAAACATCACTAATAATACCCACCACACTCATATCCCATAAGATAGTCAAAATCATATTACCAATCCTCTTGGGGATCCTGCCTTCACCCAAGAATGGAAGATGATGAAAGAAACCCTCTAAAAAATGGATCCATTATTAAGGTGTGGAGCCTAAAAGCTTCACATATTAGCGCATTACATAGTTGCAGGTTTACACAGTCACCGGCGTCGGTCAGGAGCGACTGACATCAGTCAGGAGTAGTTGGAGGAACATCGGCATCGGCAGAGGATCGGCCGATGATGGTCACAGGCAAGCAGGCAGGAACCGACGTCGATTACCTGCATGTCCAGAATGCTATTTCCGAGGACAGAAGCGAGTGTTTGCATGATGAGTTTAAGTCTTAGTCTTAAGTTCACGTTTCTATTATTAGCAAGATTGTTTTTAGAGCCCTTGTTCAAGAGGCTTAACTGCTGGTTGTAAGTGCATGCTCAAGTTTCCTAATTCTATATGTAGGAAAGATCTTCTTAGCTTAGTGAGTTGAATTGTATGAGTAGAACATTGTGAATGTTTGAAGGACAGTACAGAGTTGTATCAATCCAGGTTGTTGGAATTGATTGTACTTGAGAGAGAGAGAGCTCTTGAGGAATAGAGATCTAGAGAGAGATCTTGTGCATTTGAGAGAGGTGTGGAAGAAAGAAGTTTCTTCAATTGTATTCCTTTTGTAAAGAGTTTTAATACAAGTTTTCAGGGTGGTTTCTTGTATCTCTTGTTCTGTGCTATTTATCATTCTAGTTACTTATCTATCGAATTTATTTTTGCGTTTATTGCTTTCACAAGTGTAATCATTATTAGTTGATCCCCAACAAGTGGTATTAGAGCTCAGGTTCACTAATAGGTGGTTCAGATCTGTGTAGTGTGTATTGATTACAAGTTGCTCACAGGGGTTTCTACAGGGATTTCTATTTGAGTGGGAGAAGCAATGGCAGAAGAAAGTAAATTGAGAATGAAGAAGTTTAATGGCAAGAACTATCAACATTGGAGAATGCAGATAGAGGACTATCTGTATTAGAAAGATCTTTACTTACCGTTAGATGGGATTGCAAAGAAGCCCAAGGACATGGAGGATGAAGAATGGGAAGTTCTTGACAGAAAGGCTCTGGAGTCTATAAGATTGAGTCTGGCATCCACTATGATATCTAATTTATCACAGGCAAAAACAATGGTAGAGTTAATGACTATGTTAACAAATTTGTATGAAAAATCCTCAGCTTTTAATAAGGTATATCTTATGAAGTAGTTATTCAATTTGCATATGCAGGAAGGTGGATCTGTATCTAATCACCTGAATGATTTCCATGGAATTGTTAATCAATTAATTTCAGTCAATATTATATTTGATGATGAAATAAAAGCTCTTTTAATATTATGTTCTTTGCCTGAAAGCTGGCATGGCTTGGTAATGGCAGTTTCTCATACTGCATCTGCTTCAAATATTTTAAAAGTAGAGGATGTTGTTAGTGTTATCTTGAATGAGAAAATTTGTAGGAAAAGCACAGAGGAAACATTAGGGAATGCTTTAAATCTCGAGAGTAGGGGAAGGCAAAAAGAGAAGAGCAAGAGGAGATCAAGATCTAAGTCTAAGGGGAGAGGTAGATCCAAATCTAGAAATGGCAGGAGGCCACAATGCTAGAATTGTGGAAAGATGGGACACATAAGCAGAGATTGCTGGTCAAAGCCTAAGGAGGAAAATCAGTACGAAGGAAAGGAAAAGGCAAAGGTTGCAGGTATTGCACAAGATGCTTTAATTTTCTCTTTGCATAATAATATAGAATCTTGGGTATTAGATTCTGGTGCATCTTTCCATGCTACCCCTAACAGAGAATATTTCAGTGACTATATCCATGGAGATTTGGAATAGTGTACTTAGGGGATGATGAGCCTTGTAAGATTATTGGCAAAGGTAAAGTGCAACTGAAGATGTAGAATGGCAACACATGGGTGTTGAGAGATGTGATGCATGTTCCTAGCTTGAAGAGAAATTTGATTTCTGCAGGAAAGTTAGGGGATGAGGGTTGTACAATAACTCTCACAGCAGAATCTTGGAAGGTGACCAAGGGTGCACTTGTTATGGCCAGAGGTAAGAGAGAAGGTACTCTCTATTTATGTAATTGTGTTACTAATATTTCTCCTTCTATATTATCTACTTCAGATGTGGATGCTAAATTGTGGCACTCAAGGCTTGGCCACATGAGTGAGAAGGGGATGTCAATTCTTAAGTCTAAAGGTAAGCTTTCAGATTTGAAAAGTATGGATCTAGAATTTTGTGAGCATTGTGTATTTGGAAAATAGAAAAGGGTTAGTTTTCTCAAGACTGGGTCTACTAAGAAAAGACATAAGTTGCAGCATGTTCACACAGACGTGTGGGGACCGGCTCAGGTAGCCTCTATTGGAGGATCACAATACTATGTTACGTTTATAGATGATGCTATAAGAAAGGTATGGATCTACTGTATTAAGAAGAAATCTGATGTTTTTGAGACTCTTAAGATTTGGAAAGCTATGGTTGAGAATGAAACAAGTAGAAGATTGAAGTGCTTGAGATCTGACAATGGCAGTGAGTTCTGCAGTCTTAAGTTTAACTGGTATTGTTATACACATGGAATCTACAGGCAAAGGACGGTTCTAAGGACACCTCAGCAGAATGGAATTGCTGAAAGGATGAACAAAACAATCATGGAGTGTGTAAGATGTATGAGATTGCATGCTGGGTTACCCTTAGAGTTTTGGGCAGAAGCTGTTGACACCACAGTGTACCTGATTAATAGAGGACCCTCTACAGCTCTGGATGGTGGAATTCTAGAAGAGGCATGGATAGGTAAAAAGGTAGATCTCTCATATCTCAAAGTTTTTGGTTGTGAAGCCTTTGTGCACATAGATAAGGAAAATAGAAAGAAGCTTGATGCCAAGTCTATGAGGTGCACGTTTATTGGCTATGGCTCAGATGATTTTGGTTTCAGATTTTGGAATCTAGGAACTAACAAGGTAATTAGGATCCGTGATGTTGTTTTCAATGAAAAAGTGATGTATAGTGATCAGATGAGGACACTGAATCAATCTGGGTAGAGCAATGGTGAATTAGATGAAGTGATGGTCCAAAATGAGATTGCGGGAAAAAGAAATAATCACTTGCAAGAAAACATAGAAACTAGCATCGATAGTACAAAAATCGAGGTCAGTCATATAGAGACCGATGTCGGTAGGACAGGCACCGGCGTTGATCAAGAAGAACCGGCGTCGACCAGTAACAGGTCTACAGGTAGCCGAGGTTGGTCACTGTCAGAGAATTTGGGTGGACAGCATGTTGAGAACGAGTCTAAGACACCTATCAAGAGGTCAGAAAGGGTAAGTAAGCCTCCAATTAGATATTCTCCTTCTTTATACTATTTATTGCTAATCAATGGTGGATAACCAGAGAGTTTAGAAGAAGCATTATAGGTGGATTCCAAGAGTCAGTGGGAGTGTGGCATGGTTGAGGAGATGGAGTCCTTAAGAGAGAACCAAACATGGGATTTGGTTGAGTTGCCAGCTGGTAAGAGAACACTGAAGAACAGATGGACATACAGGTTGAAGGAAGGTGAGAATGGACAGATGAGATATAAGGCCAGATTGGTAGTGAAAGGATTTGCACAAATGCCAGGTATTGATTTTGGTGAGATTTTTTCTCCTGTTGTTAAAATGACTTCTATAAGGGTTGTATTATCTTTGGTTGCTTTTGAGGATTTGCATTTTGATCAGCTAGATGTTAAGACAACATTTCTCCATGGAGATTTGGATGAGGAAATATACATGGAACAGCCTGAAGGATTTGAGGTCAAGGGTAAGGAGAAGTTGGTGTGCAGACTGAAGAAAAGCTTGTATGGCCTCAAGCAATCTCCTAGACAGTGGTATTTGAAATTTGATAGGTTTATGACTGAGCATGGCTATAGTAGGTGTCAATCTGACCATTGCATGTATTTCAAGAGATTTGATAATGGTAGATATATTATTCTATTGTTGTATGTAGATGATATGCTGGTTGTAGGATCACACATGCAGGATATCTCTGAGCTTAAGGTGAAATTAGCTCAAACGTTTGCTATGAAGGATTTGGGAGCAACAAAGAAAATCCTTGGCATGATCATTAAGAGAGACAGGAAAAATCACAGGTTGATATTGTCTTAAGAAGATTATGTGGACAAGGTGTTGAAACGGTTCAATATGCAGGATGCTAAACCGGTAAGCACACCTTTGGCTGGACATTTTAAGTTGAGTAAAGAACAATGTCCTAATTCACATGATGAGGTAGAGTACATGAGTAAGGTTCCATATTCTTCTGTAGTAGGGAGTTTGATGTATGCAATGGTGTGTACTAGACCGGATATTGCCCAAGTAGTGGGAGTAGTAAGTATATGGCCAATCCAGGGAAGGAACATTGGAAAGCAGTTCAGTGGATCCTTAGATATCTGAGAGGAACCAGTAGTAGACACTTGTGCTATGGAGGTTCAGATACTTCTCTACATGGCTATGTAGATTCAGATATGGCAGGTGATTTGGATGGTAGGAGGAGCACCACAGGGTATGTTTTTACTGTAGGTGGAATGACGGTTAGTTGGATATCAAAGTTGTAGAAGGTTGTTGCCTTGTCAACTACAGAAGCAGAGTATATTATAGCCATAGAAGCTAGCAAAGAGATGATATGGATGACACGGTTCATGGAAGAGCTTGGAAGGGAGCATGGGAGTTGCAAATTATATAGTGACAGTCAGAGTGCAATCCATTTGGCTAAGAATTCAGCCTTTCACTCAAGAACCAAGCACATACAGCTAAGGTACCACTTCATACGGCAGGTATTGGAGGATGGTGAGTTGAAGCTGGAGAAGATCCATACAGATAGGAATCCTGCTAATATGTTAACCAAGCCAGTTACAAAGGAGAAGTTGAATCTTCATTCAACTTCTATTGGTCTTCATGATTGAGTTAAAGATGGACGAGCTAGAAGATGTTGCTATACAGGTACTGGTGCAGCTGTTTATCTCCAAGTGGGAGATTGTTAAGGTGTGGAGCCTAAAAGCTTCACATATGAGTGCATTACATAGTTGCAGGTTTACACAGTCACCAGCATCGGTCAAGAGCGACTGACGTTGGTTAGGAGCAGTTGGAGGAACTTCGGCGTCAGTAGAGGATCGGTCGATGATGGTCACAAGCAAGTAGGCAGGAACCGGCGTCAGTTACCTGCGCGTCCAGAATGTTATTTTTGAGGATAGAAGCGAGTGTTTGCATGATGAGTTTAAGTCTTAGTCTTAAGTTCACGTTTCTATTATTAGCAAGATTGTTTTTAGAGCCCTTGTTCAAGAGGCTTAACTGTTGGTTGTAAGTGCATGCTCAAGTTTCCTAATTCTATATGTAGGAAAGATCTTCTTAGCTTAGTGATTTGAATTGTATGAGTAGAACATTGTGAATGTTTGAAGGACAGTACAGAGTTGTATCAATCCAGGTTGTTGGAATTGATTGTACTTGAGAGAGAGAGCTCTTGAGGAATAGAGATCTAGAGAGAGATCTTGTGCATCTGAGAGAGGTGTGGAAGAAAGAAGTTTCTTCAATTGTATTCCTTTTGTAAAGAGTTTTAATACAAGTTTTCAGGGTGGTTTCTTGTATCTCTTGTTCTGTGCTATTTATCATTCTAGTTACTTATCTATCTGATTTATTTCCGTGTTTATTACTTTCACAAGTGTAATCATTGTTGGTTGATCCCCAACATCCATAGCCCCAAGCCCTCAATTATAGATATGAGGATTTTCTATCATCTCCATTAGACATCAATATTCTACAAATTTCCTTTCCCTCACACTTTGAGGTACCAAAATTCAAGAAATATTAGGGAAGGGGAGATCTAAGAGACCATGTATAGGAGTTATATGTAGCTTTCCATGAATTAGCTTATGAGGATTTTTATCTATTAAGGCTATTCTGAAAAGTCTAATAGGGCCAACATTGGAATGGTTTATGCATCTATCCAAAGGGTCATTTTCAAGCTTTGGAGAATTAACTAAGAAATTTGTCAAACATTTCTCTTTAAATATAGAACATGACATTTCTATCATTGGCTTTTATAAAATAAAAAAAAGGAATGGGGAAAACCTTGTGTACTTTATACAATGATGGCATGGTTTGATAAGGTTATTTAGTTGTAGTGTACCCAAAAATTAACTAGCCAAAATCTTTGTGGACAATATCAACACAAAACTAAAGTATCAATTGAAACTACACTGTGCTACAACTTTCAATGAGATAATAGAAAAGGGGATGAAACTAAAAAAGGCCCTTATTAAAAAGGGAACCATCAAGTTATTTTCTCATAATGAGCACACTTCAAATACATAGAGCTCCTTTTCAAGTAAACCCAAGGTCTTTAATAAAAACAAAAATGTTGCGGGTGATGGGGTGGTGGAGTCCAAACAATAATATAATGTGTAAACCATACAAAATAAGGGACCCACACAATGCCCTAGTGTATCTTCTATCAAGGTCCCTCAAGGCAAACCAAAGCCTTGCATAGGAAAAAGGCCACTAACAAGCTTGAAATTTCCACTAGAGATGGTCTTAGAATAATTAGTTGCTACTAACATGATTACTCTACCTAAAATTGGACTAGTGAACAATCATCAACCTAAACCTGATTGGTACCATGAAGATGAGTTTTACATAAATCATCGAGTAAAATAACATGATACCAATTAGTGTATGCAATTAAAACATTATATATAAGACCTAATAGAAAGAGGTGATATCAATATTGAAAGAGAAACACCATCAAATAAATCAATAAATTAGCACCTTGTCATATATAAATATCTTCTCTCAAAGCATGATAAAAAAACTAGAGACCCCAACAAGGTTAGGGTTAAGCATCATCTTCTAATTTCACAAATTATCATAATGTTCTCTATCATTACATTAATACTATAAAAATCTATAAAATCCAAGATTCCATCCAACCTCCATCTCCCATCATAAAATTAAATAGGGATGCCACTGATTATGTTGTCACTACTTGATGCAATAAGCTTGTCATTCTAAAAGCACCCCCTCAAGATACTTCTACTTCATCTGCTACCTATAAGGGGAATAGTTATAAAAATCCATCAAGCAGTTCAGACAAATATTATGACATTATTCATTAGCTAGAAAGGACCCCTACTCAAATTTCCCTAATAAAACTCCTTAAAACATCTGCCTTGCATAGGGAAATATTAAATCAAGTACTCAATGATTTTAATATACCTAGTGACCTAGATATGAATAAATTCTAGGCACTAGTAGCACATTTATCCCCATCTTAAAAAATTAATTTCAACACTTGAGATCTACCTTTAGCTATCCCACATCACAACTATCCATTATACATTGAAGTTACCATCACCCATCATCGTATCTCCTATATCCTTATAGACAGAGGATCTGCACTTAATTTATGCAATTTGGAATTTCAAAGGAAATTGGGATATTTTAAATCAAGGCTTGGGCCTACCTTGATAATGATAAAGGAATATGATGATAATGAAAGGCCATCAGTAGGGTCTATCTATATTTCTATCACTATAGGACCTATGATCCATCAGACCTTGGTATATGTGGTCAATGTGGACCTACCATACAACATGTTACTTGGGAGACCATGGATTCAAAAAATAGAAGTTGTACTATCCAACCTCCATTAGTTCTTAAAATTTCCTCATTTAGGAATGGAAGTGACCATTCCTAGAGTCATCTACCATCATAGCTATCAAATGGATCAATCCATATCCTCACCACCATATCTCAACACTAAGAATTCCATCCTTAGTTTGAGGCTACTAAATTTGAATACACATCTACTCCAACACCTAATATCACCAAGCTAAAAATTACATCCATTGGATATGGAGAATATGAATATAAAACTTTCTGTATCGAGATAATCCACATAGCTATGAGTCCTTGGATATGAAGAAGAGAAATCTCATCAAATATCAATTTGGCCCAATAGTTTTTGAAAGTGAAATATTTTTGTTTGAATAATATATTGAAGATGGAAATGATTCTTGGCTCTTACCAGATGATGATATCCTCATCTCACCCAAGAAAAACTATCCCAAAGTTCATCTAATGATGGAGAATAATAACTACAAAGGAAGACGATTAGGAAAACAAGAATAGGGCCAACTAGAACCTATTATTTTTCAAGAGAGTCCATACAAATTTGGTCTATGGTATAAACCATATGATGATGATCCAACTAATATCATTGTGTATTCTATCCTAACCAATGAATCACCTCTCCCTGATGAAGGTATCGAAATAGGTTCTATCTATATTCATTTCAAAAAGCTTGCTACCATGAACCTTTTACTTGATACCACTATATCGACCATTAATATTTATCTTCATTACCCCTCCTTGATAGACTAGGATTCAAAGAAGGATCCTACCTTTGACACATTCTATAATGATGAGGCCATACTTGAATACATGGGGGCAAGATATTTTATGCCATTAAGAGACCACAAAAGGGGATTTTCCATCAGTCTATGTGAATCAACATATTTTATAGAAAAATGACAATCCTATATCCAAAATAAAGAGGAATATTAAGAAGAAGAAAAAACCTCCCAAGAACTAGATGAAATTTCATCTAGCCCCTTTATATCAAAAGATTACCTAGATATTGGCACTGACCTACCAGGTGGTTTCACCTTAATATACCTAAAATAATTTTACCCCCTTATCTTCAATATCAATAACCCTTACTCATTGAGGATGTAATAATATTAAATATCAGAACTAAGGAAAATCCCAAAATAGTGAAATTGGGGGTATCTCTTACCACATCAGAGTGTGAAACACTCATTAAGCTAATGAAAGAGTTTATTGACATATTTGCTTAGAGATATGCCACCATGCTAGGGTTGGATCTATTATTATTAGTACACCACTTAATCATGTATCCAAATGTTAAACCAATTAAATTAGAACTATGTAAAATGAATCCAAAGGTGGCATTACTAGTTAAAGAGGAACTACAAAAACTCCTAGAAGCAAGATTCATCCACCCCATCGACTATTTAGATTGGATATAAAATATTTTTCCTATCACAAAACCCCAAGGTAGAATCAAGATTTGTGCCAACTTCTAGGACATCAATAATGCATGTCCAAAAGATGAATTTCTACTTCCAAATATAGACATGATCATTGATTCAACAACTAGATATAAAATGCTTTCCCTCATAGATGGTTTCTTAGGGTACAACCAAATCAAAATAGCCCCTGAGGATCAACATAAAACAACATTTATTACTCCATGAGGTACATTATGCTATCAAGTCACGCCATTCATCCTAAAAAATGTATGGGCAACATATCAATGAGCCATGCCCATCATTTTCCATGACATGATGCATGACATCATAAAGGATTATGTCAATGATATCTTAGGGAAGTCCAGATTATGGTTTGAGCATCATGTAATTCTTAGGATAATTTTTGAGAGATTAAGAGAATATAAAGTAAGGTTGAACCCCTAAAAATGTGTTTTTAGTGTAACATCTGGTAAATTAATAAGGTTCATTATCTCAAGAAGGGGTATTAAAGTAGATCTAACTAAAGTTAAATCAATAATAGAAATGTCACCCCCTCATAATCTCAAGAAGATCCATATTCTCCAAAGAAAGCTTTAGGCCATCCAATGATTCATTTATCAACTTGCTAACAAATGTCACCCTTTTACTCACTTGCTCAAAAATGAAGAATGCTAACAAACTTTAGATAGTCTATAATAGTATCTAGGAAATTGACCTAGCTTATCTCCAATGATTCTAGGAAATACTTTTCTGCTTTATATTTTAGCTACACCATGTGCTATTGGTACTCTCTTAGCCTATCATAATGACCAAGGAAAGGAGGAAGCTATATATTATCTCAGTCAAACATTGATTTCATATGAATTGAATTATACACCTATTTAAAAAGAATGTTTAATATTAGTCTTTACATCCCAAAAACTATGACATTATATGTTCAATAATCAAGTAAAACTAATTGCCAAAGTTGACCCCTTAAAATATCTAATTTCCAAATCAGCACTAATAGTTTGAGTAAAAATTTGGATTATATTTCTCAACAAATTCAATATTGAGTATATTGATTAGAAAACTATCAAAAGGCAAGTAATATTAGATCAACTAGATAAAGTACCATTAGAATTGACTAATCCAATTATAGCAACTTTCTTGGATGAGTCTATCATGAATACTTCACAAATAAATAGCTAGAAATTATATTTTGATGGATAGTTCACCACACATGGATCTAGGGTAGGCGTCCTCTTAGTCACCCCTCAAGGTGATATTATTCCTATTGTCCCCAAAATTGGCCACTTGTTTTTATAGTCAACATGTTAACCATTTTGGTCTTGCAGGCCAAAAAATGGTTTCCTTCTAAAAAATGTTCTGAGCAGTCAGGTTATCCAATTACCCAAGCCTTTTTGGCAAAAGGAAATCTCTCATTTTCAAAGGGTTTTTCAGTCAGGAAAATGAACAATGAACAATTCAAAACACTTGAAGGCATTTCCTAAAATTGATAAGGATGGTTCAATGCCAAGGTTCAATGATATATGGTTCAATGATTTGAAATGAATGCCACTGAACCATTGAACTATTGAACCATTGAACTCTACTTCAAAATGGTTCAAAGGTTCAGAATGGTTCAAAGGTTTAAAATAGTTGAAAGGTTCAAAAAGGTTTGATCAAAAGGTTCCAGCAAAAGGTTCAAATAGTCAGTTCAAAGATACATTGAATTGAATTCATAAGAAGACTGAGTGAACATGAATCTTTGAAAAACATAAAATATTGAGCTCCTAAACCATTGAACTAGTGAACTCTAAAAAGAAAGTTCAAGGTTCGTAATGTTTCAAATGACTGGTGATGTCCTTGTGGATGTCAAATTTAGGATAATGGAATAACTATTAATTTTCAAATAATGCAGACCTGTGGAAAAACTCAGTGATCCACTGAGAAAGGAGCTGAAGAAGCTAGCATAATGTGAGAAGATAGCCCTAAGATCTCAGATTAGTAGAAAGAGACAAAATATAACAAGGAAAGAGGGAATCAAATAGAGAATCTAGAAGCATCAGTGGAAGAGTTATTCCAGTGGGTGGAATAATGTACCAAGTGGATATCAAAGAGCGCAAGCATTTAATGGCATGGCCTATTTTTCTTCATTTGAGTAAAGATGAGTGGACAGTCATGTAAGTATCATAAAGAGGAGTGACCTTACCTTTCAAAGGATCAAGCAACCCATGCTTTGGAGAAGACGTTTGATATGAGTTAAATGCCAAAGTCAGGACTGGTAACTTGCTCCAGCATGGCCCCTGCACACAACTTCTTCTTTCTAATGCATTTAATGCAGTATGGACCATTTTGTGAAAATAAGTGCCAAAGTCTTTCTTTGGATGCTATATATTGTAATCTCTTATTTTGAATGAAGTAGATCTCTTAGGTATTAAAATCAAAACTCTACCCAAATTGAAAGGCATTTTTGAGACTTTGAGCTCAGATTGTTAATCATATTTTATCAAGTGAATGAGAAAGCAAGTGACCATTTAAATTTTGTGTTGAAATAAATTGTGTTATGTAGAAAATTATTCTTATATCTTTTTCCTAAATATAGTCTTATCCATTTGATAAAATAAACAAAGAAAGTGAAAATAATATGGAAGATGTCTTGAAGCTAATTGTGGAGACTTTATGCTACCATAATTGTCTTTAGCTTGTGTATTTTGCATTTCAGCACAAAGGATATTGGAAAGGCTTTGAACTACTTTTATCCTTTGTGATCATATACTCTATTGTAGTTTGCGGTGGAGACTTTAGGCTATACTTCATTCTACAGTGTCCTACATACTTAATTAGTAAGAGAAGCAATGAAAGACTTTGTGTTTTCATGGGTTTCTTGTAGATCCAATTATCACCTGAGAAGTTTTCCTATTGTTTTATGAACATCATTTCTGAAAAAAGAGAAATGGATTCAATTATTACACAGGAGTTTTTATCTATTTTTTGAACATCATTTCTAAAAAAAGAGAAATGAATGGTGTGATTCTACCCCCCAGTTAGTATTTAGTATAGGTTTAGTTTATAATAGTTTATAGGGAGCCTCCCCTTGTTGAGAGGAGAGATTTATCTCATTATGTTGTGACTTATATAACAATTTTATCTTTAATTAGTTGATGACAAAATATTCACCCAAACACTTTGTAGTGAATCTGCTAGGGAAGAACATGCAAGTTGAAGCCTCATGCTTCAAGTTGAAGTAGTTCTAATTCTTTTCCATTCTACACTCTAGTAGATTCATGGTATATACAAAGCCAGAGAGCTCAAGGTATTGTTGATCCTATATTCAAGTTTGTATAGCAAAATCATTTTGATATTTCTCCTTCATGAACTCACCTCCAACAAACTAGGAGTTTTCCTCCTACCAATGTCAAGTATCCAATACCAATTGAAGATTATCTTTCCTCTATTAGTAGAGCTTTGTCTATACATAATCCATAAAGGTTTGTTATCCCTCCTTTCAATCATCATATCATGGTAGCCCAAGGCCCTTGGGGTAACACCTTTGGCCCCCTAAATCTAACCCCACCTTTACATGAACTACCTTTTAGTTCAAGAAAGAATTTTCCCAAGTTTTATGGTGATGGGAAAGTTCATGTTGATAAGCATATTGCAGATTTTTGCATAGCTTGTGGTGTGATAGATGTTGAATATGAAGATATAGTGGTAAGACTATTCATAGAATCATTGCAAGACACTACCGTAGATTGTTTTATCATCTTCAAGCTCAGACTATAACTAACTGGAACACTCTCAAGGCTAAGTTTGAGACTAGGTTCAAACTCATAGAAGATGCACATGCCTTGTTGGCTCAGCTTAAGCAAATGAAGAAGTAGCCTCATGAGCCTATGTGAGACTTCATTGCTAAATTTGATAAGCTGAGGAACAAGATTCCTACAATTTCTCAGTGAACACCAAAAAATATTAAGTGTTTCTTCATCAATTCTCAACTTCTTGAAGTGATTTTTTTGTTGAGGTGGGTTGGCCATATAGATCTTTTTATAGCTCAAATTTTGGCTAACAAGGTCGAAGATGATCTTATCCTTGTAGGTAAGATAAGAAGAGATCCTAACAGAAATAAATTTTCTTCACCTAATGAAAATTATTCTACAAGCACCACTGATCCTATGGTGCAAAAGTTAAAAAATTAGTTGTTAGCTCTGAAAAGGAAAATGGCCCAAGGAATGTCTACTCCTCCTTATTATCAAGATATACCAAGGAAGACATTCCCTAACCATTCATATCAAAGAAATGCTACTAGGAATCAAGGGCAACCTAATCACCTTCCTCTCACACAAGGGAAGCTTGCCATTGAAGCAACACTGGATAACTCAGCATTTGGTTATCATGAAGCTGAACATGATTTATCTTTCTAACTTGAGTTGGACCAAGAAGATGACACTAATCTCTTTGAAGAAGAATAATAATAAATAGCTAGTGACTCCAACATTGGTTTTCTAAATTACCAAGATGAAGCTAAAAGAAAGGGAGAAGTGTTTGATGGATCATACACTATTTTTACTAGGTCCTAGAACCAGTCAACTCAACAAGCTGATAAGGGAAAAGTAGGAGAAGAACCTCAGCCAGTAATTTTAATTGCTAAATAGGGGACTTCATTACCTTTCCAATCAAAAGACCCAATGATCAATAAGAAATTAAGTACCTCAAACAACCCTATACCTTTTACTTCTATTTATTAGACCAGTCCCACACCCAATAAAGCCTAGAATGATGGACTTCCTTCCTCTATTTCTAGTTCATTTCATTTATTTGACATAATTGATCATACTAGGAAGACCAAGATCCAAATATCTGAGTTAGAATACTTACAAGCCAACCCTGAGCAGTTGGATAGGTTGATTGAATGCATCAAAAGCAAAACCATCCCTATAGGACACATTTTTTTAAAAGCAACTCATGATATCCAAAATAACAAAGCCACCCAAAATAATCTTTGCATTACTCCTCCTATTTCCCCTAGGAAAATAGAACCTTTCTATTTTTTCCTTTTGATTAATAGTCATAAGTTGAGCAACTATATAATAGACTCTGGAGCCTCTGACAATGTTATGCCCTCCAAGGTAGCATACTCTCTTGATCTTACCTTAACTAAAACTTTTGGGAGATATTTCTCCATGAAAGACAAGTAAGTGCCACTTTTAGGTCAAATCAAAGATGCCTAATTTGTATTTATGAATTTTCCATATAAGAGGATTAAGATGACAGTCTTAGTGGATGATGTTCTAGCTTCCTATGACATTCTATTTATACGTAATTTTTGTAAAGATGTAGGTGGAGAGTTGAATATGGACCTGTCTGAATCAAGGATACCTATTAAGGGCATCATGCAAAAGTTTCTTCCTAAGGAGTCAAAACATATTGTCACCCAGACGTCAAATCCTGAAGCTCAAATTTTGTTTGAATCCTCAGGAATGGGTAATTACTTTATATCCACTAAAGATGTTTCTATTTCATCAGATGAAAGTTCATTGGGTGGAAATTAAAAGAATCCAAAAAGAAAATTAGAATAATTGGTTGAGGAAAGTTTAGGTGAAAAAGGATCTTCCCTCCCTAGTGAAGAGAAATCTTTAAGAAGATAAAATTCTAATGATGTCTGATTCTAGAATTTGATGGTAGCTACTCTTCTACCAGTTCTAGAGCCATAATTGTTTTGATATTTCCATAAGGAGATATTTTTCCCATTTCATATAAGTTTTAGTTCAACAATACCAACAACACCACCAAGGATGAATCTTTATTGCTCAAATTAAAAGCTTCTCATGCTAAAGGTGTTAAGATTCTTCATGTTTGTCAGGTAAGAAATTTGTATCAAACAAAAAATGAAATATTGCAACATTATCACAATCTTGTATAGGATTGTATTGAAAGTTTTGATGCTTTTAGTATTTCTACGATGCCCAAAGAGTTTAATGATTGTGTAGGTTTATTGTTTGTCTCTATAACCCTCATGGTTCCCACAAAGATTTCAAAGGGAACAAGTACACTATTGAGTTGGTCTTTCAACCAAGTGTACCTGATAATGCCAACCATTGGCAAGTGTTTAATGGTGATAATCAAATTGTCACTTTTCTAGAAAAGATGGATGGTTTTAAGGAGCTCTATTTTAAAGGTAGTATCTCTCTAGCATGGGAATCAGTTCCTAAAACAAGTTCACAAACTAGCGAAGAGTTACTTCAACTCAAAGGGAATAAAATCCCAAAAGGTTTGGTTTCTCTTGAGAAACTATTTGATAAGCATGATAATTGTATCAAGTAGTAACTAATGGATTCAAATTCATCTAAAGAGTTTGATCAAGTAAATCTGAGTATCAAATAAAATACCAAAATGGTCAACATTGGGAAATGTTGCACTACCGATGAAAAGCTCAAATTTGACACTCTTCTTCACCATTATATTGATGTTTTAGCATATTCCTATGATGACCTAAAATCCTTCAAGCCTGAAGAAATTTGGCATAAAATTCCTCTCAAGACTGGGTCATTACCTCACAAGTAGAAGCAAAGGTAATATAATCCCTAGATATCAGGTACTATCCTTTCAGAGATCTAGAAGATGTTGAATGCTAGGATAATTTTTTCAATTCACTATTCCACCTAGATTTTCAACATAGTTCCTATAAGGAAAAAGAATAGAGAAATTCATATATGTGTGGATTTAAGGAATCTCAATCACTATTCTCTAAAGGACAACTACCCTCTACCTATCATGGATCAAGTGTTGCAAATAGTAATTGGCTCATAGATGTTATCAATATTAGATGGTTTTTTTGGGTATAATCAAGTAGAAGTTGATGAATTAGATCAACACAAAATTGCTTTTACTACACCTTGGGGCACACTTTCATCTCATAGAATGCCTTTTGGTTTGATCAACACTGGTGCCACATTCCAGAAAGAAATGGACCTTAACTTCAAAAATGAATTAGGGAAGTTCATCATGGTATATCTTGATGACTTAACTTTCTTCTCCAAACATCGTCCTGATCATATGCATCGTTTACAACAAGTGCTAGAATGCTGTCGGCAAAATGGTCTTTCTCTTAATCTCAAGAAGTCAATTTTTGGGGTTATAAAAGGTAAACTTCTTATCCACATTATATCCCAAGAAGGTATAAAAATCAACTCAAAATGAGTTAGATCTATCCAAAATCTTACTCTACCTACAAATAAGTTTGTAGTCCATTCTTTCTTTGAAAATGTGAATTTTTTATGAAGGTTCATCCTAGAATTTGTAGAAAAAACCTGCCACATTATCGACATGATGAAGGATAAATCTACTTTTTAATGGACTACAAAAGGCACAGTAGCATTTGAAAATATCAAGAAGGCTATTGCTCATTCCCTGATCCTAGTTTGTCTAGATTATACCAAAGACTTCATGGTATACAGTTATGCTTCTGAGCACACACTTTTAGCCATTTTGGTTCAATAAGACAAAGAAGGTGTGGATTTTTCCATATAATTTATGAGCTACCCTCTCAAATATTATGAATTAAAGTATTCAATTATGGAGAATCATGCTTATGCAATGGTTAAGGTGATAAAATATTTTCAGTTCTATATCCTGAATTCACACACTATTATTTTGGTGCCCAATACCATAGTGAAGGCTATTTTAACTCAACAAGAGTTCAGTACAAAAAGGGGTAATTAGATTGCCAAAATTCTAGAGTTTGATCTTGATATCAAGCCTACTAAGCTAGTGTGGAGAAGAGGTTTCTGTCAATTAATTGCTGAAATGTATCAGAAGAAATGGGACATGAAGAGGCAATGACTACTGACATGCCAATAGTTCTTTTTGTTACTACTACTGATGAGTGGTATTTCAATACCACTCATTTTATTACTTATGGTGAGTGTCCTACATATCTATCTTACAAATAAAAGAGAAATGTTAAGTTGAGAACTACTAACTATGTTTTGTGGGACAATGGTTTGTACAAAAGAAGCTTTGATGGGGTATTTATTCATTGCATGGATAAAGTGTAGAAAAGTAAACTTTTGGAGTCCTTCCATAAATTGGCTTGTGGAGGACATTTTTTTGCACCTATGATTGCTCATAAAATTATACAAGCTAGATATTATTGACCTGCTCTATTTCAAGATGCATACAACTGTGTACATAGATGTGATTTATGTCAATAGTTCATTAGAAAATCCAAGTTGGCCACATTACCCATCAAGCTTGTGGTGATCAAAGACCCTTTTTAGTAATGGGGTATTGACTTTATTGGCACTATGAACCCAACATCAAGTGCTGGAAATAACTATATCCCCATCGTAATAGATTATTTTACTAAGTGGGTGGAAGTCATTTCAGTTAAGCATGCCACTTTAGAAGTGGTGTGAAATTTCTTGAAGGAAAATATTTTTTCCCCTTTTGGAGTTCCAAACAAGTATATAGTAGACAATGCCTCATGTTTCTCTTCTTAGGAGATTAATAACTTTTGCTACAATCATGAAATTATTCTTTCCCACTCCTTAACCAGGTAGAATCGAGTAACAAAAATATGATTACTATCATCAGGGAATTGGTTGATGACAATTAGAAGACTTGGCATAAAGTATTGTTTGATACTTTATGGGTAGACAATATTATGCCTAATAGGGCAATAGGTGTGTCCCCATTCCAAATTTTGTATTGTCTAAATGTAGAAATACCCATTACCTTGGAATTACTAGCATTAAAGTTGATAAAGGCAGTAGAAGATTCAAATTTTGAAAGTTCTATTAACAAAAGAATCATGTGTTTGACTGAGTTAGAAGAGAAATGAACTATAGTAGTGGACCAAATTGATGAACATCAAAATAAGGTGAAGAAACTTTTTGACCATAAAGTAAGGATTCATGAGTTTTAGATTGGAGATCAAGTCTTGTTATGGGACAAGAGGAGAGAACCAAAGGGAATGCATGGAAAATTTGATTCCTTGTGGAGAGGTCCATTTGCCATCCATCAATTCAGTGGTGATAATAGTTTCTTATTGATATATCAAGATGGGATGTCATTCTCACTGCCTTGCAGTGAGCAGCATCTGAAGCACTTCAATCCTTGAAGTATCAGATAAGTCTAGTTGTACATTTGTATAGTCTTTGTTCATTTTATGTTATTCATTTAGTTTTTTTGGCATCTTTCTCTTTTTGGGTGGCTTGACTCCATGGCTCAATGGCATGGATGAAGGCACTTAGAGTCTGGATTCTACTCCCTTCGATTGTTTCAGAGTATAACCGATGGAAGTTCCCTAACTGGAGCCTGTTGTTGTCCCCAAAATCAGCCACTCATTTTTGTAGTCAACATGTTAACCATTTTGGTCCTGCAAGCCAAAAAATGGTTTCCTTCATTTTCAAAAATGTTATGAGTAATCAAGTTATGCAATTACCCAAGTCTTTTTTGCAAAAGAAAATCTCTCATTTTCAAAGGGTTTTTCAGTTAGAAAAATGAACAAGGAGCAATTCAAAACACTTGAAGGCATTTCCTAAAATTGATAAGGATGGTTCAACACTGAGGTTCAATGATATATGGTTTAACAGCAGGGTTCAATGATTTGAAATGAATGTCATCAAACCATTGAACTGTTGAACCATTGAAATCTACTTCAAAATGATTCAAAGGTTCAAAATAGTTTAAAGGTTCAAAATGGTTCAAAGGTTCAAAAAGGTTCGAGTGGAAGGTTCCAGTGAAAGGTTCAAATAGTTGGTTCAATCATACATTGAATTGAATTCATAAGAAGACTGAGTGAATGTGACTCTTTAAAAAATATAAAATATTGAGCCGTTAAACTTTTGAACCATTAAACCATTAAACAATTAAACTGGTGAACTCTAAAAAGATGGTTCAAGGTTTAAAATGGTTTAAGTGACTGGTGACATCCCCAAAGACATCAAATTTAGGATAAGGGAATAACTGTTGATTTTCAAATAACACATACTCGAGGATAAACTTAGTGATCCACTAAAAAAGGAGCTGAAGAAGCTAGTAGAAGGTGAGAAGATAGTCCTGAGAGCTTGAATCAGAAGGAAGAGACAAAATATAGTAAGGAAAGAGGGAATGAAATAGAGAATCCAGAAGCATCGGTGGAAGAGTTATTCCAGTGGGTGAAATTGTCCACCAGGTGGATATCAGAGAGCATAAGCATTTAATAGTGTGGCCTATTTTTCTTCATTTGAGTAAAGATGAGTGGACATTCATGTATCATAAAGAGGAGTAGCCTTGCCTTTCTAAGGATCAGGCAACCCATGCTTTGGAGAAGACATTTGATATGATTTAAATGCCAAAGTTAGACTGGTAACCTACTCTAGCATGGCCCCTGCACATAACTTCTTCTTTCTAATGCATTTAATGCAACATGGGCTATTTTGTGAAAACAAGTGCCAAAGTCTTTTTTTGGATGCTATATATTGTAATCTCTCATTTTGAATGAAGTAGATCTCTTAGTTATTAGAAGCAAAACTCTACCCAAATTGAAAGGTATTTTTGAGACTTGGAGCTCATATTGTTAATCATATTTTATCAGGTGAATGAGAAAGTAAGTGACCTTTCAAACTCTATGTTGAAATAACTTGTGTTATGTAATAAATTGTTCTTATGTCTTTTTACTAAATATAGTCTTATCCATTTGATCAAATAAGCAGAGCAAGTGAAAATAATCTGGAAGATGTCCTGAAGCTGATTGTGGAGACTTTGTGCTACCATAATTGTCTTTAGCTTATGTATTTTGCATTTTAGCACAAATGATATTGGAAAGGCTTTGAACTAATTTTATCCTTTGTGATAATATACTATGATGTAGTTTGCGGTGGAGAATTTGGGCTATACTTCATTCTACGGTGTCCTACATACTTAATCAGTAAGAGAAGCAACAAAAGACTTTGTGTTTTCATGGGTTTCTTGTGGATCCAGTTATCACCCAAGAAGTTTTCTTATTGTTTTATGAACATCATTTCTTAAAAAAGAGAAATGGATTCAATTATTACATAGGAGTTTTCCTTTATTTTGTGAACATCATTTCTGAAAAAAGAGAAATGGATGGTGTGATTCTACCCCCTAGTTAGTATTTAGTATAGGTTTAGTTTATAATAGTTTATAGGGAGCCTTCCCTTACTGAGAGGAGAGATTTATCTCATTATGCTATGACTGATATAACAATTCTGTCTTCAATTAGTTGATGACAAAATATCACCCAACAATTCCTAAAGCATTTCACCTTGCATTCCCATGTACAAATAACAATTAAAAATATGAATCCTTAATACTAGGTCTCCACCTTGCTATTCAATGGAATATACAACATTTACAATTATTCAAGAACTCATAATTGATTATTAGATAGGTCAATGAGGAGTTCCAAATTAAGGATGAGAAATTAATTCCCTATAAACAATTAGTTAATTAGTTAAAGGCAAATTTTTAGTCTATCATATTTGAATAAGTACCACAAGGAAGCAATAAGGCAGGTGACTCTATGACCACTTTAGGCTCACTCATTGACCTTCGTAAAGATGTCTTGGAGGGTAATTTTATGATTGAGAATTTAATTATCCTAGTCCATCAGTTGATGGCTCCTCTTCAAATCTATATAATTAACAATCCCAATCTCCCCTAGTACTATGATATTTATTGATACCTTGAGGATAACATCTTTCCCCCAACCTTAACCATCATCAATGCAAAGCCTTTATCCATTACACTTCTCAATATCCCATCCTCGATAGCATGCTCTATCGATGGGGATATGATGGGACCTTGTTGAGATGTTTAACATCAGATGAGGTTACTCAAGAAAGTATGGAGGTCCATGATGGTATCTATAGAGGGCACAATAGTGGAATGTCCTTAGCTAACAAGCTCCTCCAAACAAGATATTACTAGTCAACCATGGAATAAGATGCTTGTAAATACATGCGAAAATGTGTGGCTTACCAAAAACATGGGAATTTTATCCACACACTAGCATAAGATTTGTAACCTATCATGATTCTATGGCCTTTCTCTATATGGGGCCTTGATTTGATTAGTAAAATTAATCCTACTTTCTCTGATGAACATAATTTTGTAATCATAACTATAAATATTTCACTAAATGGGTAGAGGCAATGTCACTAACCTACATGATAGGCCTCCAAATATCAAAATTCATCAATAATGACAAGTCCTTCAAGAATCAAAAAGTCAAGGCCTTATGTCAAAAGTATCACATCACGCAACATTTCTCTTCCCCATATTACCCCTAAGGCAATGGATAAGTAGAAGCAAACAAATAAAAATTTGGTCAAGCTTTTAAGGAAAAATGTCAATCAAGATGGATGCAATTGGCATACTCAGCTATATCTAGCATTATGGTCTTACCAAACCAGTGTTTGTACACCCATAGGGGCTACTCCATATGCCTTGGTCTATGGAGCCAAAGCTATTTTACAAGTGGAAGTAGAAATCCCTTCTCTTTGAATATCATTAAGAGGAATAATCACTGATCACAATATTTGGAAAGAATGATTACAATAATTATAACTCCTAGATGAAAAGAGACAAAAGGCCTTAAATCATCTCTAAGCATATTAGAATAAACTGAAGAATCAATACTATAAGAAGATTCAAGCCTAGGTGTTTAAAGTGGGTAAGTTGGTCCTCAAAGAGAATCAAAAGAATACCAATGCAGAGTGAGAAAATAAGTGGAAGTTTAAAGCTAATTAGTTAAGCACCTATGTCATTATAGCTAAGTTTAGATCAAGAGCTTACAAGTTGGCTATGCTTAAGGGAGATGAGTTAGATGATCCCATGAATATCATGTATCTCAAGTGCTTTTACACTCAGTCCTGATATCAACATCTTCCATTTATAGGGCATCCTCCATCCATAACATCCATTTATCATCTCTCCCAATTAGTCTAAAAAAAATCATTTAATGGTGAAAACTAGCTTGATGGCACCTTGGGTAAGTACAATGATGAAAACCAATTTTCAGCATCATGGTAAAGTCACCCTAACCCTAGTCTCTATAGTGGGAATATATCAAGAAGATCATTAGCAAGGTTGTATCACTACTTCATCCATGTGGAGAAGACATGACTAGTCATGAACCATTTGTTGGAGGGATCCTCTTGAGTTGTCTATCTATATTGGGTATCTATATATCCCCAAGTCCCATCTTTATACATGTCATCCCTCTCATACCTCCACAAATATTCATTGATAGACATATATCCTTTTTAGCCTCACCTTAGCCCATAACATACTTCTCCATTCCTTAATATCACTAAGCCTTGAGCCCATCCCTTCCCACTATCTATTGTCATTATGGGGGGTCATCATAAATTGCAATCATTATCTATCTAAGGTCCCTAATAATCTCTATGTTACCAATTATTGATGGGTCATCATGACCCCTATCATTGTACTCAAGTTAGAGTTTTAATGAAAAAACTCTCAGGTGTCCCATATCCTTTAAATAGTAATCGAATTACTAAACCCTTTGTACATACCCAATCTTTCTCATGTCATTATCATTTTCATCATCATCATCATTTCCTAATCACTACCAAGTCTCATCATTTTTTAATCACTAATCATCATCATCATCATCATCATCATCATCATCATCATCATCATCATCATCATCATCATCATCATCTCCTAATCATAACTACATTGGCCTGAGGTCTTTTCAAGACTATGTAGGCAACACTTGCCCATGTTTTTGTGTCCAAGGATAACTCAACCACTATGTATATCATCCTATCCTCTCAGACATTTATCCTATCTCATTCCATTTCATTATTATTATTATTATTATTATTATTATTATCATAATCATGTGTCTTATACTTCCTTTTATGTGATTATGTGTGTTCATTTATGTTGCATGTTATATACTCAACATGATTCCTTTGTTTTAGTTTGTATGTGTATTTATTTGCATTTTTGATAGTTTCTCATGGGAATGAGGATGGCTCAGATGACCCATGGAAGTTCATTTCCAAAAGGGGCATCCCTTAAAATGGAGTTCCCCCATGCATCTTCACTATAATGCCTAGGCCTTGTCATGACCTCAGTACATCATATAAAGATGCAACATTGAAAAGGATTACATACAACTCATGACTTGACAACCTTCCAAAATTGATAATCCAATATTAGACCAATCCTTTCCATATCTAGCTTTATCCTATGTTTGTATCCCATCCAAATACCCACCCTACCTCCATGGTACAGGAGGATTCCTATTTTGGGTACTAATTAAGTAAAATAGGGGATTAATTTATCTCTACCCATAAAAATTCAAATAAAATAAATATCTAATAATCCATCACAACCCATAATATCATATACATCATCGATGAATAAAAGCATAAATAGAACAATACATCCATCATCAGATCCATCTAACATGAATATCACTAACATCTACCATACATCATGATAAATTAAAAATCCATAACATCTAAAAGCTAAATATCATCAAACAACATCATCACATAAATAGCATAAATGAACCACATATCCATAAACAAATAAAATACATCCACATGTATATCCAACCATAAATCATCATCATATATATAATCATCAAAATGTACAAAGTCCACATGGGATCCATGCCTAAAGATATATACACTTACATGAGCCCATGGGGAAAGAATGATCTATAATACAAAAATCCCCTATACATATACAAAATAATGTCCAAAGAAATCATATCTATGGTACTAGGGGTGGCCTCAATGCTGCACCACCACCCCTTGATGGATGCCAAATAGATGATTGGCTAACAAAGAAGGATCCTACACACTATCCCACAGGTGCTACAGCCTCATAAAGTGTTTGATAATACTGGGCATCCCAAGTGAGAAACATAATTTGGCCCATCATCCCCATCATCCCTTGCTCTCTCAACCCCTCATTAGCTACATACCTATCCCTTTTTGACACTACCAATTCTCCCATCAATGTTTGAATATGAGACTATAGCTATGCAATCTGATCTAAGAATCTATCAACCTAGCTCTACAAGGCTATAATCTATGTCAGTGCATGACCCAACTATGTATCCCTAAGAATAATCTATGAATATAGGGTATTAATATAAGTATCTCACTATGTGACATGCACCTGTAAAGTTGTAACCTATGACTATAGATGTGCCACCTCTCAATCTCTATGTAATTTGAGCCTATAATGTTGTAGTCTGCCCCTGTGTCTGATTTTAAAGATAGGAATGTAATTGGTCTCGATCTTATGTGATACCAAAAATATTATTCAAAGTGATATTATATCTCCATATTTAATCATGCTATTAGTGCCTCATCCTAAATTGATCTCATTGGCCGAAAAGGACCCACACCACCACTACCACTTGCATGTATTTGTGGCCCCTGTACTTGAGACCCCACTTATCACTAGGATCCCACCTATGCTACTACCTAAACTTGAGTGTTATATAATGCTTGTACTTTGGCATCACCCTATCCCTATCCCTATCCTTATGATCCAATAGCTCCACCATGCCCATCATCCCCATCTACCTCCATCGTATCTAGCCCCCCTCCTCTATTTTGCACCCCTTATGTTGGCCTTATCTCCTATCTCACCTTTGAATCCTCACTCAGTCTTAGAGAACTTGCCTCACCACACCACACCCCTCTTGAATATCACATGAGGTAAGTTCAAATGAATAGGAACTCATGCCTACCACCAGATAGAATATGTTGTTATAACCCCTAGATCTGGCATATGTATATAAAAAACCCATTGCCTTAATGAAACTTGATCATAATAAAAAATGGTATCTAGCCTAACCACTGGTCTCCCCAAATGTGATATATATTGATCACTATGAGTAAATATGTTCTCTAGGGCTTATACACTTTGGATGAACCTAAACTAGTGTTGCACTTGATCAAGTCTATATCTCTCAATAATGTAATCTCTTTGACTAGTCACATAACATGGTGTTACTATAAAAGGAGTACATGTCTCATCTACCTAGCCATATCTAATCTCTTTTTATTGCATCCATGTTATGTGCTCAAGGTGTAAGCTATCAAATGCTTCCCTATAATAATGCATGTCATGTGCATGACCTAGTAATACACCTAGAACCATGTGCCATCTGAACACCATAGGATGTCCCAAATCCAATCTTGTGAGAGTGTCTAATGGTATTTGGATCAAAATGTGATCCTAGATCCATATATACAATAATAGGGATGGTCTAAAACTCTTCATCCTCATGTATGCCCCCAAGTACAACTCTCTATATAGGTACACCAAAACTACAGGACACTAAGTAAATACTTGATGGTCATGAACCATGTCTACGATCACATATCTTAGACCCAAATGAAACCATGACCCACTCTTTTTTAGAAATATAACACTAGACACAAGAGCCATCATCACTAGTGTAAGCCTGTCTAATGTCCCATCCCATTAGTTTAAGTCTAGATCGATGTATACATCCTATACCCCTATCTATAAACTATTATCTCACTATTGTAACATCTACATTAGTATCTAAGATATTTAGTATATCTTAGCTCCCTACATCGATAGATGGAAGATCCTATAGACATCCTCTAGCATCACTATCATCTCTAAGTGCCATCTCTCCACCAGTGTTGTAATCAATGCTCAAACAATCTAGATTGGTGGCATCATCACCACATCATGTAATACAACTAGCTCTAGAACACTATACTCCTCTAGTGTCACATGCCACATCTCATGTAAAAATTCTTGGTGCCATGATCATGATGCTAATATCCCCAAATGCTCCTACACTAAACATACCAACTACCTATTATTATCCCCATCACTTAAACAATTTATCGTCATCACTTGCCTACTCTATCCAAACCCAACTTACCTTACCCCTTTCACTATTCTTAACCAACCTAAGTCTAAGTCCCCTTTTTATAACCTATCTAACTATCCCCCTCACTTGATCCAAACTAACTCAACTCCGCTTAACCCTCTCATCTAATCCCAAATTCAGCCTTTTGATCAATAAGCTACAATATTGCTATTCACATCTAGTGGGATTATAATCCTTCTATTCCCTAATCATGGGATTGAAATCCCACAATTCTTAACCAAAATATTAAAATCTTACCACTCCTAGTAGTAGGATTGTCCAATCCCAAATCATGGGATTTCAATCCTATAATTCCTCAATAGTGGGATTGCCATCTTACCATTATCTCATCATAGGATTGCAATCCCACCGCTATCCCCGATGATATTTCCAATTATGTCAATAACCTTGTGACTATGGGCATAATTCCTAGTCATAATATTTCCAAACCATAATGGATGGTATCATTTTCTATAAAATTCCATCTAAACATCTAATAAAACTAAGCAAAATCATAAAATTTATAGAGTTAGGGACTCGTTACTCACCAGAGGTCCACTCATAGCATCCCGTTGGTGATCTTGAACCCTATCACCACTATGAGAAGCTCATGAAATCCTATCCATCTCTTATCTTTAGAGGTCTAATCTCTAATAACAAAGAGTTCAAATGAACCCCTACCTAGATATTTCATCTTATATGACCCCCATTAACACCCCTATCCATTTACCCATGAAAAACTAATTTAATCATTCTATAAATCTCTTACTTAGGGGTATGGTATACCTGTCACCATTAAACTTTCTTATCATCATATATCTCAAACTATACCAGCTCGAGCCCCTCTTCAGATCATGTAAACTTAATGGGGCTCCATTATTGGTAAACTAGGATCACTCGACAATCATTTATCCCTTATCACCATCCCATTAATGAATTTATCATTAATCATTTTAAAAGCCCCAAATCATTACAAAAAGTGCTTCTTTATCATCACATGTCAACCAATCTCCTTCTATCTCTTTTTTAGTCTCATGTATCATGTATTATTACTACTGGACCCATCATCAGCTTGAACCCATCATATTTTTAAAAAACAACTCTCTCTTCTAGACATTTATTGCTTGTCTAGACCCATCACTTATGCCAATTCCTTATCAATACTAGGGCATATATTCAATCCACTCAGGAGCATCCCACCCCTTATTATCATCATCCTCTTATCCCACCCTAGGATTTTTAAATTGAGTGATCATTTGGGTCAGTTTTTTCTCCTCGCATGCTCCCTCAAGGGGGCATGTAACCTATTAATGACTTACATCATCCACATCATAGTTTTTATTTGAAATATTTTTACTCCTTCCACTCAAAACACCCTTTCAAGGAGAGGAAAAATGTATGCATTGAGTATGCTCACTCCACTAATTTTACAAATTACTATTAGTTTAGCCTAATTCTCATATTTCCTAGCTATATTATCCTTTGGCATAATCCCCATACCCCATTCCTACTTCCCATATAAACTTCATCCCATATTAAAACCAATTAATCACCTCATGCCTATTACCTACTAACCTACCCCGTAAACCCACTAGCCAATTTTAAATTCAAAATTATTCCAACTACCCATCCACCACCCTACACTAGCCTTTCCTAAAACCCTAAACACTATGGGGAGATTTATAGAATTGGAGGATTCTATAAATCTAACCCAACTTAGACCCCTCCTCTAGAATTTTCCTATTCTATATATTTTCATGGAATTAAAAATTCCATGTAAATTTCCTAACCATAGATCTAAATGGACCAAATTTGTTTGGACCATAGATCTTCCCTCCATATGCCTATAAAAATGAACCTTCCCTCCACCCTCAAGACTAATGAAAAATTCCACTATCAAGCCATTAATCTCACTTTCCAAGAATCCATACTAGCCTTCAAACATCCATAAAATCTATTATCCAACATCCATAGCCTTTTAGAAGACATTATTAAGCTAGTGCAAGCAATCCAATAATCAAGATTTTCAAGTCAATCACACAAGTTTGAATCCTAGAATAAAGCCATGAGAAGGTAGAGAGGATGGTAAGAACATTCTATTTGCTCTGATTTATCTTCTCTATCATTTCCTATTGGTGTTTATCAAGGTTTTTGGTTTTATTGTCATTTTTATAATATCTCTTGAATCCAAATTTTGGTACACAAAGATAATGATGAACATCAAATGACATTTACCATAGGGGTTTTTAACTTATATGGGATACTTGATGATATGCCATATACTATTTCCAATTTGAGGTATATAGTATTTACTTAGCCACCATTATCCCCCTATACTTCTCAAGTAGGTTTATTTCACACTAACTTACTTAATTCTATCTTCAATTTGTGTTAAAAGATAAGGTCGCCGGTCAATTTTTAAACCCTTACAATAATCACTGAGATAGATAATAAGAGAATTTATATTTTCTATTTGAATGGATTGAATGTTTATCTTTAGTGAGCTATCAAAACTAAAAAATGGGATAATTATGAGATTGAACTTATGCTTGCTCATATGACCAGAGTTTTCATGTCTCCATCAGCTGTGTAGACAATAGTAGTGATAGGCAATGGAGATGATAATTAAATGATACACCATCTGTGTCATAGGTATACTTCATTTTAATTCAAAAAAATGTTTTCACAAGGATATGAAACCATTATCAATTTAAACTACATTTTATTTTATTGAATATTGCTTCTTAGGTAAACCAATTTTGGAGATATGCCAAAGCATTCTAGATGGAAATTTTAAACATATTCTCATTAGAGTGGTGCATGTTGGAAAATTATTTTTACATAAGATGTGTAATTATTAATGATTTGTCTCTTAAATTATAATTATAATTCATGTATATAATACTATGAACATAATATTTACAAGGATAAAAAATAGAATGAGATATACAATTATTGGAATGCAAAAACTAGTTGCCTCAGATGTTCCATCCATGTCATGAGAACAATCCAAACATTCAAATCATGGTCTCAATAGTAACACAAGTAATATAATAAATGAGATAAAATATTATAAAATAATATGATATAAGAGGCTCCTGACTAGTACTTTAGGTTACATTTTAGAGATATGTTAAAGCCTTCTTCAAGACATTTTGTTCATTTGTATTTTGGTAGATGAATTGGAAAAATCCTCTTTTATTTTGGTGTGGTATTTACTCATTATGTGTAGTTCCATACTTTTATTTGCTTCATTTGAATGAATATACTTCTAATATATTTTTATTTTAGGGTGAAAATTCAAAATGTGATACATACATCTAAGATATTTTTATTCTAGGGTGAGAATTCAAAGTGTGATACATTTTGAGAGTTTTATGTCTTGAATTTGTGAATTATGTTTGGTTTAAAAAATATAGTAGGGAAGGTGGGGGGAGGGGGAGGCGGTGGAGGGTGGGGGTGGAAGAGTGGGAGTTGAATTAGTGTTAAGAGGCCCTTATACATATTTTATAATCAAAGGCAACAAATATTTGGCTTTGGTGACTCATCCATTTTATTTATTTGATGGCATAATATCAATGTTATCAATGTTGGCCCATTTAATAAATTACAACAAAATCCATTAGGTGAAATTAATGAGAATATTTAAGGTGAAATATTTAAATATATATAATATCCATAAAAACATAAAAAATGTGAACATAATATATTACCTTAGGTCAATTTCATATAGGCATATAATGCCAAACAACTATACATCAAGACATATAGGCATACAACAAAATGTGATAAAACATGATCCTAATAATAAAAATGCATCACTCTTTTTTTTATTTCTTGTAGAAGGCTCTCCCTTAGATGAATTTCTCATTGATGGAGGTATTTAAGATTAATTACTATGGATCTTATTCTAATAAAAACTCACCTGTAGATCAACATGTTCATATATAAATATTATCAACAAAATTACGTACTAGAATAAGATACTTTAAAAATTAACAAGTAACTTTTAAAATTATACAAAAAAATTCAAAGGTAAAATTACTGCAGTCTGATGGTCATGGTCAATTTGAATCTAACTCTCAATAGGGTAATTGGTAGGTTAAGTTTGGTGAATAGGAGTGTGAAAGTGAAAACCAATAGGAGTGGGTTCCCTGATCCTGATAAGGTAAGTTATATGACCCTACAAACATATATGTACAAAATACAAATTCAAAATTAGGTCATAAATATTTAAATCAACTGGATAGATCATTAAAATATAATATCTACATTTAAAATAATATTTTTTTGGACCATGTCATGCCTATTAATCATTTGAACATGAATAGAAGTCAACATTGGAGGAGTCTGCATAGATAATTATTTCATGTGTTAGTTATTTACATAAGTAAAAAGTAAAATTACAATACATAAATCCATATTTACACTTAAAAATTAAAATAACTCTCATACCTTAGTTTTTGTGTAAATGAAATCATAGCAACAACACCTACCTTTTTCCCTACCCAAATATATGGTTAAGTGTCTACCGTGGTCATCAACTAAATAAACAAAAAATTATTATTAGACACTTGAGTATATATATATATATATATATATATATATATACAAGAATATACACATAATGAACAATAACATTAATTAATCTTAAAACATTACCTCATTATATGTATATATAGATGAAACATCAAAAACATATGTGCTCTTGTAACATCCACAATCTTGTTGCAAAATAAAAATTACATATATATTATTGATGTTTCCATGAAAATAAATATTAAATTGTACAAATATTTGAAATTTAATATGTTTGTATTTTTTTTACATGTAAAATATATAAAATACATAGGAAGTTGTAGCTGAGGTGTCTAGACCAAATGTAAATGACTGAAACACATTAGTGAGATCAATATCATTTAGGCCCCCAAAAAGACCTCCATGAGCAGTCTTCATGAAATACTCCTCATCCTCCTCAGTTCTATTGCATATATCACCACATAGTATATAATGGTGAGGTCATGCAATAGTGCTAGATGAAGCCTACCCATGTCCACCCACATTAAGAGTAGTATAATAAACTTGGCTTGTATACTAAATTAGGGTGTTAGTAAGCACATTAAACACATTAAAATTATCAATCTCTATAGTCTCCTTGACTACATAGGTTATTATCTCAATGAGATGTGGTTTTTGGATAGGTGATATCATAAGATGATTAGGTGCATGAAGTGAGCTTGACCTATCATGTACAGAGCCTTTTCCTCTACCCTGAAACTCTGATAAATTGAAATAACTTGTAATTTCATTATGGACAACTTCACAAGAGAGTTTTCTCAAAAAAAATACATAGGGAACTCATTATTTTTGCAAGGCAAGTGATCAAATACCATCTACCATTGGTCCTAATTTTTTTTTAATCAACTCATGGGTGCATTAGTGGATTTAAATCTATTTAGTTGTCACATCTAGTGGCATATTAGTTTTTCCATCATGAATAGTTCCTAAATTTGGGATTGGTTAATTTTTTATATTTCACAGTGGTTGCAAACAATTTTATAGAATAGTATGCCCTACATAGATCACTATAATCAACACACTTATCAATTTGACTTGTTAATGAGTCAACTTCACCTGTTCATGTCAATATTGTATTTTCTAGAGAAGTTCAGTGGGGGTTACTTGAATGAGGATCCTTTATTATCTTAATTAAGTTCTTAATTTTAATTTTATTTTCTATTATGTGGGATTATAATTCCTCCTAGCTACCTTAGGGGCTTTAGGAACTATAGGAGGGTTTGGTGGGTTTTTCAAGCTATGAGGATTAGGTCATTTATTTTCCATGAAGGTGTATTATGCACTTCAAAAACAAAAAAATGAATTATTTCAACCAAAAAATAATGCAAATGTAAGACAATTCACTAAAATTATTTGTAATTTCACTTGGATTTGTTTGCATATGTTTCCTATTAAATTCCATTATCAATTTTGATTTATTGCCTTGCATTTACAAAATCTTAGTTGAGCTCTTTACTTGTCTAGTCATGATTTACATCGATGCCAAATTAAAGGAATCAATGCTTATTTTCTACTTATAACAAATAAAACTATGTATGTGGCTCTAACAAATAAAATAATGTACTTAGTTATGGCATGGTAATCACCAAGCCTATGTGATCTAAGACTGCATATGCAATTTTATAAATTAAATTCACACTTACAAAATACATGGAAACATTGAAATCAATTTAAATGCAATTTTTTTCACTATTTATCTCCCCAAATTTATGCACTTACCCTTTCATTAGGCACTATTATAGTTTTTTATTTACAAACCACAATTTAATATCACAAGGTAGTAATTAAAATTGAATATATAAGTCTGACTACAATAGTTTTTCATGATTTTTTGAGGTGATGTACATTTAGTTTTAGCAACACTCAATGACCATGGAATTACCCATAGTAAAGAAAATATGTGGTTCCCTCCTTACCATCTTGAGGTTCAACATCAAAGCTAGATTAGTTATTTTAGTTAATGAAGTTGAGGTTCAATGATGCTTAATGGTATTGACATTACTCCACTCTCATGAGGGTTGGTACATTAATCTTCCCAATCCATGGGATTTCAAAACAATACAAATATGGGATACAATAACCTCAACACTCCATGTGATTAAACAACTAAGAAAAATTATCCAATGCTTAAAAAAAGAAGCATCATATCAAACAAGTTACAAGGCAACACAAATTACTCACATACAAGTGTACTACTTTCTTGCTCCTAAAAAAATTGTGAGAGAGGAATCTGTTGATATATATCTATGCCAAGGATATAATATGAACAACAAAACAATATTTCTCATTTTGTAGTGTAGGTATTGGAATACCTTAGGGCTTAATTTAGTTTTGTTGGATGATTATGTGGACACCAAATTTACTCTACAATAATACCCTAATATAGGGGCAATATGAATTCAATAGTGACACAATCTATCTAAAATTTCTTTGTATTGTTGTGACTTAAAATTGCTTTTGTATTTTACCAATTTATGCCCAAGCTTTAAAAAAGCAAATGGATATTTATAGTGAGTTTTAATCTAAATTGATTCATGTTAAAAAAGGTTCAAGAAGGAAGAAGGGTAGAATATAAAATAAAGATTTATTTTTAAAAACAAAGACCAATAGATATCATTTAGTTCCATCTGACAATAGTGCAAATAAAACTAACTCCTATGAAATCCTAGTGCTAGACTCAAAGTATCATAACTGTAGTGGGGATTCTAGGGTAAATATAATGCATATGTTTGAAAATTATGATTTGAAATGGCTACCTATAATAAATTTATTTCAACACATTCATTTTCACAATAAAAAGAAACACAAAATACATAGACAAACTTTTTTAGTATAGGAAAAAGCACAAACTAACAAGATGCATTTGAAACACTATTATCATATCTAAAATTGAAATAAATGAAATCATATGTTATTATAAAAGCTTTTAGAAAAAAAAACATATGAAAATAATGAAACAATGAGCAAATTGTATGAATTCTTCTTTCTCTTTGCATTAATTTCACAAAATTATGTTCTAAAATATAATTGAGAGGGAGGGATCCTATATATAGGCCTTCTAATGCCTAAGATGGTTACAAAAGAGCTAGATAGATGATACCTATTGCTGGATATAGTCCCTAATGTCTTAAAAATAGAGAATGTTCCCTATTCAAATATGAGAATATTTTACAATGCATTAAATGGAATTAGGACATGATATTTATCAAGAGAAAGCACAATGGATGGCTATCTTGCTCCTAAAGTGTTGGGCTGATATCTTGCCAGTATGGTCGATGATGAAATTTATAGCATAGAAGAAGATGGATGCGAACCTACATTAGCTAAATAAGGAGTGCTAATGCTAGCTAGAAAAGAAGATATACCAAGAGGATCAAAATAGGTAGAGGTTCCTGCAATGATGGTTTGTGGCTTGCTAGTTGCTTCTTTCTTAGCTTCTATTCACCCTATCAATGCTTCATACCATCTCTTGTAATCATTATAGATCAATTTTATATCGATAATAGGCTCTTTCAATAGTTTGATTGTAAGCCCTATCCTTGTATCATGCTTTCTCAAGAGAGGTCCCATAGCTTCATTAATTTCCATAACTTTTTCTATTCTCTGGTTGGTATATGTAGTCAAGTCTACCATTTCCTACCCAAACATTAATCCCCTGGCCATTACATGTTTCATTAAATTTACAATAAAGCTCTATAATTGGGATTTGAAGGAATCCTTGCTAACAATGGAACCATACTTGTTGGTAAGATGCATGAGATCAGTCTTCTTGAGTAGAGTTATGATTCTGTCACCTTGTTAATTAAGAGACTGGCCTTGGGATCTCATTTCATCAATCCACTATTTTATTTCTTTCCTTCTACCAATTATATAGGAATGAGAAATGATCAATTCCTCCAAGGGGATTATATTTAAATCTTCAAACGTTTTCATTCTAATCAACTTCACCAAGTTGATTATCTTGTTTTCATATGTCCCATCTACTGGTTCTACCTTGAGGATCCTGTTGTATATTTCATTTCCATTTACCTTGTATTGGGCCAAGGTGTTCAAATTATCAAAAATTTCTTCCAAAAGCCATTCTACTTTGGCTATGGTCTCTTTCGACAATGTGGATTTATGTTTCTACTCCAGTTCAATTGCTCCCTAATACACCCCTTTTATCAATTCAATAGCTACATGACCATATGCCTTTAGATCTAAGAGGGGGTCCTCTTCATACTTTTGTTATTGGCCAGGCCTAGATTTCTTCTTCTTGGTCAACTTGAATAAGTTCTCTTTTGACTCATATATAAATTTTTGGTCTAGATGGGTGACCTTCCTCTTGGTTAACCCATTAATTTCTTTGGCCTTCTTGTGGAATTCCCATGTGACCTATGAAAGGTCAACTATTACCAAATCTTGGTTTTCCAATGTAGCTAATTTCATATATTTTATCCATGACTTGTCTGAAGAACCAACTGGAGGCTAAGTAGTTGGATGCAATTACTGGGAGGGTTTTAATCCTTGAAAAGTAGATGTCTAAGAAGAAACTATGGATGTGATTAAGATAAATATAAAACTAGGGCATTAAGTGGGATGTGTCATTCTTGAATATGAAGGGGATCTAGTGTTATCTTAAGCATTAGTTGTGAATAAAGGAACTCAAAGGATGGTAATAATGGGTATCTTATTTGTTAATTAGGGACCAAACCTAGGCATAGGTTTGGGTAGAACTAGGGTAAAATTTGTCATTACTAAGATCTTAGAAGTGGAAGATATGACAAAAGGGTTGACAATGGGAAATGACATGATCACTGGTAATTATAGGTATGATTACGAGCCTGTAGGGCAATAAATCAATATGGTATAGTGTAAGGGGATCATATAATATGCTTAAGGGTTGTTATATAAGAATGAAGATGGTAAATAAACATGTTCATGAATTTTTACATCAGTTTTTCTCTGGCATGAAGCATGTGAAGCAATATTGAGGCTGAGGTTGTTGGTGTTAGAGTAGGTGTAACCATTGCCTCCACTGAAGGTCTCACCTATACTAAAGTAATGTTGTGTGCCTTAGATGTGATGTTTAATTATGCTCCCAAAATAGAATCTTGCTCAGTATGATTTCATGTTTCATCTCCTCCCTTATCCAAAATAGGAGACAATTATTACAATATCCTTTGACTAAGTTGAGGGTTAGTTAACCTATCTTCCTTAGTACTAATGATAGGTAATATAAATGTAGATTCTCATTAAAAACATAAGGTAAGGAAATTTTTGGTACATGGTGATTCAAAATTATTCATCAAGTAGGTACATAGTCAATACCAATTAAATATTTATTACCTGAAGAAGTATAAATTTAGAGTATGGGATTTAATTGAGAGTTTAGAAGAATTTAACATCACCTCTATACCCATTAATTAAAATTAGCTAGTGGATGTGTTGGATTTCACAATAGTGAATCTAGACCCACCTGAGGCCCTCAAATTATATAAGTTTATAGTATAATGGAATTGTGCCCTTCTATCCCATACAACATCAATCACTTTAAATTTCATAACTTTAAATTAAATACCTCAATTCTTAACTCCAATCAAGTCTGATACAGTTGTTGTCCAGTTACAAAAGTCAAAGTTTAATGTGGTAGGAGAATTGTTGAATTTTCATATGCAATTGGCCCATAAACCCTAGATTCAATAGTTCATTTACATTCAAGTTATCAAATTCCCAAAAGCATATGAGATGTTATTGATTATAGACTAGGCTAAATCATTGAATGGATACATATCTAGGGACTACTCGTATATGTGGTTACTTTTGAGGGGTGTACCAAATTAGATCTAGATCAAGTGAGAGTTGAGGATGAAGTTCATGATAATGGAGTACAATACCAAGAATGATAAGGTTAACTTCTAATCTATTGACTTAGGTGCATATGCTTTTGATATTATTGATTCAAATGAAAACAACCTAATGAGCAAGGATGAAGTATTTTGGATGATGTACTTTGATGATGTGAGAAATAAGAAAGGCTCAAGGGTAGGTATTATATTAACAAATATAGTTAGTAATCAATACTTGTCATCTTACAAACTTTAATTTATATGTACTAATAATATTTCAAAATATGTACATGAGCTTCAACACCTCAATTCTTCAAATTTCATAACTTTGGACAAATTCAAGAAGAAATCATAACCTTTCCTAGAGGGCTTATTACTAAGCTATAGTAAAAAAATATTCTAAGGAAAGAAAATGACTGAAAGCAAACACATAACCAAAAATCAAAGTATAAAGGAAACTAATCTACCCCAACCTATTGATTTACTAAAACAAGTCATAGTCCTTTGGTAGGGGTGCAAAGGGAAGCTAGGAAGTAGTGCTTAAAGTACTATCTATTCACTAACAAAGCTAAGTCATTTCCTTGAAAGTCCTTCAGTTTAAATGTGTTATCACATGATATCTCCATAATTTTATATGGCCTAATCTAAAGGGGTGTGAATTTGTTATGCTAGCCTATTTTCTTATGGTCTTTGTCCTATAGTAAGACCAAGTCTAATATATAGAACATTTTGATTTTATCCCTTTTGTCAATCGTAATGTTTCCTAAAATTCTTAAGGGCTTCATCTTTGGCATCTTCTATTTTAGTGATATTTAATATTCTAGACTAAATTCTTTCATCATTGTCTATATATTCAGCCATGCACTCATAAGTGGGAAGATGAAATGTAATGAGAAATATTGGTTGCTTACATACACTAATAAAAATGGAGATGACTTTAAGGCTTGATTGTATCTGGTCTGATCTACCTAGAGAGCATATTTCAATAATGACTACCACTCCCATGGACCTTTATCTACTAATTTATTTATTGCATTCATTAGGTTTTTGTTTATCAATTTTGTAACACCAATTCCTTATGGATAGTGATTCAAGGGAAAAATTGACAATAATATTTTTATCATATTTTCCATTATATGAATTCTATAGATTGGAATTCTAGACCATTATCACACACAAGAAAAAAAAGAATCCCAAACCTAATTGTGATGTTCTCCTCTAGGAATTTAATGACATCAATTACTCTATAGTTCTTAGTAGAAATTACCTCAATCCACCTAGTACAATAGTAAATGGCTATGAACATGAATTATGGCATGCATAAGAGTTAGGATTGATGAATCTAATGAAGTCCAATCCCCATTGTGCAAATGGCCTAGTTTCAATCACTAGTTGTAAAGGCATGGATGTCCTTACTTCTTTGCTATAGAACACCTGACATTGATGACATTTTTGAACATGAGAATGAACATCTTTAAATGTGGTAGGCTAATAATATCCTACTTTAAGTATTTTATGGGTAATGGTTCTATCTTAAGGATGTTTACTTCCCAATTTCTCATGGAAGTTATTCAGTATATATGCAACTTCCTTCTTGGAGGGCATCTAAAATAGATTAATTCATAGTTTTTTCTATGGATCACTCCTCTTTTGATCGTGTAATGTAAAATTTTAAGCCTGAGTGCTCTTCTTTGTTCTCTTTTCAATTTTGGAGGGAAAGTACCATTTAACAGCTAGTAGATTCTATCCTTAGAACACTTCTCACTTGAGACCTAGTCTACTTCTATTTGTAAAATATCAATTTGAGGGTTAGTCTTAGTAATAAAATAAATTAAACCTTGGCCACATACCATCTTGGTCAACTTTATCTCTGTATATTATTCCTAGAGGTTAGTCATCCATTTTATTCATCTTTTTCATAACTCATTCTAGTTAAACATAATCTTAATGATGGGGTCAAGTACAATAACATGAGTTTTGTTTTAGAGAATGTAATGTCTAAATTTATTTACAACCTTCCCCAAGGCATACACTTACTTATATAAGAGTGGGTATCTCAAATTAGCATCATTTAAGTTCATACTCATGAAGGAAACTGGATGTTCTTTGTCATCTACTTTCTATGTTAAGACAACAACAATCATGTGGTCAAAATGAAAAGAATAAAGGTATAAATATTTATCAAAGTATGGGCTTATTATTATGGGTGACTATACTATGGCTTCCTTGATGTCTTGGAAATATTTCCTATCCTCATACTTCATATCAATCTTCACATCCTTTTTCAACATGGCATTCAAAGGTTTGATAATTTTGGTGAAACTTGAGATGAATTTATGTACATTTTCAAAAAATGATTTTAATTATTGTTACTATTAGGAAAATCAACCTTTAAAATAACATTAATTTAGTCAAGGTCAATATTCATAACATTATTCATGATTATGTACCCTAAAATATTACCTTAGATTACATAAAAGATTCTTTTCTTAGGGTTTAGAGAGATACCAAAGGTCCTGTATTTCTCCAAAACTTGTTATAGGTGCATCATGTGGTCTTTCCTATCTTTAGAGAAAATGATTAAGTCATCCATGTAGAATAATAATACATTTACCAATTAATCCTTGGAATGCATGGTCCATGGCACATTGGAAGGTAGCCCCAATGTTGATGTGTCCAAAAGGCATCCTTACGTATGTGAATGTTGCCCACTTTATCATGAAGGTAGTCTTCATTTGGTCTTCTCTATTAACCAACACCTAGTTATAACTAGAGAATACATCTAGAAAGGACATAAATTGAGAGACATTAACCATTTTAATTACCTCATCCAAAGAGGGTAATTGGTAATTATCCTTTTTTAAGGATCTATTAAGAATCCAAAAGTCTATGCAGAGTCTAATTTCACCATTTTTCTTTCTGACTAGAACCAGGTTAGACAACTAGGTGGAGTGTCTAATTGGGAAGACTATCCTTACATCTAGTAACTTATTTACTTATATATGAGAGGCTCTATAATGGGGTTCATGAATCTCTTATTTTGTTGGAAAGGTTTGTATGTTCCCTTTAAAGGGATTGTATGAGTGATGACCTGGGTGTCAAAGACATTGAGATCTTCATAAAGCCATAAAAGGACATCCTTGAATCTAGATAATATCTTAGTGGCTTTGGCTATTATTATTTAGTGTAGATAAGTATAATGTTAATGTTCTAGGGATTTTCCAATGAACCCAAATTAATTTTCTCATAATCCTTGCCATTTACTTTGGGCATCTTAGCATTGATAATTAGCTTATCTTGATCGAATATCCTTTGTATATAGGCCATGAATTTAGGAATTCTATTCTTCTTCAATTGGATTATTCCATCATCATTAAATTTAACCTCCTTTATAGACTATTTGTCTTTCTCATCAATTATGTGTGATTCAAAGACTCTAGAACTAGTCATGAAGTTGATGATTTACTTATCATCATCAAACATCTAGAATTGATTGATGTTGTATGGGATAGAAGGGCACAATTCCATTATACTATAAACTTATATAATTTGAGGGCCTCAGGTGGGTCTAGATTCACTATTGTGAAAGCCAACACATCCACTAGCTAATTTTAATTAATGGGTATAGAGGTGATGTTAAATACTTCTAAACTCTCAATTAAATCCCATACTCTAAATTTGTACTTCTTCAGATAATAAATATTTAATTGGTATTGACTATGTACCTACTTGATGAATAATTTTGAATCACCATGTACCAAAAATTTCCTTACCTTAGGGCCTCATATTTTGAAATATTATTAGTACATATAAATTAAAGTTTGTAAGATGACAAGTATTGATTACTAACTATATTTGTTAATATAATACCTACCCTTGAGCCTTTCTTATTTCTCACATCATCAAAGTACATCATCCAAAATACTTCATCCTTGCTCATTAGGTTGTTTTCATTTGAATCAATAATATCAAAAGCATATGCACCTAAGTCAATAGATTAGAAGTTAACCATATCATTCTTGGTATTGTACTCCATTATCATGAACTTCATCCTCAACTCTCACTTGATCTAGATCTAATTTGGTACACCCCTCAAAAGTAACCACATATACGAGTAGTCCCTAGATATGTATCCACTCAATGATTTAGCCTAGTCTATAATCAATAACATCTCATATGCTTTTGGGAATTTGATAACTTGAATGTAAATGAACTATTGAATCTAGGGTTTATGAGCCAATTGCATATGAAAATTCAACAATTCTCCTACCACATTAAACTTTGACTTTTGTAACTGGACAACAACTATATCAGACTTGATTGGAGTTAGTACCATCTTTTTATAAATCCCTAAAGGCATTATGTTGGCAGAGGCCCTAGAATCAAGTAAACAATTATGCACATTATTTCCAAAGATTCTAATAGTTAAAAAAAAGGAAGGAAACTCCACCTTACCTTTATACATTACCACATTCACATTCATAGACTTACTTTTACCTTTGTCTAATTTCTTAGTTGATGATTTCAACAACATGTTACGTTGCTCAGTTATTTGAGCAAGCTTGTGTAACGTAATGTTAGATTTAATTTTATTTATATCTTCCATAATGTTGTATCCACATTTGGATCTAGTTGTATCCAACTCTATAGTCACCAGATTATCTTTTCCCTTTGGAGGAGGAGGATCATTATTAGTTCTATGGTCTGGGGGTGTGTCAACTTTGTTGGGAGGCATGAAAGTTTTTGCATGTTCATTTTTGGATATGTTCCTCAAGCTATACTTACTCTTTTGTTATTGTTGGAAAGCATGGATATCATCCATGTTAATTTTGGCTTCATTTTCTTCTTGGTTAGGAAACTTTTAATTTTCAACCATGAGGGCCATTTCAATGGATTTAGACCCACTATCAAGTGCTCTTGTGTTTCCTGAATTACCAATATTGTCTTGATTGTTTGTGAAATCATCATGACTTTAGAATTCACCTTTGTAAATTTTAAAAGCATTAAAAAATTCTATGTAATATAACTCTCCATGTTGGGCTGTGTTATGGACCCTACACTAATTGGGCAAGGCCAATTCATAGATATTTATGTCAGGCATCTTATTAGCTGGGGGTTCGCTATTATTATTATTATTATTATTGTTGTTGTTGTTGTTGTTATTGTTATTGTTATTGTTATTGTTATTGTTATTGTTATTGTTATTGTTATAGTTATTGTTATTGTTATTGTTGTTGTTGTTTTTATACCAATTGAAAGGTCTATTATACTTTATAAATGTGTATTTATATTGGAAAATTCCCCCATGTTTTCCATAATACATTAAAAATTTATAAAGTCAATACATAGTTTTTAAAAAATTATCTAAATTTCTTCCAAGTCTCCCTTTGAGGTATTAGGCTTAGTGTTCTAGACTAGGTTTTGGATAATGCTTTGGGTGTTAGAATTTTTAATAGAGACAAAATTTTGACTATTATTTTTGGGATGAGCCCCAACATTAATTGGGTTGAATAATCCTAGTTGTTGACTAGGAGATGCATGGCTTAATGGTAATTAATTGAGCCCAGGTATCTGATTTAAGGCTAACATAGTCTGGTTTACATTTAGCACTAGATTCAAATCAAGCAAAATTGGGTTGATATTTGGGATAGTAAAGGTAGGATGCCCCTATGGGTAAATTTTTTCATCAATGTGTGTAGCCTTTACATATTCATGTGGTAGTGTATTGATGTTCATGGACCTACATAGAAAGACAACAATAATTAGATCTAGGTATTTTTATAGATTTCTAGTGATAGGTCATTTGGAGGCTAGTAGGGAGCTATGGTGAGGCTATATATCTTTTAAAATTTAGATTTAAAATATCTCTATTAGGGATTAGTCCTAACATGGTTATATTAGTGAGTTTAGGTTTGTAATCCACATAATTAAATATTAATTAGTTGATAAGTTTATTCAATACATTGGTAATTTATTATTGTGATATTATAAGAGAGATTTTAGGGTTTTTAATTGTTAGAACAACTAACCTATTATTGAGGAGTGTTTTTATAATATCATTCATATATATTATAATGTCTTTTTAAAATAAAATATATGTTGGTTGATTGATTGATATCCTATGTAAAAGCCTTCAACTCTCACCTAATAAGGGCTAACTTCATTATCTTGTATCAGAGTAGGCACCCTGATGGTAACTCTCTATATTATTCATTCATTTGTGTTTACACCAAAGAAACTCAATGACCAAGCAGTGTAGCCCACTTATAGTAGTCATTATTTTGTTGTTCACCCCTGCTTGCATTTTGTTATTAGTTGAACAATGAAAACCATGTGTTCTCCCAATGGTTTAACCATTTACATGCATTCTTCTTCTTTATATCCTTATAGTCTTATTCTACAATTTGTCTATCCATTATGTTCCCTATATGCATTCCAAAATTAGAAAATAAAAAAATATATTTATGCTTATTTTATATAATTTAGTTTCTGATGTTTTCCTATGTATTTTATTTTTGTAGCTTTTTTATTCCAATATCTAATATTAAAAAAAGGGAAATATATATCTGTGGAAATTTTTTAAAAAATGATATATATTCTATAGAGATTTTGAATATGAACATATAACTTGTATTTTATAGTTTCAAAGGAGATCAAACCCAAGCTACACATATTAAATTAGATGAAAGCTATTTTGATCTCAGGAAAAATCCATGGGATACATCAAATAGGCAAGCTATGTGACCTTGTAAAATTGGAAAATTGCATGGTTAAGTGGCATTCATTTTTAAATTTAGCCTTTGAAGGCTAGGTTGACCTCCTCCATCAACTTCTAATGAATTATATTAGGGTTCCAACTCATTTTAGTGAGTAAATCACTTTTTCCATCTAATAACTCACCATATAACTTGTCGTAACTTTATGGAGCTCTCAGAACTCTATGTATCAGAGCCAAATCAGTGAACCCTATACTAGATATAAACTTAACGACCTCCATAATTCACTACAAACTCCTATAGATTGTGTTTTGTGTTTTCTTTGTGATGAATGATATTCCATGAAGAGTTTGATATTCTCACATGGAAACTCTGAGAAGGTCCTAACTATTTGGCATCCTCCTCAACTATAGATATAACTCTATTTCAATTATATATCTCTCCTCCAAATTATCATCAAGCTAAATATTTGGTTTGCTATTCCCTTCATCATGGTGTAACATCCCTTCATCGGTGGCATACCATATACTTTTATGGCTATCTTCATATCCTCAATGGTGAAGACAATCAACCCTACAATCTAAACCATGCCATTGGATTCTACAACTTATCCTCCTCTTTCAGTGGCTTCATCTTCATTATAGTTGGACTTTTCTCCAAAATGCCAAAATGACTGCAGTTTCTTTCTCAAGGTTGGATTTGTTTGTTTTTTAAGTAGCATTTTTAGTCTCATGATTTTAGGTATTTAGACTTTTAGTTTCAATTTTTGATGTTTGTATTATTTTATTTATTAAGTAATGTTTTATATTTATATTTATTAATGGTTTGATTTTATATATTTTTTAATTTCTTGAAATATTTTTATTGATTTTTTATAGTAAGTGTTTATTTAATTTTTTGATATTTAAAGTTTTGTTTCATTGATTATGTTTGTAGTTTTTTTAAAAAATTTGTTTGGTTTCATAAAAAATCATTTATTTTTTTTATTTTTTTTAAATATTTGGTCAATAAAAAAGTAATATTTAATTACTTATTTTTAAAATTTTCTTTGTCATTTTATTTCTAGTATGTCTCTTATGTTTTAATTACTTTTATTTGTTGTTTTGTTAAAACATCAGTATAATGTTTTGTAGTATGTATCTTGTATTTTAAATTTGAAAATAAGCTTATCAAAGTAAAATTATTTATACAAGATACATACTAATTTTAAATAATAAGATGTATTTTAAATATTTTCAAACTCTCCATTTCAATGTTTGTAATTAAATGCATTATCAGTTAAAATTGATGTTCAAATTTCTTGCCTCATGTTAGAACTAAGGGGGAATGTTAGGAATTAGCCATAACAAGGTTATATTAGTGAGTTTAGGTTTGTAATCCACATAATTAAATGTTAATTAGTGGATAATTTTATTAAATAAATTGGTAAGTTTATTATTGTAAGTGATTTGTTACAACAAATCATGTAGTGATATTGTAAGAGAGATTTTAGGGTTGTTATTTGTTAGAAAAACTAACTATTATTATGGAGTGTTATTAGAAAATTATTCGAATATATTATAATTTATTTTTTAATAAAAAATATTCTAGTCTATTGACTGATATTATGTGTATGAGCCATTGACTCTAGCTTGATAAGGGCTAACTTCATTATTCTTATGGGATTACTCAAGTCTTAATTCAGGATGGTGAATTGTTGGTGAATGATCCCATGATTAATGAAACTTCCTAATTGTGAAATGAAGGTATCATTAAACTAATTATATCATGTGATGGAATTTTCTAGTAAATTAAGGAACTAGTCGTAGGTGACTTCCCTAAAGGTAAATGGGAAAAGTTTGCATGCTACATCTTCATGAATGATGTTTATAAGCCTGAGGGATGCCTTGAAAGACTTGATATGCTCTTATATATTTATACACATAGATGTATTGAAGAGAGGGAGGTATTTTTTAGGGTTAGTCACATTTATGGAAGATCCTCCTAACCATGCCATGACTAGTCAAATGTAAAACAAAGGATGTAGATGTTGGATTATAAGAGAGTTAGGGTGGGATTTATATCTCCTACATATCCCTTTATCAAATCTAGCTTTATGATGGGTTTCTAAAGATCCAAGGGGAAGTCTAGTTTTATAATGAGATCTGGTTTAGATCTTAGGCAAATACATGATGATAAGTAAAGGATCTATGTCAAAAATTCACAATACTACAAAGGTTCATCATATATTGCTAAAGAAGGTAAGGATAAAAAAAATTAGCATAAAATAACCCCATATAAGGGTCCATAATTAATCAGAGTGGTATTTTACCTTTGCTAATATGGATCCTTCAAAGGTTTAAAGCTTGCCCAAACTTTTGTCAGAAACTTAGTTTAACCTACAAAAATCAATGTTAGACAAGATGTTTCAAGTAACTTTTAGTTTATTAAGCTCATCAAAGTGTTAGAGATTTTTTTTTGAAAAGAATAGATTAATACTATGTGAACGTAGTCAATTTATACCCTTAAATCCTTGGCTTAGTTATCTTTCACAAAATAATCTATTTAGACATTGATCTTTACACTTATTTATCACAGATAAAAAGTTATTAGTTCAAATCATGTAGAAATTTATAAATATAGATGAAATAGAGCTTGATATAATCAAATAATTTAATGACATGCCTATATTTAATGTCTTTAGATGAAATTTTGAATAGATTAGAGGGGTGATGCCAGAATATCTTCAGACTTGAGCCAATATTTAAAGGATCTTTGGGAATAAACACTTTTCATAGGGATCTTTCAAAGATTACAAATATCTTATAAAAGATGAAAAGAAATTACATTATTTTATCCTAATATTTTTGTATTTAAATAAATTATATTATATTTCAGATGAAATACACTAAAATTTTACTCAAAATAAACACATCTCTCTTTCTAGTGCTAGCTTCTCTCCTGTTGATGTATATCTATGTCAAGGATATAATACAAACACTAAAACAATATTTATTAGTTTGTAGTGTAGATAATAAAAGACATTAAGGCTTAATTCAATTTTACAAAGAAATATGTGGTGACCAGCTTTAGTCTACAAGCAAACCCTACTATAGGGACAATAGGAACTTAGTAGTGACATAATCTATCTAAATTTTCTTTGTATTTTGTGATGTAAAATTGATTTTGTATTTTTCCAATTTATGTCCAAGATTTAAACAAACAAGTGGATATTTATAGTGGGAATTAATCTAAAGTGATTCATGTTAAAAAAAGTTCAGAAAGGAAGTAGGGTAGAGTAGAAAATAAAGTTTTATTTGAAACAATAAAGACCAACATATCTCCTTTAATTCCTTCTAATAATAGTGAAAATAAAACTAACACCTATGAAATCATAGTGCTAGACTCATAGTATCATAAATACAGTGGGGATTTTAGGGTAAAAATAATGCATATATGTAAAAAGTATGCTTTGAAATGGCTACCTAAAGTAAATTGCTTTTAGCACATTCATTTTAGAATAAAAGGAAACACATCATGCATAGACAAATTTTGTTAGCATAGCAAAAAGAACAAATTAACAAGATGCATTCAAAACACTATTATCATATTTAAGCATTGAAAGAAATGAAATCATGTGTTATTAGAAAATATATAAGGAAAAAAACATATGAAAATAATGAAATAATGAGCAAATTATAAGAATTCTTCTTTATCTTTACATTAATTTCACAAAAAAATGTTCTAAAATAAAATTGAGGAGGGGCCCTATATATAGGCCTTCTAATGCCTAAGATGGTTAAAAAATAATTGGATAGATGACACCTATCAGTGAATAGAGTCTCTAGTTTCCTAAAACTAGAGAATATTCACTATTTGAGTAGGGGAATATTTTACAATGCATTAAAGGGAATTAGGACATGATATTTATCAAGAGAAAGCCAAATGGATGGCTATCTCACTCCTAAAGCTTTTGGTTGATATCCTTTTGGTGTGGTTGATGATGAAGTTCCTAGTGTAGAAGAAGATGGATGTGAACCTACAACAGCTAAAGGAGTGCTAGTGCTAGTTAAAGAAGAAGATATCTAAATAGGGTTGAAGGAGGTAAATGTTCTTATGCTAATGATTTGTGGCTTGTTGTCTGCTTGTTTCTCAACTTCTATTTTACCTCTCCATGCTTCAAAGCATCTCTTGTTACCATTTTCAATTAATTTTAGATTGATAATAGGTTCATTTAGTAGTTTAATTTTAAGCCCTACCATTAGATCATTCTTACTTAGGAGAGGTCCCATAGCTTCATTAATTACCACATCCTTTCTTGTTCTCTAGTTGGCAGATGCAACTAAGTCTACTATTTCTTACCTAAAGTTTACTCCCTTGGCCATTGATTATTTCCTAAAATTTACAATAAATTTTTACAATTGGGATATGAAGGAATCCTTGATAACAATGGAACCATCCTTGTTCGAAAGATGCATGATATCAACCTCCTTAAGTAGAGTTATGACTCTGTCACCCTGTTGGGTAAGAGACTAGCCTAGGGATATCATTTCATCAATCCACTAGTTCAATGCTTTCCCTCTGTTGACTATATAGTACTAAGTAATGCTCAAGTCTTCAAAGGGGATAATATTCAAATCTTCAAACTTTTTCATTCTAATAAACTTCACCACTTTGATTATATTGCTATCATATGTCCCATATGTAACTTCTTCCTTGCGGATCCTATTGTGTATTTCATCTCCCTTTACCTTGTATTGGGCTAAGGTGTTTAAATTATCAAAAATTTCTTCCACATCCTAGTATAATTTGGCTATGGTCTCCTCTATGCTCTAATAAACTTTACTAAGTTGATTATCTTATTGTCATATGTCCCATATGCAACTTCTACCTTGAGGATCCTATTGTATATTTCATCTCCCTTTACCTTGTATTGGACCAAGGTGTTCAAATTATCAAACATTTATTCCATAGCCCATTCTACTTTGGCTATGGTCTCCTATAAAAATGTGGCTTTGTGATACTACTCCATGTTAATTTCCCTCTATTGCACTCCTTTTATCAATTCAATAGCTACATCACCATATGCCTTTATAGCCAAGAGGGGGTCCTCTTCACACTATTAATATTGGCTAGGCCTGGATTTCTTATTATTGGTCAGATTGAATAAGGTCTCCTATGACTCATAAACATTTTTTTGGTATGGATGGGTGACCTTTCTCTTAGTTAACCTCTTTATTGATTCAACCTTCTTATAAAATTCTAATGTGACATATGGAGGGTCCACTATGACCAAATATTCATTTTCTAATGAAGTCAATTGCATCTATTTTATCCATGGTTTATTTGAAGAACCACTTGGAGATTGAGTAGATGGAGGCAATTATTAGGTGAGTGTTAATCCTTATAAAGTATATGTATAAGAATCAATTGTGGATGTGACTAAGACAAATGTAGAACTAGGGGATGAAGTGGGATTGCCATTCCTAAATATGAAGGGGATCTAGTGATAGCTGAAGCACTATTTGTGAAGAAAGGATCTTAGGGGATGACAATAATGGGCCTCTTCTTTATTAATTGGGGACTAGGTATAGGAATAGTCCCAAGTAGAACTGGGGGAAAATTAGCCATTTTTGAGGCCCTAGAAGTGGAGAATATGACAAAAAGGTTGATAATGGGTAATAACATGGTCACATGTCTAATTATAGGTCTAGTGTTGAGGATCATAGAATATGCCCAAGGGTCAGTTATATAAGAATGAAAGAGGTAAACACACATGTTTTTGAACTATTACATCTAGATCTTCTCTGGTAAGAAGTAGGGGAGGCAATCTTGAGGCTGATGCTACTAGCATTGGAATAGGTGTAACCACTACCTCCAATGAAGGTCTTACATGTAGTGAAGTAATGTTGTATGCCTAGGATGGGATGTTGGATGTTGTTCCAAAAATATAATCTTGATTAGTGTGATTTCATTTATCAGATCCTAGCTTATCTAAATTTAAAGATAATGCCTATAATATCCTCCATCAGAGTTGAGGGCTAGTCAACCTTTCTTCCTTAGTACTAGCAATAAAGATTATGGATGTAGATGTTCCTACTTGGGTAGCCTTGTATTTGAAAACCTCATAAAAATTAGTACCATATAGCCTCCCTCTTACCTATGGGATATTGGAAACCTTTAGTATTTGATTTACTTTAGTGTCATTAGTTGTATTAATGTAGAATTAGTCTTCATCTTCAAGTTCCTGATGGTAGCTAATGCTTAGAGTTGTCATGTTCTTGTTATAGTGTTTAAAAGTTAAATTTTCAAGGTCTCATTCTCTATTGGTATCCTTTTCTAAACCAAAGGTGGGACTTCTCTTGGTGACAATAATAAATAAGTTCTAGTTTTAAATTTTGAATCAGCCAATGTTAGATAACTAAAGATGAACTAGTCCTCTTTTCTTATTTTTGCACAATACACTTTCCCTTGTGAGTAGCTAGAAGGTAGTTTATTGTTAATCTAGCCTATTTGGCACTATGTTAGGTAGGTTAAAAGAGGGATATCTTAATTCTTACTACCCTTATTACTTTGTAGTCTAGATAATACTAGTATGCTCCCAAGGTACTAAGTGTTGTTCTAATTTTTTCTAATAACTTGGGCATGGGCCTCTCATTGATGGACCTATATATAATTAGGTATAAGTGTTCAATAATTAACTTCATCTCCTACTTATATTTGTATGTTATTACCTTTGATAAGACATGAGGCATGGTCCAATTTATATTAGGAACCCAATTGGTGAATTAGGGGAAGTTATGGGTGATGCAAATGGAATCTACTGGGTAGGACATCATATAGAAATGATCCCCTTGGTTGGCCATGACCTTCCTAAGTTGGGATGCCAAGTTTTAGGAAATAATTTTTCCTAGAGGGGGAGTCTTGGCATCATTTATGATCATGTATATAATTGGAACCCAATTTTTCATCTACATGGCATGTATCTTTGGCTCCATGTAACCTATTCATCATAGCCATCCCCATCCTTACCCCCTTATTGAATTAGGTGATGGAGACCTGGTTGTTATTGGATTTGCATATGAACCTCCCATTTTTCTATACCCACACCCTTAAAAATTCTTTGATGTTATGTGTTTGAATCCAATAGTTGACATTTTGTAATTGTAAATAATGTCTAGTTTGGGTAGATCATAATATGCCTACAAGGCTAGTCCAGCTATGAAAGCAATGCCATTACCTTAATTAAAAGACTTGATCATATCATCGACACACATAGATTATAGAAAAATTTGGTAGAATAAATCTATGTAAGAGAGGACCTCTAGATTAGATGCATCCTTGTGCAATCTGAAAGACTTGAGTTCAAAAATCTAACCTATATTTTGCATCATTAGAGCCTTCCTCATTGTCACTGTCTCTATCTATAGTCTTTTACACATGGATAATAGATCATCATAATTATTGTATTTAGTGGCCAACAAAACAAAATTGAAATTGGGGTCTCAAAAGATGATATTCATTCCATATTAATAAAAGAATAGAACTTCTTCTAGTTTGGTGGCTTCAAATGTTCCAACTTCAGCCATGGTTTCTAAACTTTTTGATTAATGAGATTGTGGATTGTATTGATGTTTAATGAATGCATAGAAGTCCTTGGAAAATAACAAATAAAACTAAATAGTTATTCAATAGATAAAAATTGAAAGTAAATGTAATTCCTTGAGACAATAAGCTTTAAACTCTATATTTTTAGAATTTAGAATTGAGAGATATGAGTCATAAATAACAAGTACCTTTAACTTGATTTGACTTAAAGCTCAGGTGGATCTTTAGTTTTGTTATAAAATATTTGAAAATCCACTTTGAGGACTCAACCAATTGTTTCTCTTAGTTTGTCCACATGGCCTTTCATTATAGGCTTGAATTTCCCCTACAGTAGCTTGGGTTTATAACCATTGGAATGATCCCCATCAACATTTAATTTTCACCAACAACTAGTGCTTTATGGATATATATGTGTCACCTAAATTTTTTAATTGACACATGCTCAACACTCAACACATTTTTGTGCACTTTAACCTTCTATTTAAAATATTAGGCTATCTTAGTGAGTTGTGCAATATTATGCCAAGTATTACCTTCTGATTGGATCATTCCTCCTTTTGATGTTAGATCTCTTTTCCTTTTGATGTTACATGGCTTTGTTATATGAAAATTTTAATGGAATTAACTACTTTGACACTTTTCCATTAGGTTTCACAGTTTCCTTTGATCACATTATTACCATGAGGTAAAGGGTCCATGTGTTATCAACCTATTGGTTCCAGCTTCTGGGTGGCTTCTATGTAGCATTGAACTATCAAAGATTGAGTGACTAAGTGACAAGTGTCATCTTATAATGAAATTGTAGTGTTGTTAAAATTTAAATTTGCATCTTAGATGAGGGTACCAAGGGCATGATAGTATGCCAGGTGGTAAGTTACAATTAGATTGCTTTGTCACTCTTGAAATCAATCGAGGCCTCAAAAGTCCATACACATATTACATGTGAGAACCAGACTTAACATATTTGAACCAAACTTAACATAAGTCCATACACATGTTACATGTGAGAAACACACTCTTCATAGGTCAGTCATTACTTTATTAGCCCCAAACCTCTATTAGGTCTTGGTGAGACCTAAAACAATTAGGTCTTCATACTCACATGTTACATGTGAGACTTCTTGGACCACCTTAATACTTTACCAATGATTTGAAAAAACAAAACCTATCTAAAATATACCATTTATTATTACCTCATGTGTCCATGCCACCTAAAATACCAACTCAACACTTGAACCTACCAATTAGGTCTCCTTGCTCTTCAGGTCTTCAAATATAGAAAACACAGTCTCAAACTTCTAAAGAAAAAACTCAAATATTTCACATATAAATATGATTAGATTACATGGGTGAATCCCTCAAGACCTTTGAAATACCTCCATGTGATTTATATACTTCAACATAATCTCTAAGCACTTAAATCAACTCTCTCAAAATGACCACCTAGGCTAGTCACACATAGTCAAAATATAGTCAACTATTTTTAATACCCATATCTTATTAAGGAAAAAATATGACAAAAATGTCTTCTCATAAGCATTATATATTTATATAACATATACATACTCAAAATATTCTTCAATTCTACTTAGAACACCTTCAACTCACTCCTGTAACATGGTCATTCAATTTACCAGTGTGTTTAACAAACGTAGTCAAATTCTAAGCCTTTGTTCACACTTAATATGGATTGATAAAACCTAAAATATATATATAAAAAGTATCCATTTATTATAAAACTCTATTTAATATTTATCTAATCTTGAAACATCAAAACACTATCAAGAACAACTTAATTATCTTTCTAAAGTCACTTGCAGATCAAACACATAGTCAAATTTGGAGCTCAATATATTTGACTATATGAACATTAAATTTTTTTTACCAATGTAGGTTATATGTTACTTGGATTCCTTTACAACTTTAATTTTTAATACATCAATAAATTCATCTTGGATCAACATATATTAGCAAATTTCTGAGCACTAGTTTTTTCCTTTGTTAAATTTGAATAATCAAATTCCAATGCTCACTGTGTTAATCCTAAACATAAAACACTTTGACATCATCTCATGCTACCTTTAAAATTTAGAAAAATGTTTTCCATCTATCTTCTCAGGATTAGTTTAATATTTAACTTGGAATTTCTCACCATTGATCTTAAATCTATGCTTCCGTGATCATGCCACTTGATAGCTCTGCATGCCTTCTCTGCACCTTGTATCATTCAGTCAATGTGCTTTCACCACTTAACATTTATACATAAAATTTGAGAATACTTTGAATTATTTAATTAATGTGTACATGATAACATACTCACTATTTATCTCCATCTAACAGGTTTCATGCTCATCATACATATTCATCATTCAATTAAATGCTCACCATTAAATATGTCTAGACTATTTGACCCTAGATTTCAACGTAGTTAAAATTGATGGTATCTGGTGCATCACAATATACTAGAGAAAATTTTAAGGTTTATATCTTAAACTAATAAACACTACAAGACTCCAAATTTTTAGGGTACCTTCTTGGCACTATAGACAACATCTAAATGAAAACCTTTGACTACTATTGACTTTTTGAGTACCTATATTAAATGCACAAACTTACTAGATCACTTATATTTTCATGATGTGTATTGATAGTTTATCTTATATTAATATATAATATGATTTTTTATCATTCCAAAATATCAAATGACAACCAAAAATTCATCAAGACATAAATGCATGCCTCATAACTTATTTGTCCTTACAGACCTGAACATGTGCCATATACTCTTTAAGATATCAAACACTTCTTTATCATTCATGAACTAGTACCACTTGCTCTATTTGACATCAATGAAAACATAACATCAATGATCAGTCTCAATAATCTCTTCCTTTTTCATTGATGGTAAAACACCCTTATAATGACTTCATTTGAACTCCTCATTTTGATCTTTCTCCCCCTCTAACATTTATGACAAAAGGTCTCTTCCTTAATATGCCAACTTGATCATATACCTAACAAAATAATCATAGAGATTATAAATCTCCCCCTAACATAAATATCTATCTCATGTCATATATTCTTTGACATACACCAATATGGACTTGGGATTATCTGATCCTTTGACCTATGTACCTACAGATCTCACAAGCTCCCTTTGTTCATGCATGAAGTTTCAATACCTTGTAAAAATACATGACTTGGTTTGATCAAGTCATCTATCAATATTCTTGAATTCACACCTATATCAAACAAATTCATACTTCTATCATGATTAAATAATCTTCAAATATACTCCCCCTTACATCATGCACATCTTATTCACTACATTCAAGTTAACTGAGTTAGCTCTGCCTTACTCCATAACATGCACAACTTGTAATCTATATAAATATGAGACCTTATTCATGATGTCAAAGATATGATAAAAAATTATTCTCATACTACATATCAACCTTGTCTTTAATATTCATTATTTAATCAATCAATTTAATCAACTAACAAGATCCTTACCTTCAGGACCAAGAAGCTTGGCTTTAGAGTCATTGTTTTTGAAAATATCTTATCATGTCCTTTGATAGTAAACCAACACATCTTTTTATGACATTTATTTTCCTAAAACATTAACCAAAATGCAACTGACATTCTCCATGCTTCCTCTTGCTATCAAGTGTCTCCTTGAAGCCTAAATAGAGACACCCTAACCCACAATGTCATAAAATAATGTGAAACTAGGAGTTGCCCAAAACTCCTCATATTACTTCTCCTCCTTGGTCAACTGATACTAATAGTTCTTATTCTTCTTCTTAGGCTTAATAAAAGCAACATGATGATCCACTACAATATTCTCCTTTTATTTTAAGAATGAATTGATAATACATGGAGACAATTCATCTGAAGGAAAAACCTCATCACTAGAAATTGAGAACTAATGTTCATTACATGAAACTTTCTTAACAATAGTGTGATGTTCTCTTGGATCCATACATACCTTAAAACGAGCCTCAATTATCACTTTTTTATTTTCCTTGAGCTTGACTTTAACTAACTTTTGATTTTCCTTTTATATCTAAACACATGACACATTCTCTTGGCATTATTGAACCTTCTTCATATTTAATTCCTCTTTTACTTTAGCATTAAGTCCACCTTAATCTTTCAACTCAACTAGATTATTTTTTTTGGTCTTCACTTTCTTTGGATTCCATGCCAAATATTAACCTTTAGGATGTCCATGTATCTTCTTATGACTTGAGAGCTTGCTTATACAATATCTTACAATATGACCAACTTGATGACAATTGGAACAAATAACATCTTGTCTCTTAGGTTCATTACATATAATCTTATCTGTTTTAGGTATCCATACCTAGGTTAGTCTTTTCCCATGCATTATGGGGTAAAATATATAGATATGTCCCATGTCATGACAATTATAGTAGCCTATATTATCCATACCTCTATTTGAGCAGCTGCTCTTCCTTATATAGTTTCTTGCCTTATGACCAAACCTATGACAAGCATAATAATGACCATTAAGAATATTTCATTCCTTATGGCACTTGGTTGCTTGATGGATATTTTCTTGTTGATCTTGGTGCTTGCATCCTTATTGTCTTAATTTGACCTCTATTGCTCTTTCTCAATCTTGTTTACCTTGACAAAAAATTTCTCATGCTTATCCTTCAATGAATCTAGCATGGTCTTCAATTGAATGTTTTCATCCTCTTTAGTTCTCATACATGAAATTGTAGCCTCTAACTAAATTCTAAAAAAATGGATATTCTCCTTATCCCGCTTAGCTTCTTTACCAATGTCATCCTTTAATATACATGTTTTCTCTTCAATAATATTTATATAATCAAGATTGGATTTCAACTCATCATGATCACCTTGCTTTGAACTCAATTTGGAATTTGTCTCTTCTAAGTAAGTTTTGAGATGTTTGCATTCTTCCCCTTTTAAACTCAAATTAGTCTTTGTAACCCTTAATTTATCCTCAAGATCCTTCATGGTAATCTTGTCTTCCTTGAATATTTAACTTAATCTCTCAAACTTAGTTTGAAGATGACTTATCTTTTCACTATGTTTCATGAATTGTTAGTTAAGCTCCTTAGGCCTCATCTCATGTTCATTATCCTTAGAATTAGAATCACTCTTCCCAATCTCAATATGACTAATATGTTCTTCAATAATTTTTACCATTGATATCAACTCAATATTTTGTTTCCTTAACTATTTATCCATGTTTGTACCTTGGCTCACCTTTAAGTGGTTAAACTTACACCAAGGTCCTACTCTGATACCAATTATTAGAGGTACAATCATTAAGAGGTAGGGTGAATTAGTGATGAAAGATAATCCAATTTAATTCCCAAATCTTATAATTTAACATACATCAACTTGATCAAGCATCATAAACATGAAATCACATACATCCAAAACATACATAAGAGCATACATCACATAACACATCATATACGTGAGAAACCCTCTTCAGAGAAAAAACCCACTAAAATATACAATATGAACTACAGTCTTATAATAACAAGATCTAACATTTAGAATATCACAAATTGATCAAGGAACACCCATCCCTTATTTTGTTGAAACACAAATCTAATAAGGAGCTATTGCCCCTATCTAGCTGAGTACCCACAATAGCTAGACCTTTAGCAAAATTTACCTTATAAGGATGAGCCAACCCTATAGGAAACCAAGCATTCACTTAGCTACCTAGATAGATCACCTTGAACACTTGTTTCTACTCTTTTAATGATGATGATAACATTTGTATGCACTCTTGACCTCCAATCTCTTTCAAGCTACATCTAGGGATAACTTGCTCAAACTTCATCTTCTAGGCTCATTAGGTCTAAAGACCTATGTGTCCTCCTATATAAACTTGATCAAATAAACATTTATGATATTACTCAAGATTTTATGGTCCTTATTGACCTATTCATTATCTTTCAAAGGTTCTCTACTTCACTTAAATCCACACTTGCACAACTAGCACCATTAGTCCAATTAGACCCTATACTTATACCACTCTTTTTATTTAACCAATATGACAACCTTATAGTAAAATATGACAACCAATAGGTATATGACAACTAGCACCATTAGTCTAATTAGACCTTATACTTATACCAATATTTTTTACATATTTGAAACACACTTATTATAGGTCCATAAAAATGTTACATGTGAGAACCACACTCTTCATAGGTCAGTCATTACTTCATTAGCCCCAAACCATCATTAGGTCTTGGTGAGACCTAAAATAATTAGGTCTTCATACTCACACGTTATATGTGAGACTACTTGGACCACCTTCATACTTTACCAATGATTTTAACACATAAAAACTATATCCAATATACCCTTTCTTACTCCCTCATGGGTCCATGCCACCTATAACACCAAATCAACACTTGAACCTACTAATTAGGTTTCCTTGCTCTTCAAGTCTTCATATACCAAAAACATAGTCTCAAACTTATGAAACAACTCAAATATTTCACATATCCATATGACTAGATCATATGGATGAACCCTTATATACCTCTTCAACACCTCCATGTTCTTTATATATTTCAACACAATCTCTAAGAACTTAAATTAACTCTCTCAAAATGACCACTTAGGCTAGTCACACATAGTCAAAATATATTCAAACTATTTTGACTCTCCATATCTAATCAGGGAAAAATTATGACAACCAATGTATTATAATAATCCTTAGACATTTAAAAAAAACATATCAATACTCATTTTATTCTTCAATTCTACTCAGAACACATTCAACTCACTCTTGCAACATGGCCACTCAATCTACCATTACATTCAACAAACACGGTCAACTTATAAGCTTTTGTTCACACTGAATATGAATTGATCAAACCTCCATAATTTATATACATAGTCTTCATGGAGTTTAAAAAACTCTAAAATAGTTAGTTCATCTTGAAACATCAAGACATTATCAAGAACAACTCAATTATCCTTCTTGGGTCACTTGTAGAACATGCTCAAACACAATCAACTTTAGAGCTCAATATCTTTGACTGTAAAAACATTCAAAAATTATAAACAATGTATTTGGATGCATCTTGGATTCATTTATAACTTTTATTATTACTGAATCATGAAATCTATCCTAGATCAAAAGATATTAGCAAAAATTTTAGTACTATTTTTTTCCTTTGTTAAATTTGAATATTCAAATTCCAATGGTCACTCTATTAATACTAAACATTGGACACTTTGAAATCATATTGTGATCCCTATAAAATTTAAATAAATATTCTACATTGATCTCCTTAGGATTAGACTAGTATTTAACCTATAATTTCTCAACATTGATCTTAGATCTATGCTTATGAAATCATGCCACTTGGCAGCTCTATGTGCCTTCTGTACACCTTATACCATTCAGTCAACACACTTACACCACTTGGTAGTTATACATGCAATATGAGAATACTTTAAATTATTAACTTAATGCATATTATTCATCTCTAGGTACATGATCATACACTCACCATTGATCTCTATCTAATAGGTTTCATGCTCAATGTAGAGCTTCATCATCTAATTAAATGCTCACCATTAGATCTGTCTAGACTATTTGACCTTGGACTTCAATGTAGTTAAACTTAATAGTCTCTGGTCTATCACATTATAATAGATCAACTTTGAAGTTTTATATCTTGAACTATAAAACACTTCAAGACTCCAAATTTTCAAGGTACCTTCTTGGCATTATAAAAATCTCCATGAAACCTTTGACCACTATTGAATTTTTGAATACATATACTAAATACATAAAATTGATAGATCACTCATATCTTTATGACGTGCAGTGATGGTCTAGCTACTATTAAGCTATAATATGCATGTTTCTTATTCTAAAAGATCAAATGACACATCAAAACTTCATCAAGACATCAATATATGCCTCACAACTTCTTCTTTATCCTTACAGACATGAACATGTGCCATACACTATCCAAGATATCAAACACAAATTATTGGTCATTCATGTACTAGTACCTCATGTAATCTTTAACATCATTAATAACCTAACATCAATGACCATGTTCAACAAAAGTTACTATGAGAAAACCGTAAAGAGGGAAAAACCCACCAAAAAAAGATATTTATTAATTGAGAAACTCCACACCCTAATACAAAGCCTTCTCTTATCACATCTTCGCATAAGCCTTCACAAGTTTTGTAGGTTGAATATGATAAAAATAATTTCATATTCGAATATGATTTCACAATAGGGGTAAAACCTTATTTATAGTGAAATACCAAGGGAGGTGACCATTATAAAAATAATGGGTCTATCCTTCCTAATAAATCAAATTAATTAAAATATTTGGTAAGTATTAAATAACTATAAAAATTTTATTTCTTTTCATGAGATTTTCACCTCATGTTAATAAATAATAATAATAATTTATATAATCAATTACAAATGTAAGCTAAGGGTTAATAATTACCACTTAGACATTAATTGTTCTAATACTTCCCATTAATGCTAAGTGGAGATAAATGTCATAGTCACCTAAAAAAATGAATTATACTATGTACACAATTGAAGGTTTTAAAAACCTTCATTAGCCAAATGTCACCTTTTGAAACAAAAGGAATTATAATCCATAAATTAATCAAAATTAAGTTTAGGCTAGCATGATCATGAGAATATATCTCATATTTTCTCTTGAATAATCATCTAAGAATATTTGGAGCTTTTTATAACATAAAGACCTCCATTACAAAATATGTTTTTAATTTTTTGGGGTACAAAAGTAAAACTCTCACATGAAGTTTATTAAAATCACATAACTTCCACATGAAGTTTACAATGTTTTATAATAAGAAGAAGTATAGAGAAAGATAAGAAACACATGACCATTTAGGAAGTGGCATTGTCATACACACTCCCCCCTCAATAGAAACTCTGAGAGGCCTAACATTACACAAAACTAGTAAAACATAGTATCACCAAGTGATTTTGTAAATATATATGCCACTTGTTTATCTATATGATAGAAATTCAATTCAATATCACCATTGAGGACTTTATTTTAGATAAAATGCACATATATTTCAATATGCTTAAATTTTTGGTGTTGTGTACCTTCATAAGACTTAAATGCATATCCATAAATAAATTCATGATAGCATAATATGGTTAGAATCAAAATAAACATATACATTAAAATAGGACATATGTTTTTCTATGGTAAAACACATTTTAAAATAATCATGTCATATTTTAGGCAAACAAGTTCACTACTTTGATTATAAAGTTAGTGAAAAAACATAAATTATTATATGAAATTCATTATTGGAAGTATCCAATATTGAAAAGATGAGTGCCCCCAAATTTTATGTGATGCGCATATAATAACTTAATAATAATATGATTCTAAGTTTAACCAAACATTAGATATCCTATTATCAATAACTCATTTAATCATTTGAGGTTTGTCAAAATAATTTTCAAGTTTAATATGCTTCAACAAAATATTGAGGTATAACCTCTCATACATCAAATATGGATAAGTTTAACATGAAATTCCATCATCTAATAAAAAAAATATGAGACAGAAACAAATCAGTTTAGAGATGTATGAATAGAATGCTTATTAAAGTAAATGATGAAGATCCAATAATACAAAATCCATTTACACTTTGCATTTCATAAAATATCTTATTATCAAATAAAACATATAAGGATGTTATCATAAATAGTCAAATGAGTGTATCTAAGCAATTGAAACACAAAAGATCCAAACTCACTAGCATGATCTTCTTACCAAATCCAATAACTAAAACATGATCATTTTGTTAAATTAAACATGATGTTATGCATATAATTTTTTCTTATACTAACTAAATTGAAAATAATCATAACATCTATATATTTTATTTGATTTATAATATAAGACAAATATATCTTTTGAAATATAATTTTAATATGTTGTTTTTAAGAATAAATACTAAAGCATTTTACTAACAAATATAATGTAGATGAGACACCATCAATATACAACTAGTAGCTCTAAAGTAACAACAAAATAGTTTTATCAGAACAAATGAAATGATATGTGCATACATGTATTTTTGATGTATAAAAATTGAAAATATTAAGCATAGATTTTATTTAGAATATGCACAGTAGTATGTATGGCTTTAGCCCATAAGAACTACAAAGAATGTAATGTTGTTCTAGCCATCTCATTAATGGTGAAGTTTTTCCTTTCAACAATATCATTTTTCTAAGGAGAACACAGAGTTATTAATTAAATTTAAATATAATATTTAATAAAAATATAATCAAGTTATTTATTAACATATTCACCACCATTATCAGTTCTTAATCTCTTAATAGAAAAATCAAATGCATTATTAACACTAACTTTGAATTCCTTAAATTTAGATAATACATCAGATTTTTTGTTAATAAAAAATGACCATATAATTTTAGTGTAATTATCATTAAAATTAACATTATACAAATAATCATTAAGAGATAAAACTTCAATAAGTTCTACAACACCACTATGAATCAAATCTAAAGGATGTGAGGACTTTGCATCATGATCCTTGTGAAATGAGTTAATATGTTACCACATAAGAAATCCTCACAAGTTTCATGATGAGAGGAGATAGATTTAAGTCAAAAAATAAGGTTATTTTTAGACATATCATATAAAATTATAAAATTAACATGCTCTAATTTTTCATTTCATAATTGAGATTTATTCTTACTATGCGATGAAAGAAAACATGGAAAAGAAGGAGAGAAGATATATAAACGATTCTTTTGAACACCTTCAACAATCAAGAAACCATATTAATTTATAATGGACTAGATATATTTAAATAATCTTAAAATAAACTTATTATTTATAAGTTGATAAAAATATAACAAATTCTTTTTAATCTTAGGTACATAGAAAACATCATTAATAACAATATTTGAAAACAATTTTTTTGTTAAGTTACTTTTAAAGATGAATTATATCCTAAGTAAATATATATATATATATATATATATATATATGTATATATATGTATATGTATATGTATATGTATATGTATATGTATATGTATATTTATATGTATATATATATATATATATATATATATATATATATATATATATATATATATATATATATATATATATATATATATAATATTAGATAAATAATTCATATGGTGTCATTTATTGCTATCTAAAATCCACTCATTTTCATTTGAAGCAAATAAATCAACATATAAAGCAATAACATTCTGAATCTCGATTGTTAGTCTAGTTAAAGTTTTGATTATTCTACTTTTTTTGATTAGATTTCTTATTTTTGTTATTTTTATAATATTTATTGTTAATTATATCCTTATTTTATAAAAGGTTTCCCTTCTATGACCAAATTTATCACATAGATTACAATTTCTTTTAAATTTAGGTTTATGATTCTTATTACCAATTTTTTTATTCTTGTATTTGCATTTAGTAGTATTAGGCTTAGATTTATGGTTTTTAGTGTTATAAAAAACATCATTTAATATGATAAGTACTTAAGTGGCATTTTATTTAGAATTAAAATTGGTCATAACTTGCTCTTTTTTAATCAGAAGAGAAGACAAGGTGGTAAGGTCAAGGATATCTTGCTCAGTTTGATACTTAGAATTCAAAATTGAAATATATTTTTTAAAATTTTCATAAATATTTAATTGAATAATAAATAAATAAATTGATACTAAATGAAATTAAAATTACATCCATCCGACTAAGCTTTAATATTTTTAATTTTAAGAATAAAATTCATAACTTTCTCGTCACCTTTGATAGGTGTAGTTAATAATTCAAGTATTAAATGAATAATATTTGAGAGATGAGTGCCTTCATGAATGGATTAAAGGATATTTCAAACATCTCTATGAGACTCTTGATTACCAATGTTGAGAAGGAATTCATCCTTAATACTCCACAAGATAATCGACATAGCTTCTTGAATTTTTTTTGAAATGCATTAGTAAGCTCAAGGGTCACATGTTATTTATAAGGGGATATTTCAGTCCAAACAAAAATATTCCACAAATTTTAGGCCATTAATTTATCTTTAACATGATTTTTTCATACATTATTGTTATTTTCATTAAACATTTGATATTTATCTAAGGGAAAATGAGGCAAAGCCATTACTTCCCTTTAAATATAATAGTAAACAAATGCTTAAAATGAAACTTTTTAGTGTGAATTTTAAATTAATTTGATAGTACAAAATATTTAGAAGTTTAAACACATAATAATTGTTCAATTTAATGTAGATAAAATAAAAAATTGTGAAAGATTGTGATAAAATAAAGCGTCACAAGTGTCTCAAAAGTTCACTAATGTAAGAACAATTTTAAGAAAATAACATTTTAATGTGTTTTTATACTATTTTTGTAAAATAAAGTAAATCACAAGTATAAATATACTTAATTACACAATTTAGATGCCAAATAATGTAAAAAATTAATTTAGAATTACATAAAACTAGGTGTCAAAAGAGTCACAATTAGAATGACAACATATGCACTATTATTAAAAAATTTATAAAATTAATAGTATGAGGTTTCAAAACACAACATTTACCATGTATATGTGACTGAAAGGTGCCAAAAACTAGGGATTGACTAGCTACATGACTATGATAAAATATTTTCTAGGTCAAAAGTTGAAACAAGTTTGATAGGTCAACAAGTTTGATAGGTCAACTAGGTTTTTAAACATGTGAAACATTGACACGTAAATAAAAAAAAGAAATTCAATTTAATTTAGATTTAAAAAATTGATTTTACCAAGTCAAAAATATTGGATTTAGGGGTTTTGACCTTGGGACCTTATTTTCATAAGAGTCTTATAAAATAATAGTTACCAACTCCTCTACACTAAAGCTTTGAAATAATACATCAAGATTTTAATTTTAAGGCTTATGTAATTGTTTTTTAAAAATAAAAATAAATTAATAATAATAATAATAATAATAATAATAATAATAATTATTATTATTATTATTATTATTTCTTCAAAGATTTTTACTTTTTAGGTAAAAAAGAAGAAGGTGGGGCCCCTAGATTTTTGCATGAAATATTAGAATTAAAAAATAAATTATTTTTTAAATATTTCAAACATTACCAACTTGTGTAATACCCTGTAGGTGGTAATGGCACATGTGGGATTTGAAAATAACACAGTAGCTTGTTTAAGCCACCAAATCTCTTGAAAGTTTGGTAATCTTCTTGAAATTCCTTGTTGATGTCAACCACAACTTCAAAAAAATATTTTTTACTTAGAAATTAATTTTTTTATCCACTAGTGTCGTAAAATAGTGCCTCGATGGCTGATAAAAAATACCAGAGGCTTTAGAATGCCATATCAAACTCTCAAAAAGGTTTTTATTCACTAAAAATGATAAACTAGATGTTAAAACACCAAAATGAGGGGTGAGGTGATCAAGAGATTTTTTATTTTTTATTTCTCACACATAGGTGTTGTATGACACCCAAAAGTGATGCCCAAGATTGAAATTTTTATTTTTAAAAATACTTAAATGATTTGAAAGAGCTCCAAGTTGCTTGAAAGGAAATTGAATGCTTAATACAACAGATCTCACTTCCTTCTACATTCAAATATATTTATTCCTCGCCAAAACCATACCAGGATTTAAATAAAACTATTTGAATAAATTAATATATAAAATATTGATAATTAATTCAATATAATTTGCTTACCAATTTTATACACTCCACAAGCTCTTATATATGTGTGTGTGTGTGTGTGTGTGTCTATATATATGTATATATATATGTGTATATATATATGTATATATGTGTGTGTGTGTGTGTGTGTGTGTGTGTGTGTGTGTGTGTGTGTGTGTGTGTGTGTGTGTCTATATATATATATATATATATATATATATATATATATGAGCTTGAGGAGTGTATAAAATTGGTAAGAAAAGAATAAGATTCACAAAAGAAAACTAGAAATGTAAATGAATAGCAAAGCATAAAGAACACAAATCAATTGAACATTGTGAGATAGAGCTACCATGGGAAAACCTCAAAGAGGTAAAAAAACCCACCAAAATATGATATTAAATTAATTGAGAAACTCCACACCTCAATACAAATCCTTCCTTTCTCGCTTCTTCCCATAAGCCTTCAAAACTATATATATATATATATATATATATATATATATATATATATATATAAGAGCTTGAATATATATATATATATATAAGAGCTTGAGGAGTGTATAAAATTGGTAAGAAAAGAATAAGATTCACACAAGAAAACTAGAAATGTAAATGAATAGCAAAGCATAAAGAACACAAATCAATTGAACATTGTGAGATAGAGCTACCATGGGAAAACCTCAAAGAGGTAAAAAACCCACCAAAATATGATATTAAATTAATTGAGAAAGTCCACACCTCAATACAAATCCTTCCTTTCTCACTTCTTCCCATAAGCCTTCACAAGTTTTGTAAGTTGAATATGATAAAATAATTTCATATTTGAATATTATTTCAAAATAGGGGTAAAACCCTATTTATAGTGAAATGCTAAGGGAGGTGACCACTAAAAACAATGGGTCCATCCATCCCGATAAAGCCAATTAATTAAAATATTTGGTAAGTATTAAATATGCATAATAATATTAGTTAATTAATTAATTACCAATATAAGCTAAGGGTTAATAATTACCACTTCAATATTAATTATTCTAAAAATAGTGAAAAAATGGACTGATAGTGGAAAAGTCTATGTATGGGTTAAAGTATTCATGAAATCACTAGCAAAGTGGTGAAATAACCCTATGTAATAGTGAAAATGCTTTGAGTAGTGTAAACATTACCAAGACTAAGGAGTTGACAAATTTTGAATGAATGCACATCTAATTTGATGTTTAATTAATTTTTTTTAATGATTAGTCATATGTTTAAGATGAAAATATGATTTAGGATGTGAAGATGATTTATTGATTGATGGATAATGAGTAAGTATGCTAACATGAATTGATTTTAAGAGTAGATACATGTTGTTATAGCATGAGAGTAGTGGTCACATATCTTGAATAGGCCACATATTTGGATAGATGAGGTTATGGTCCTATTTGAAGATATATGACTACTAAATATAGTGTGGGTTACTATCATTTAAGTAGATAGAACACTTCTTATTGCACTAATTAAGTGGTGGCACTAAAAAACTAGCACCTTTTAGATATTGGTATGGGAGTTCACTTTTAATATGGTGGATGTGTGGAGGATAGTATAGATACCCATCTAAGGGTGAGCCCTACATTGGCTAATATAAGAACAATTGATGATGTTGGAGATACTAGTTAGGATTACATATTTTTTACTATGGGATGGAATTTTAGACATTTATTTATTGGTGGCATAGCCTATGATTGATAGGCAACCTCATATCCTCATGTCCATTGTCATCAAATTCTTGTTTCCTAACAAGATTAGTTGGTATTTCCAAATGGTCCTTGAATGAGTGTTGAGAGAAATTTATGATGACATTACATTATTTTCCAAGGGCCTAGTAGTAACTAACATAATTTTATAAAGATCTAAACATGATGGCATACTGAGGTGGGCAAAGTATTGAACTCTTCTTATAATATGGTCATTAAGTCATATAGTGATTGAGAATCCCTTAGGATAGAGGAGACACCTAAAACTAGATGAGTGCCTAGCATATGGATGGTATATTATTTTTATATGGTGACAAGTGCACTAAGGGGACCTTAGATTTTATCATCAAGCTATAAATGAGTTAATAGATGTAGATATGATTTTGAGCCCTACCCATAGATATAGTTTGGGTGGTTGGAAGATGATAAATATATAAGTTTCATGACCATTGTGTGATAATAATGGATAGCATGATCTCACTATAGAGAGATATAATACTAATCAAGTACACCAATAATTTGGTATGCAATAGGATGTATTTGATGGTTGTTACTATTTTTTTATGGCATGAGAGATTGATGAGTGGGGACCACTAGTACCTAGAGAAAAGGTAGTCAAAATTTGGTGATGGTACTATTTTAGCTTGAATTTTCACCCTTTAAGAAGATTCAATATCTCTCCTCATCTAAGTGGCATAATGGAAACACCTCTAGGATTGTGGGTATCCCAATGATGAGGTGAATCTTTAGATAGGGCTAGCTTCCTTGATGTACCACTTTGGATTTAAACTACACCTAAAATGTGGTGGGGGGGTAAGGGGAAGAGAGAGAGAGAGATAACTAAAATAAAAATATTATAAGGGAGGTGATACACCAAATAAGATGATGACTTCCAACCAACAACATGTTACACATGAGAACAAAGGACTAACCAAACATACACTCCTTCAAGCTGCATCTTCTCACATCAATGTTACATTATGAGGTTATGGATGAATATGAAAAGATATGAGGACTATAAAAGAGAAATTTAATGTTACTAATGAATATAATAACTCACTAAATCCTTGACATTTCCTAGAATACTTCACATGCCCTACAAGAAGCTTTCTAACTAAAAATAGGATGCAAGAATGAGACAACATGTTAAGGAATCCATAGTCTTCACTAAGAAATATCCAAAATTAAAGTAAAAAATATTAAAAATAGTCATGAATAGTTAAAAATAAGTAGTCTTATTGATCAAATGGTATGGAAAAGAGAAGGGATTTGTCATACTCAAGTAGAGCATGAGTTACAATGGCCAAAATTGCTAGTTCTTATAGAGATTAAGAGAGAGAGAGAGAGGAGAAGAGAGAGGTTAAAGGGTCACAAAGAAACTTTTAAATATGAGAGAATAAGTTAATTTTGAATTATAATAGGATATGGGATGAACCATGCAAGGTCAGGAAGTATAAGTGGCCATCCAAGTCATCAAACTCTTACAAAGTGGCATAAAATCCTCTTAATTGGATCATAAAAACTACCTTCATGATTTTATATTATTGAATGACTCATAACTAAATAAGAATAGTTAAAATTATTGGAATTAATGGGAAGGATTTCATACATGCCTCTCCATGCATTGGTTTTAGTCCTAGTTTTTTAGAATCATTTGGAATTGAACCATCATCATCTGCAGTCCAAAAACCCCCTTCATGCACTCTACACACTTGGAATCAGCATTACCATCAATTTTACATGAAAATAAATTTAATTGAGTTTATTGAAGATATAAATACCCTCCATGTCCTTAGATGCATTAGGGACACCTTAGAATTACCCCACTTGAACTTTTTCACCCTTTTCACTAGCTTGTTTAATATGCCAGTTTTGACTAGTTGAGATGAAGCAATTTGTTTGCATACTTAAGAGTTTTTTTATGAATTAAAATAATATGGGGAGTTATAAATTTTTTTAATATTTCCCCCAAATTTGGTTTCATCTCTTAAAACCTTTTGGAACCTACACAACACACAAAACAATCAAGAAATACCTATTTCTACCATGTCTGTACAGATTTCATACAAATAATTTTTATGGTAGGGAGTATGACTGAGTCCTCTGTAACATAAAATAATAATTCATACCATTATGGTCCATTTTGGTGCATTATATCTCTCATTTCCTCAAACTGGTGTTTATAAGGGTTTTACATCTATTTTCACTCTTAAGCATTGTTAATAAAAACCTGACTTCGGAATCTAAAACTAATTCCAAAAAATGATTTTTAAAGACATATTATAAATCATATAAACCCATTTGGCCTCCATGTAAACCCTCCAATAATATATGGGTTTTTGATCTTATCTTATCAAGATCCTTCCTCCATTCCAACAAGTGTGGATTGTCTTAAAGTCCAAAAATAGTTTCCTCTATGGTTTATCTGACTTATAAAAGATTTATGACATCTATTAAGATCATAATAAAATTATAAAATTCATATTAATTATATACCAAGTTTAGAAAGGAAGTTGGCCCCTTATTTAAACTTTAGGCCTAGTTATGCTTAATAGGCCTAAGTTGTCCTTAAAGCCCAAAATGGATCCTTATGGATTCCCATAAAAAATATATGATTTAAAACCTTTGATATGATCCCATAAATATGTTATAATATATTTGGAAGCATATTCAAGGCTAGAAATGAAGGTGATCTCTTGTTTGGGTTCTAGGCAAAACCCTACCTTTAGGCCTGCTTGTAAACATAGAAATCTAGAGCCTCTTGCTTGTTTCCCTCCTTCAGTGAGGTGTTTTTCATATTTTTTATATGTTAATTATATTTATACACTTATTTTAAATGTTCAAACATTACTGGGTTCATCTCTTTGCCTCCATTCCTCAAAACTGTCAATTAGTGCACCTAGGGAAGTGCCCTCTATCTAAGATAAAATAGAGGGCACTTCCCCTATTTTTATAGATAAGATACATATTTTAGGAGATTCCAAAAGTGAAATGGAAATTATAAACCAAGAACCAAATTTATACTAGGTCATTTGACCCTATAAAGGGTTTAGAACCCAAAATAGACTATTATTCAAAAGACTATGTGCAAGGCCTCCTCATATGGACTATGTTTTGTCTATTTAGAGCCCCTTGTTAGATTGATTTCCAATTAAAAAAAGTGTATGGAGGTCATAATTTTCCAAAATAAGTAATTCATAGGTATTATTTAACACTCCAACCCCTTATATACTCTCTAAATGTACCTTAAACTCATGAATTGAGTCCTTCCTATTCTGACTATGAAAACTTGCTTTAATGACCCCTATAGGTGCATACTTGTATGATTTAGGTTGAGATAAATGTTTAAAGTCCCCTATATATAATTTAATTATAATATGAAATTTATTGAATCATTATTTCACTTTGATTATTCCTTTTCCATCACTTTGAAACCTAAACTTGTTCACTATTTATCAGAATTAGACATAGTCAACTGCCAGTTAGATAGAATCTTGTAGGTGTTAATGCTTGTTTAGGCCTTAATATAGTGATATTATACCTTTATTAAAACATTAATATCCATTAAAAATTTATTCTAACAATTTTTTTATGTTTTAACCACACCAACACTTATAAACATCACATTCATTGTTCATTGCCAACACAATCATACAAGAGACTATGTTTTGCTTTGGAGGGGGTCATTTAAAGGAAACTTTTCATAGTTTGGACCTTTAAAAACACTGAATGAGATTATATTCCACCTTATATGCCCATTTAACACTAATGGGACTCATTAACCACCTTGATCTTAGCCTAACCATCCCCTGAATCACCCTTTATTATCTCATTGTCCTTCACAGTCATCCATAGTGGCTATAATTGCATATTTTCACTTGGGGGACTCCTGTAGGTGTTTTTATGATAAAAAAATACATATAATAACCCTTAATTTTAGTATTCATTCTAAATAATTCTCAAACCATTCTTTAGGTCCACTATACTTTAGGTTCTCATGAAAGAAACATCTTTTCAAATTTTCACCTATGGCTAGTTGTAGGTGAGCATTTGGTGATGAAAAGGGCATGTAGGTGCATGTTAGATCCTAGATCATCACCACTTAACACCTCATTATTATTTTAATGGTAATAAATGGTAATTTCACCTCTTTATATTATTTACATACGTTTGTATGGTATATTTTTGTAATACTAGGTGGAGAGGGCTCTTTTGGTTCAAACCATGCTTTAATCACTACCTAAAATCAATGTAAAAAAGTGTTTTTTTAGGCCTATCAATGACTATATTCCCTTGGTTATCTTCCCATAAAATTTTTAAAAGTATATTTACTCTATATATGATACAAGATAGACTCATTTATCTACTTCAAAGGTCATTCCAACTAGGTTATATGACATCAATAAAACCCCTAGGAACTTTGTTTTGTACTTTTAAGGATTACATGCCTAAAACTCAGTCATCATATTTTTAAATTAAACCCAAAATTATCAGTTAAAATTTTTATATCATGATGTTTATAATATAATATGACCTCAAAAAGGGTTCAAACACTTATTTCAACACTTCAACGTGGCCCTTTAACTCTCTTTGGTACCACCTGTAGGTGGCATCTTCATGTCTACAGATAGTGAATGGACTGAGAGTAGTGTGCACATTTTTTAATTTTCTTATGATTTTTATTCTCTTCTAAAAGTATATAAATATGATTACTTGATCATGTAGCATCTTATTTTTCTCATACACTCCCTTTAAAATGACTGGTCTTCTCATGGAATACTTGTAGATGGGTATTCTGACTGATATGCATGGTAACAAGTAGAATTGTGAACCACACTTATGGTATATGAGATTACAATATGACATCATATAATATTTATATTTAAAAATGATAAATTAAATTTTTTTAAGGATTATATCAAGTCAAGATGCTCCACTTTAAGGTCTGGACCCTTTCAAACACCTGTAACTTGTGTATTAATGGTAAAATTATGTGTGAATGTTGCATATGATTGCAACTCATGGAGATTTATTTTAAATATTTTATTTTAAATGTAATAATATATTATTAAATTTACAACATGATAAATGATCCATTCCAACCCTCTAAAACCATGATCAAGCATGAGGATCCTGAAATGGTGAAAACTACCTGTAACTCAAAAAGATGTATCTTCTTGAAAATTTGAGATAATTGACTCATACAAACACCTTAAAACATGAAAAAAAAGAATTTATATAGCTATATAAGTAATAAAACATCCTCTATAATCAACCTCAACATTTATTTCATATGAACTTGCCCAAAATAAAATAAAACCTATAGGGTGCATGAAACAACAAGCATAAAAGTAGAGTCAACTTAATGAGGATGGTTCATGAAGAACATGCAAAAATTATTCAAAATATTTATATTAAAATTAAGGTTTATTATTTTAATTTCACCTCCCTAAGGAGTTTGATCTGAAACCTACTTTACTGGCCGTACCAAGTACAAACTTGAAGACTACTTTTACTTGCCAATAGGGTGAAAAAGGAGCAAAGTAGTTTTGGGCCAAAAATGGAACTTAAAGAGCACTTAAAACATGTAACTAAGAATTTGGAAGATTAATAGACATAAAACAATCTTATACCATGTGGCACACTTCCCCATGGGCCATATAAGTGCCAAACTCACCTTTTTCCTTAAGAAAACTACCCTTTATTCTAAATAACCTGCCACCTTTCAGTTATGTCTATTGATTAATACCTATTTGGACACATGTGATGTTATTTCATCTATTTTAATATTCAAACCTCCTAATAAATCCATACAATTCATTAAATTCCCCTTTTTTGACCTCAAAATGACTAAAAAGACTGCAATGACTAAGGACCAAGGCTTGTATAACATCAAATGATATTAATTAACCTATAAAAAACCTTGTGACATATGTATCAGACCCATAAAATAGATAAATCTCAAGTTTTAACTTATAGGGATCCCAATTTGACCTAAAAGTCAAATTTGGTCAATAAATTGGTGACTCATAGGGGTAGTATGCCTGCTATACTAACTAGACCAGTAGCCTTATCAGTCTATTGGGATTGGGGAGTCATTTGAAGTCTAACAAAAATAGACATTTGACCATAGGATTTGATCAAGGCAAGACCACTAATGACCTCAAACACACAAAATAAAAGATACACACAAGCAAAGCAAACACACATGTGCTTAAAGCATTTAGGGGAATTAGAGAACAAACTACTATGCACAACTAGGAACTAAGTATGCCTCCTTTCTAGGATCAAAAGGAAAGTTTCTTGAATCATCTTCTTGATGAGATGGATCATAGTGCCAAGCATGTTTATCTTTGAATTGGATGTTTTGTAGATTAAGACCTCTTGGGAAACATGGGATGTGATATCATCTATTGGAATCTTCACACTTCCCAAGAATTCTATACAAGTCATTAAATGTCCTATTTTACTTCAAAATGAATAAAAATACTAAAATTACTAATGACCATGGATAGTATAACATCAAATGACATTAATTAACCTATAAATACCTTCTGACATATGTATTAGACTCCTAAAACACCTAAAATTTAGTTTTTACCTATAGGGGTCCCAATTTGACCTAAAAGCCAAATTTGGTCAATAGGTACTAATAATGCCTTGGGATTATGTAGATGGGGAGGTAGATTCAAGTGTTACATGTAAACATATTTTTTTATGGGTATAACATAAATCCATTATATTGACTTGACCATAACCAATAGCAAAACAGGCCCTAAGTAGCATTTACAAGAAGTAACTCAAGCCTATCCTCCATAGTAGAGGTGGAGAAATTCATGTAGGAGTCTAGTGAAAGTGTAGAGAGGTGGGGATGGAGATGGGGATGGATGGATAAGGAAGTCATTGGTTATAATCTATGTTTAATATACCATTGCTATGATTATTGATGTTGGAGGAGATGGAGATAAGGGTTCAAGACATGGTGTTGAGTAGGATATTATTGGAAAAGATGGGGTTCATGATGAGGGCCAAATTAGATAGGTGGTAGTTATTTTCAAGGATGGGTAGGGGAGACCATAGGTGTGTGAGACTATGGATACCCCAAATTATGTAGGGTTAGTGCCCTAGTATATGACTATATATATGTGATCTAATTCTGGATGTGACCATATCATAGAGGGGAGTGGGGACATATGGCATGGCAAGACCCTCCAAATCTACCAAGTCAATAGAGGACCATGCCATTATTGATAAAATGAAAAGAGAGATTGTAACTAGGATGATTCAGATATCAATATTGGAGCAATCAATGGCCACCTTATGGATTCATTTAGTAGGAGTTCAGGGAGATATTGGTAGGCTACAACATTGATTACTAATCTAGATATAAATATTGGCACCTTGAGGTAACATGTTAAATAAATGACTACTATCCAAGCCTAGATTGTAGTAAGGGACATTGAGGTTCCCACTTTGACATGAGAGTGCGATAGAGCCAATGTAGATGTTTAGAGGATTTGTAGGGAGTAGGATTAGAAAATATAGATTGTGACATAATAGAGATTGGCCAAGTCACTATCAAAGAGAATATGGGCCAAGGACGAGGTTATCTATTATAGATAATTAAATGAGTGTAGTGCCTTAAAAATATAGGGCACCATCATTTTATAATCATAGTAGCTAGAGGTTTAGAGGACCATTGAGGAATCATCAAAACTCCACCTCTCAAAATTCATTTAGATAGCTAGGGTTATAAACATGGTTGATGGGGCCTCTACAAATTATACCCACACAAAACATATGATAAAGCTCTCATTATGACAACTCCAAACCTACATCTCCTCTAAAAAGTCCACTTATCAAGGGACACAATGAGAGTTGACAAAACATTTTTGATTTTATCTCCTCATTTTTATGTATGAGATGTACATATATGTGTAAATGCATATGTTTTTATGTATATATGGACATTCATTTATACTCATGGAATTTTAATGTGTGTGTTTTATGTGTTGATATTTGATATAGATATGATTATATTATGATGTATATGATGTTATTTATGATGTGATGTTTACTAATGCACTTTCTATTATATTTTATTGATCATGATGATATGATCCATTTAGTTTGATTTGGATCATTATTATTATAGAAAAGTAAGCTTTCTAGTCATGGGCCTAGTCACATGCCTACCTATCTCTCCATGTCATATGTAGGCATGTTCAAGGGGGGTGTAAGCCTAATTATTCCTATGGAACTCAAATTTTATCACTTGTCTACACTGGCATAAATATACATAAGGTGCAGGCCTTATGTTCTCACCTAAAGTGCAATAGAGAAGGGACTGGGGTCTATGTTGGGCTAGTTGTGCCATGGCACAAATTTATTTTTCAAGGATTTGGGTTATCAAAATGATGGTTGGGAGTTCATAGGAATAAGATTTGGGTGCATGGGTTTAATGGTATTTAGGTGCTTGAGGGCCAATTAGGTGTTGGGTTAAGGGACTTCAGCATGGTTTTGTGCTTAAGCATGGGGATAATTTGGGGCATAGGGTCCCAAACACACTTCGACATTTCCTATTATGGGCAAAATATTCCTTAATAGTTATAGGCATGCCATGAATGAGATAGAATATAAAATTATGATATCTCAATATACATTCAACATAACAATGTATGTGATCAATAACCCTTCAAAGACTTAAATCAATTAGTCCATTAACCAATTACAAAAAACATACTCCATTAGCATATTAAATAATGATACATACATAGTTCATATAAAATGAGTAAGTGCTCAACATAAACTACTAGGGCCCAAGCTCACAAGTGAGCTTGGGTGTTACAAAAGGGAGCATAAAAGAGCATCTCAACTAAGTTATACACTAATGTAGCTATCCAACAATAATTAACTAGAGCTTCACTACTCTAGTTCACCTCAATTTTTATTTATCTAAACTTAGCTTCCTTTTATATGATTTAAATAATCCTAGGATAATGGCAAATGGAACACGTCACTACTGATCTAGCACTAGAGCTACACATCCCACTACCTCCATTATGATTTATCTTTAATGTGTAATTATTTCCCCATGTATCTACTTATTGATGTTTCATGATTAAAAAGTATCTATTTATCTTTAATGGCATGTTATTTTCCTATGCACCCACTTCTTGATACTACTTGGAGTTGTTAGCCACAAACTAGATGGCACTACTAGAAGACAAAACAACAACCACTCTCCATGAAAGCCTCATGCCTAGGTGTTTGATGAGTTGGCATAGATCCATTACTTATCATGAATGGGGCCTAACATTACTCCATATAAAAATATTTATCCACCCTTAGACTATCCTTCTAGTGCCTTAGCTATGGAAACTTTGGGTGCTCTCTACTATAGTTCTGCCTTAAATTCATCAAAACTATAGATTGTGATCTTGATTTATTCAATGGCACTATCAATATTCATAGAGGTAGCCTTAAGAATGAGCACATTAGTGTTTTATAACTCTTTATATAATGCCTCTATCCTTTCCTTAGCCTATTAGACTCCACCATCTAAGATGGCTCCTTGCTCACTCACTTTTATCTGAAAGGTGTGGAAGAACTCCTCTAGGTCTTGCTCCTGGGTCTTCAACTAGGCACTTGATGTGTTAACCTACACCATTATCTATTTTCACTTGGACCTACTGATATTAAATGCATTCTTCATTAATTCATCCTTCTTTCCCTTCACCTTTTAGAGATACACATTGATAACTGATGCTTGGGTGTAAAATTTGTAGATGACATCAACATCATTTGCATGCTCCTCTAGGATTGGAAATATGTCCTTTACCTCATCAAGATTTTTTTTGAGCTATATATTTATGGACTTATAAGGGTTTTCTTCCTCTTCTTTCATTTTATTCATTTGAGGGAACATCTATTTGACCAACATGTACACCTTATCAACTTCAAATAGTTTAGAAGTATCAATACCATCCAAAAAGGATGGCTCTACTTCCTCAATGCACTTAGCCAACTGATTGAGATTGAAATTCATGAAATTGAGTTCTTCCTTTTCATTTAGTTCTATATCTTTCCAATTTATGGTGTGAACATATTTAACAATTTTCTTACATGCTACCTCAGAGGCCATATTAAGGAAGTCATTAGCTAACCTTATTGGGTTCATCTTTCAAGGGTTGACCAATAGGTAGTCATGCCCCTCTTTTAGTTTTTTAGTGTTTCATATTAATTTTTATAATACCTTGAAGTGAGGCTCATCCATGTATAAATAAAGTGCAAAGGACACTTGATGGAATGTCAATGTTGTTGCAACTCTAAAGGGCATGTACTCTAACATGTAAAAGTCCTCACCTATGGTAAAACCTTTCTATGCCTTTTCCCAATAGTTTAGCTCAAATTATTTTTTCTCAATGGATAAATCCTTTTGATCCTACTCCTCTTTATTTTTAATACTTCCTTCTTCAAATCATTCTTCTTCTCTTTCTTGTAGGGGTTCTTCTTCTTTAGACTTCTCCCCTTCATCCACTTCTTCTTCATATGGCTCCTTGACACGAACCTTTGTAGGTTCCTTCTTAGTACCAGCCTACTTTTTCTTTACTTATATGTTTGTTCCTTTGAGGCACCAACATAGCCTTCTTTATCTTTAGGCACCCCTTCAGTACTAGGGTACACCTACTCTATAACTTCCTTTGCTAGGCTAGTATGGGTGCTATGCATCTCTACTATTTTGTCCTTAATGGGTTACACATCTATGACAACCCTCTTCTCTTCTTTTTCCTTCCCGACCTTATCCTTTTGGGAATTATTTATTTATACCTTCCTCTTCTTGATGATCATGGTGGTTTTCTCCTCTTTATCCCTTATATCCTTGGTCTCCACTTTATCAATTTTTACTTGGGTCATGCCCTTGGCCTTCATGGCCTCTCTCTTATGATGCAACCCTAGCATCGGTTCAATGTGATCCTGATCAAGTCCCATACCCTTCCATTTGTATTTTAACTCCTCTTCTATTGGTGTGCTTAATGGTCCTACTTCTCCAAGTGTAATGGTAGTGTCACCTTAGAGAGCCTCATGTACTTCCACCATGCTAGGATCATCCTCTATTTCTCCTTCTATTATGCACTGTTCTTCAGCTTCAACTTCCTCACTCCCTTCCTCCATCATTCCATCCTTCCTCATTTCCTCTTATGTAGCTCATATACCTTATGAATGTCTACGTCACTAAGGCCAAGCTTATTCCATGTTTATTTATACCTCACCTCTTTATTTTGGGGTGGTTGGGGGATTTCCTCTGAGGAGTCTTCTTCAGGCATAATGTACATGCCCTTTCCCACTTTGACCTTATTCTCCAATTCTTTCTGTGCCTCTATGTCTGCCAGGGTGATAGTGGGCATTATAGATGGGAACTTTGGCATCTTTTTATTCTCCTTTGAGATAGGAGAAGTCTTCAACATTAACTTCACATGATTCTTTTTTGGGGCTGATGAAGAGGCTTTATTTCTTGAGGTGATCTTAGAGTTTATGTACTCCTCTATTTCTTCTAGTGTTTCCCCATTCTTCTTTTTGGGAGACTTATTCATCTCAATCAGTGTTGGCATTCCTTCATCATTGATCCTAATGGGAGGTTCATTGGTCTATTCAACACTGGGGCCCTTCTTCTTTGGCTTCATCCCATATTATAGCCTATAGATATACCTAAGTATACTTACTTCCTGAAGAGGGCAGATGTTGGTGTGATATGAATAATCCTCTTCATACCTTGTTACCTTCCAATTTAGGTGCACAAATTGGCACTGCAACCTATTTCTTTCCATGTCTATCTCCCTCATAAGAACATCTTATTATTATGCATTGGGGATCCTCTTAAGCATGTCCCTAAAATACTTGGATAAAAAATTATGTGCGAGCTTCAATTATCCAGACTTGTTGCCATCAACTAGCACTAAGTAGACTACATAAAAATGATACATAATTGTATAGGTTACCATCTCATACATGCTCTTGGGGAGATCCTGGGGGATGTGCCACTTGATCTTGAATTTCTCTATATATTTATCACACCATATCATCATGCGTGCTTGATATTTTACATTAAAGGAACTGGGGAAAATGAAGTCCTTATATTTCTACACTAGGGAGTCATTATTTTATAGGAAAATATAGAGATTGTCTCATCCCCATTTGATATCTTGATCTCTTCCATGACCATCAAATCATAATGTAGCCCACCCTAAATATCCCCTTCATTATGTGGCACTCTAGTACATTTTTCACAAATTACTCAATAATAAATTTGGCAATGTTGAACTTCATGCCCTATGCCATATGGTATATGACATAGAGGTAAGTTTTTGTTAAATCAGTCTAGTGAATACTAGGGCAAAGTTTTGGGCTCACAAGGTATGAGGACACCTTCATGAAGGGGTCCTTACAATATTTAATGGGGAGTGTGAATCCCCCTTGTAATAATTTAGGATATTTTTCACGTCCTCAACCTCTTCATCATCATTCATCATCTCGTGGATGTCTTTCTTAATGTTTAGGAGGTTGGTTATCCTCCCAATGAGATATGCTAATATCCTCATGCTTCTCCCTATAAATTATATGTAGTCACCATAGATGCATAATAAAAAGAATTAAATGAGCTCCTCTAGCTTCCAAAATCATGGAAACTCATATAGTTGAGTTATACTAGAGGCTATCAATCTATCTCAAATGGAGACATCAATAAGCATTGTGCCCTACTTTGTCTTGCTCCCTGTATCCACCATCCAATCTGATGCTAGGTCTTGTACATGGATGGAAGTATGATGGTTATACTCCTTTAGTTGGTAGGTGTGCAAAAATGAATTCCAATTTTCCCCACTAAGAATTTTGAGGGAAATTACATTACTTGATAATATATTTTTTTTAGTGCTTTGGGGTTGATTTGTGAAATGTTGACCCATTCTACTGGTGGCACTACTATTTTTGTAGGGGATGATTATACCACCACACATGCCTTATTTGGAATTTATTTTTATGGACCCATTCCCATCTACTTCTTACCCATCTCAAACCTACTAGTATTGAAGTGTGATAGGTTAGGTCTACCAAAACTTCAAATTATTACTAGTGATTCATAGTCACAAGATCTAGAACTATACTTTTAACTCTAATCTTTGTAGACTATTAATGGTGTCTTCATCAGAAACCCACATTTTTGCTAATTTATTCTTGTATAAATATCCTCCTACACCTCTCTACACCAATCTCATTATGATTGAAATTTATCTAGCTTCACAATCATTCACTATAGGTGCCTGGGAGTGATCAAATTCTTGCTCTAGTAGGGTTTCTATGCATCAGTTCTTTGGTTCACTAGTTCACTCTTATCTGATTGACATCTCAAGTTTGCATAAAGTTTGTAATGGAAACCAATCAACCACATGATGTTTTATACCCTATTTACATCTACCATATTTAATGCAGGTGCATTAATGGTGTGATAGCATCTAGATTTCTTGAACTCCATGAAATTCTATGAAAATCCTCTACCATTGACTCATTTAATATTAATCTTTATGCCTCCACTTCCATTGAATTCTATGTTCCTAACAATATTTCAATAAAGTGACATGTGGTTAAAATGGTCACTTCTTTCTCATATATAGGTTTATTCCATCTATCTTAGATGATTTTCCTTCTACACTTTGTTCCCTTGGCATGACCTTCACCTTCTATATTGTAACTTGGGTGCAGTGCCTCACATGCACATGATTCAACCACCTTGATTCCATCTTCTCTTCTTGTTTTGATTCTATTTCAAATGTGCTTATCCATCTTGGTTTATTTCTTGTGATTCATCTTTCCTTGGCCTATCCTACCCCATATAAATACCTAATGCTAGCCTTTGATGCTTGATTCTCATTTTTGGTTTTTCTTGCACATGAACATCTTGTGCATCTTAAATATATTTCTTATGCACAATCAAGTTGTGAATCTTCACTTGGATCTTATTTTTTTAAGTCTAGAAACCTCCTTGGGCCTAAAAACTTAGGTGTTTGAACCTAGGTGCTTAGAATAAAATGGGTTAGACTCACTTGACTAACATTATGCATGGATGCACTAGAGTATTTCTTCTTTAGACCTCCACGACCATTAAATCTATCTCTTTCACACTATGATTTTATGCATCTTCCTCTTGAGTTCAATAAGTTTTATGTGCCCACCACTTAGATGTCAAGCCTCAAGTGATTTAAGAAGCATAAGGGATTGACTCACCTAGTTGGATTTATGCATGAAAGGCCATATGAATGTCTACTTGGGTATTTAAAGTGTCTTGACTCTAGGATCCAGTGCATGGTGGTATAGTGCACTTATCAATCTGATACTAGTAATTATCAATAGCCCAAAACTTAGGTTTTTAGCCTCAAACACTTAGAAAGTGCAAGTGCTCGACTCACCCGACTGGAATTATGAGTGAAGTGCCAATATATTTTTTTAGCAAGATTCAAAACACTGCTTCTTCACTCTTTACACTACTACCAAAGAACACAAAAAAATAACCATTTGGCTTGCATCAAACATTATTTTGCTCATCTCATCTCAAACTAACTAGTGACCAATAATTAAGTGTTCTCATGGTGAAAGCACCACCCTATTGCTGATATGGTTTTAGCCTGTTGCCATTAAAATGCCCAAGGAGCATTTTACCAGTCAATGTGCACAAATTTAATAAGCTTATCTCCAATATGTGGTGGATGATATAAGGACCCATCCATCTTATCTAAATTTTTCTTAGGTTCTTAAAATACTTGGAGTCATATAGAAAAACAAATGCTCCTTCTACTAGCATCTTGTTCTTTATATGATTGTCATGTTAGAGCTTCTAGTATGCCTTTTATATCTATTGACTCGACTTGGCTTGGGCATGCATATAATCTAAGTGATCCAAGTCCTCCAACCTTATGTTCAGTGACTCTTAGTCATATATTTAACCAATGCATGTGATGAATAATTATGGTACCAATAATTCTATTGGAATGATTGCCTCAGTGCTAAACACTAGTTGAAATGGTAGCCTTATTCAGGCACTTGTAGGTCATATGATATGCTCATAGTACTACCTATACTAAATCATCTAAATCCTTGATACAAATCTCACATATATTCATGATGAATGTTCCAAATATTTTATTAAATACCTCAGTTGTACCATTTTTTTGTAGATGATAAGAATTCATTTTATGGTACACCACCATATACTCAGCTAATAAGATGCACATCATTCATTAATAAAGTGAGTTCCCATATTTCTACTCAAACTAAGTGAGAACTTATATTAGTTAAGTACATGGTTATGGTGGTTGTGAAGTATTTTATTAGCATAGCCTTGGCCCACTTGGTGAAATACTCTATAGCTATCAAGATATACCTTATGCACGTGCATCGTACTATAGGATTTATCAACCCAAAAAAATAAATGGCCCATTTTTTAAATGGTTCTTGGGAAATAATGGGGATGAGAGGAATATCATCCTAATGGTTGGGATTCCCTATGAATTAGCATATATCACATGCCTTGGTGCAGTTCTTTGCATCTTGGAATAGGCTTTGCCACCACAAGCTTGACTGTAGTATTTTTCTTGCCATTACATCTCTAGTATAATGTCTTCCTACTATGGCTTCATGAAATTATTTAAATATGGAGTCTCTTTCATAATAAAATGCATATCAATATATCATTTCATATCTACTTAGCTTATACAGTTCTCCATTGATGAGTTGAAATGGTGTAGTGTAAACTTCTAGTTGTTTCTTTTCTTTATTCATCATAGTCTAAGGCACAAATCTATATGTTAAAAAGGTGGTGATCTCCACAAAATCCTTGGTTATGTGTTAGAATCTATACAGTTTCATTTTTGGCATGTCTTCCTTAATAGATACTATTACATTGCTAGAATTAACGTAGGAAAAATGGTCTGGCCCCAAGTTTTACTTTTCAGGCTTGACTGCAATGAAGAATTGGAACTCTTGGAATAGAACTATCCATCTACATATGTGATCATGTAAAATAGTATTATTCATGATGTACTTGAGTACCTCATGATCAGTGAAAAATATGAATGAGGTTACCAAAAAAAATTGTCTAAATTTTTTTAAGGCATAGACCATAACAAACACTTAATGCTCTATCATTGTATAATTCTGCTCTACTGAGGTCAACTTTATACTAGTGAAGGAGATGGGATGATCCATTTTTCCTTCTCTAAGCTATGCCAAGATTAAGCCAATCACAGATCTTGAAGCATCAATATGGAAATGAAAAGGTACTATCCAATTGAGGAACTATAATATATGCATGCTAGCCAATCTAAGCTTTATGGTCTCAAAGGCATCCTCTTTCACTTCACCCCTTTATAATGGTCCATCATTGCATATAATATATTCTAGCGATACCATAATATTTATATAAATCTTTATAAATTTTTTACAATATCCATAATGGCCAAGAAAGGTGCAAATATCTTTCTATGTGGAAGGAGTTTACATCTGAATGATGATGATCTTCACTGGATCGATGAGAAAACCATCCTTATAGATGATGTCCCCAAGTAGGGTTATAAATAGTGTTCTAAAGATGCAATTTTTTAGGTTAAGGGATATCTAAATCTACCTGCACCTCTCAAACATTTGGTGCAAGTTGTCATAATGGTCCTTGATAAGGCCATACACTATCTAATCATCTAGATAGACTTGGAAGAACCTGTGGATGAAATATTTGAATGCAATGATCACTAATATAGAGAACACACATATCACATTCTTGAGTCTAAAGGGCATCACATTGTAACAAAAAAAACCACATTCAGTCACAAAGGTTGCTTTGGGTTTATTCTCCTCCTCAATCTAGACTTAGTGGTAGCCAAAGAACCTATCAATGAAGGTGTAGATCTCATAGCCTATGACACCTTCTAGGACTTCATTGATGAATGGAGTTGGGAAAGGGTCATTGACACAGGTGATGTTCAACATTATATAATATATGTAGATGTGAATGTGCCAATCTTCATTGATGCTTATTATCATTAGTTTCACCCACTTAGACTCTTGCATAGTGTAAATGACCCCTACGACCAACATAACATCGATCTCTATTTTCACCTTGGTATGGAGGTTGGGATTCATTTGGTAGGAGAGATTTTTGATCAGTCTTATACCATCAATTAGGTTTATGCTCATCTTCCCTAGGCATGGGTGGATGCCATTCATATCTTGATAAATCCTAGGGAACAAATTTTATAACTCTTTCAAGAGGTCTATGATTCACACCAGCTCTACATCAGACCAATAGGCACTTAGAGTAGCCATCTTTTTCTCTCCTTCTACATTCAATTCCACTTTGATGGTCTTAAGTGGGGCATGGTATGGCTCATTAGTCTCTTATTTATAATACTTGACTTGATAAGTTCCCTCTATTATCTCAATGTGAAGATGAGTGGGGTCTTCTTTGTTGAAGGCTCTGTCATCTACTTGTCACACAAGATTTCTTTTGGAAATCAACATTTTCTAGTATCTCTCCTTCCAAGTTTCATTATATTCCTCACTAGAGTTGTTATTGAGAATTTGTTCCTTAAAGAAAGATGGAAGTGACAACCCTTTTTCTCTGAACATGTCTTTCAAGCACTCCTCAAGGATGGCCATGTCTTTGAACACTTCCCTTTGAATTACTTGAAATGGCTTGACTAGTTCCAAATTATGTGAAGAAAAGGAAAAGGTATGCACAAACTACTCCTTAAGGGCCTCCCAATTGGTTATCTCTTGTTGCATCTCATTGACCATGTACCATGCTCGCACCCATGTCTTCAAAGTACTATAAAAGGCATGCACCCATAAAAGGCATGAAACCATGATTTATTTGGGGTAGTCATGATGTATTCAATCCATGTCTATTCACATAGGCACACATGGATCATGGGTTTAGAGTCACTATAGTATGCCAAGATATCCAATTTCTTGTTACTCCTAAATCTAGTGTAAATGGATACTTTTGTCTCTAGCCAAGTTGGCAAGTTAGACCTTTACATTACCCACTAGTATGTTGTAGTGATATGTAAGGTGTATACAAGTGTGCCCATTTTATTTGTATCCTTGGGGATGCATGATTCAAGGTCATGAACATAACTTTCCATTGGGTTGTTTCCTTCAAATTTCAAGATCATTGAAATCTTGACTTTGCTCAAGTAGAGTACCTTCTTTCCTTTCTTCTTATGGCATGGGACCCATTGTTTTAGTACATGATCAATCTTGACCTAGCCAATCTTCATGAGACTTGGTGCCTTTACATGTACCAAGTTACATCTAAAACTAGTGGTCTCATTTTCCTCTTCAACCCATTGGTTATAAGTGACATCTATGGTATTTGACACTCACTGCCAATCCTCCTAAGAAAGCGATCCATATTCAAAAGGATGGATATTATCAATTATTTACACCAAGATGTTATAGATATGAATAATCGCATCCTATAAATCAATTCTCTCAAAATAGGAGTGTCCTTTGTGACTTGAAAGGGGGATAACTATGCTTTCTTTTCCATTCTTAAAGGTCATGTATTAATTTTTGAAGTGCATATTTGCATTGTTGGTGTAACACCAAGGCCTCCATAGAAGTGCTACATAGTTATCCTATTTATCCAACTCAATAACCTAGAATTCAACATGGAATTTGGTGCCCTTAATATCTACAATAGCACCTTATATAATTTTGATCGACTACATTTGGGTCTTATTGGATGTGAATAGCATATGGGGAGAAGGTCTCAAGGTTGGCTTGCCCATATTATCCTATGTATTCTTCGTCAAGATATTGAATTATGAATCAATATAGATCAACACCTAAGAGATGGACTAACCATCGATGATGACATTCACTAGCAACTCTTGGTCATACTCTGTATTCTAATTATACCTTACTTTATGTGCCCAATCCATATGCAGTGCAACAAACTCAATTATGTGGGGATCAACAACTTAATTTGGATTCTTACCTATATGTTCTAAGAGAAAAATTTTCAATAGGGGAAGCATCCCATCCATTTATAAGAGGTGAAATATTTCTATCAGTTCCTATACTTTAACCCCTTGTCTATTTTGTTTTCTCTATGAGGTGGTAGCTTACACTTATAGGTCCTTATCCATATAGAGTTTTCCTTATAAATTTTGTATTACACTCATAAATTATTTTAGGACATCCTTTTGACATGCTAGGTCAGGGTAGGGAACAAATTTTTATTCAAGCCATGTTATTCGCTTAGCACATCTTGGTTTACCATATTCTAGGTGAAGCTCTTATGTTGATGTAGTTGGTGGATGAGTGGTAAACCCACTTCATGTGGTTTCTTACACCTTGATTGGCTCTACACCTACTAGCTAAGCCTTTGGATCTCATTTCATGTCCTTAGGCTCATGCCTAATCATCCATGCACCCCCATCGGTGGCCATTTTGCCTTTGGTCATATTTTTATAAAATTTGGTACACTCCTCGACTACATGTGGTCCTCGATAATATTTTCACATTGGATGCATTAGGTAGTCATGCTGATAGTGCTCAATTTTCCCACACTTATTACATAATCATGGTGAAAACCTTACTCCATTACATCCTCACCCTCTAGTGCATCTTTTATTCCAATATCTAGTATTCTATTAGCCATAACCCTCATTCCCTTTTGTTTACCTACCCTCCAGTAGTCATAGTTGTCTACTATGCACCTATCTTCATGTTTTGGCATATTCCATCAATTAATTAGTAGTAAATTGTGTTGTGAGTGTAGGCATCATACAAATTGTAGTAGATAGTTGTGCTCACTTGACTAACATATTAAAATAAGGGGTAGTTGTAAACATCATGCTCCTCATGACAAACCTCACAACTAAGGAGTAGTGTGTACACATTCCTTTGAGGTTAATTATTCTTGTTATGACCCTTCATCTCACAATTGCATCACTATTACCTATTTTGAGCATCTTGTAATTAAATAGTGGTCATTTTATACATTTAAGAGGTGATAGATGTAATATATGCCTCAATGAATTAGATAATGCATGTATCAATGCTTCCCACCACCTCAACCCTAAGTGAAGCTTCAAGTGCTTCTCAAAGATTTATGAATGTTTTCATGGATAGGCCTTTTGAAAGGCACTAACAGTCCTTTGATGAACCATTAGGTATTTTGGGATGGGTTTATGGCATAAGTGAGCTTGGAAAGGAGTGTCTTAAATATAGCATCATACAAGCACATGCTCTATGATAATCCTTGGTTTATCTCCTTGAGCATAGTGATGCTTTACTACTCAAACTTAGGGATATCAAACTCCTTCAAGAAGGTTCCCTCCATAATGTCATAATTAACCATAGCATGGTTAGGATACAACTTCTTATACCAAGTATGGGTGAGATTGAATAAGGTTGTCATGAACTAGTTTTCCTTATATTTAGACTAGGTTATTCCACAAGCAAACCATTATAACTCACACTTGAGTACATGCTCTATAACATTCTCCACACCTTGATACTATCATAGGAACATGGATATTTCATAATAGATCTAGGGTTGGGGAGTAATTAGTGCCTGAGATGCTTACCCTCATGATGCTTATCCAAGAATTGGTCCTCCAACACCTCCAGCCACTAGGCTAGGCACTAGTCTGGTGGTTATTATTGGTGCTATAGAAGATGATGGTGCTATATTATTAACTAATAGCATATGGCCACTTCTTATGTACTACTACCTAGGTTATACTATTGACATTGGTTAAACTGGGGTGTTTGCACTCAAGTTTTGTCTAGTTAGGCTAGCACCTTAAATTATAGAGGTATCTTCACTTACCTCTTCATATGGGATAACTTTTTTAATCATAAATTTCTAGTCAAAATTTTCAAAATAATCAAATTCTATGTTGATAATGAGTTCAATTGTGAATCTTCTATTTTCCTTTGGGAATCCAACACATGAGCTCATGATATAGGTTCAAAGGGGGTATTTGCATCTGGTATATCTCTAATGGTCAAATTTTAAAGGGACCTTAATCATTAACCGATTAACTATGGAGCTTATTCCAAATCTTTGAGGGCTCCTTCCTTTGGGCATAGATATTATTAAAGAGATCCTTCCCCATGCCCTTCTTGCTTAATATGGGTCCTCTCGATACTTCTAAGTTCTAGATTCTCTATCAGTCTACACTTCCTCTTGTTATAAACCTATCACCTAAGCTCTCAGTTATCAATCTACTCATCTCCTTTCATTATACCTCACCTACACTTCCCCTTCTTATCTGTTTCATTACTCATATGTGATAGGAATTTATCCATCCATCCTCATTGTGTCAAATCCATAATGTACCATCAACTTATTGAATTCAATGCTGAGTTATTTCAAAAATGCACCTATAAGATTATGTAAGAACTGGTACTCTAATTCTTCATGGTAGGAGTATGTCGAGACCATGAACACAACATATAGCTATTCAACACCCCTTGCCACCATTTATCTATAGCTCTAGTCTAGTTGGTGTCTAAGTTCTCAAGCATCTCTAGGTGCTCTTATGTCCACTTGAGGCACTTTCCATAGATTTTAATTAAATGGGTCACATAAGTAACTAACCAATGGTACACTTGTTCTTATAATTCACAAAATAACACCTCATATAGGGCATCATATAAGTGGTTACAGACCCACTTCCTTAGTTTTTTCCCTCTACAAGTCAGATGCCTTAGCACAAATTTGTCTTCCACTTATTCTAGATAATGATCGATACTCTTGAGGGAGATTTAGAACATTATCCTGGTGTACCATTGTAGCAACAAAATTTATCATATCCTGGCAATGGAACCAAAATGTTGTAGAAAATTAGTATTTCTAGTGATGGACCTAGTCACATGCTTACCTATCTCTCTAGGTTAAATTTAGGCATGTTCTAGGGGTTATAGGCCCTAATAATTCCTATGGTGCTCAACATTTATCACTTAGCTACACTAGCATCAATATACATAAGGTGCAGGCCTTATGTTCTCACTCAAAGCACAGTAGAGAAGGGACCAAGGTCTATGTTGGGCTAGTTGTGCCATGAAACAACTCTATTATTTAAGGACTTGGGTTAGCACAATAGTGGTTGGGCATTCATAGGAACAAGCCTTGGGTTCATGGGTTCAATGGTATTTAGGCACTTGAGGGCCAACTAGGTGTTAGGTTAAGGGACTTTGACATGTTCTTGCACTTAGGCATGATGATCATTCAGGGCATATGGTCTTAACCACACTTAAACATTTCCTATCATGGGTGTAAGATTACTTACTAATTACAAGCTCACCATGAATGAGCTAGGTTAGAAACATATGATATCTCAATATACATTCAACAAAACAACATATGAAATCAATAACCCTCAAAAAAATAAAAGTAATTAGTCCATTAACTAGTTTCACAAAGTATCTTTTATTAACATGTTAAACAACAATAAATACATATTTCATGTAAGCTAAGCAAGTGATCAACATAAATTTCTAGGGTCCAAGCTCATAGGAAAGCCTGGGTGTTACAAAGGGGAGTGTGAAAGAGAATCCTAAATAAGCTATACACTAATACAAAGATCCAACAATAATTTACTAGAGTTTCATTACTCTAGTTTGACTCCTTTTTTCTTTAGCTAAACATAACTTCCTTTTATAGGCTTTAGAGCATCTTAGGACTATGGGACATGGACCATGATAATTGTCGAGCTAGCATTAGAAGTACACATCTTGTTACCTCCACTACACTTTATCTCTAATGTGTAGGCACTATCTTGTGTACCCATTTCCTAATGTTGCATGATTCAAAATGAGCCATTTGTCTTTAATGGTTGCTCACTGTCCTATGCACGCACTTTCTAATGCTACTTAGAGTTGTTGGCTGCTAACCAATGAACACTACTAGAAGATAAAATAGTAAACACTCTCCATGAATGCCTTATGCCCAGGTATTTGTCGAGTTGGCATGGATCCATTACTTAGCACAAAATGGGACCCAATAATTATGTTGAATATTTAAATTTTGATGATTGAATATATCATATATGATATTTTGTATGATGTGATCATTGTAGCATATGTATCCATTATGATGATTGATGTTGATTTATCATGCTATTACACTTAGCCATTATGATGATAGATGTGACAAGGGGATGTTTTTAGCACATTTGCATATTACCTTTTCAACTTGATTTTTAATATTTTAGTTGACATGATGCACCCTAATTATAAAACACATCATGATAACATATATGCCAATTATGTAGGGACTAGCTCAAATATGAGTGTGTAACATCACCCATCATCATATAAAATATTATGATGACATCATGGATTTAGCTTAGCCAAGACACAATTAGATAAACACAAATAAATAAGCCATTAAACATTCATACACATAACATTGAAAACAATAAATAATAAAAATAAAATCATTGCATGAGAGGGTTTAATAAACATTGTGCTTATAGTGTCCCTAATTTTGGACAAATATATTATAAAATAATGTTGGAATCTTGACGTTTGAAATAAGAAAAAAGGAGAAGATGAAAGATGGTGTGATGGTGGTTGAGATGACCTTAGATAACCCATTTAAATGAACAGTGCTTACATAGTGTACCTTAGGATTTTGAAGAGGAAACAATATGTAGATTAGTCTCTTGTTAGTCCAAATGAGAGCACATCAATAATAAAAATTCACTAAGACTAAACCCTCTTGCCTAAGAACTAAGGGGAGCATAACATAATAATCAAGAGCATAAAATAAAGATGAAGACAATAAAATTTTATTACCTCCCTTATTGCATATGATACTTGCTTGTTGGCATAAGAATGTTCAAGTTCAACTTATGATGATTTTAGTCTTTTATAAATTCTCTTCCATGGTGGTAGAATCTCTTCAATAGTAATTTGTGGCTTGGTGTGAAGATTGACCTAATTTTGGCATAATAAAACTACTCTTAAAGGCTTTAATAAGATATTCCAACACATTAACCTTACATACAAAGGTTTTTTTATCAATGTTGTGGGAACTTCTATTTATATCTCTAAGAACTAACTCTAACCTTAGGTAGGTTAGGTTAAATAAGTGGGTTGAGTCTAAATTAACCCAAGTTGAGCCAGTCTAACTCTGGTTGGGGTTAAGGCACTCATAAAAATTGACACCTCAATTTCTGATATTTATGAGGCATGATAACTCACTTTAGATATTTGTGTAGTGTGAGTCATATTTTTAAATATTTATGAGATAATAAATCACTTTATTGTCTCATTTGACTCATTGAATTCATTTTCAGCTAAAATTCATTTTTATTAAATAAAATTAACTAATTTGATTTTTTATTTTTGTTTAGGTAAGTTAATTAAGATTTATAATATAATTAGTCTTGCTTAATGCTTTTTTGATTTTGGCAATTGATTTAAATGTCATGAATCAATAACTTAACATACCAAAAGTACCAAATTACTAGGTCATAATTTGACTAGGGTTAAAATTAAACTAGGTTAGTGATGCATATAGGGTAATACACCAAATAAGCTAGCCTCATCACGTTTTTTGGTAATTAAATACCTTGCATGGATGTATTTGGGCAATTCAAGTTATTTCTAGGATTAAAATATGTCATTTACTAGAAATTGAAATAAATGTCAATTTAGGCATGAAAGTAGCCAAAACTAAGTGTCTAAAATTTACCTATATTTGAGAAGGCATTATGAGACATAGGCATAATAACATATTTTTAAATAATACAAAAGTAGTTAAGTTTAATGACTCATGCCCCAAAGGGTAGCCGATAGGCCCTTGATTTCCCATTAAGGGAGCATGTAGTAAAAATAGAATCATAAAATGTTCTCCCAAAATGAATAAAATGACATGATCTAGATGGAAATGAGGGTGGAATTATTAAATTTCCCAAAGGTGATTATAGATAATAATAACCCTAGGGTTATTTATTTATCTCAAGGTAGTTATAATTAGTAACAAAGCATGTGACACTGGTTTTACCAAAGGTAGTTATAAGTAGTGACATGAAGAGATACCTCAATAGGGTGGTGGAATGGATACTAATTTTCCCAAAGGTAGTTAGAATTCATAAAAAAATAGAAAACACTAATTTACCCAAAAGTATTTATAATTATGAATAAAAAGTAGGAAGCACTAATTTTCTCAAAGGTGGTTTTAATTAGTAACAGAAAGGGAAACACACTAATTTACGTAAAGGCATTTATAATTAGGAACACATACATTTGTAAAGGATAATAACACATTTCTATCCTAATTGTGATTTTGAATATGCACAGTTGAATAAACATGGTATATAAGATGGAAATTTATGTTGTGAAATGGTTCTCATAGGGAGGCCCAAAAAGGATAGAGTTGGCAAAGGATAAAAACACATTTCTAGACTAAATTTGAGTTTAAAGATGCATGTTCAAATAAAAATGGGATATAGGATAAAAAATCATATTTTGATATAGGCCTTATAGGGAGGACCAAAAATATGGTTCGAGAAAAATATAAAAACACATTTCTAGCCTAAATATGATTTTGAAGATGCACGTTCAAACAAACATAGGATATAGACCAAAAAATTATGTTGTTAAATAGGTCTCAGAGGGAGGCCAAAAAATATGGGTAAGGTTAGGAGATGATATTTTGATATTTTCATTTTATTATATTGTATGACTCATATGGATGCTTATTCAGAGACACTCATCTATATAAACACATATTAACTCATTTGTTGCTCTTGTTTATTACACATGGATTGAGGCATATGGTTTGGAAATTGGATAGGTTTGTGACTATTAGAGAGATACTACTATTTATAGAAGACTTTTTGAGCATGGTTTTGATGTAGCTTTTGATATTACGTATGATAGTTATGGATAACTAAACTGACAATTCATATCTTAAGCATGGAAAAATCAATTTAAATGTAAATATAAACAACATGGGAATACTATATGGATAGTAAAATTTGAAGTGTTAATATAACAAATAAATTGAGTTAAAGACTGAATAAAAAAATTCAAAATAAAGTACATGATATGGATAATTAAGACTTACATGCAAACAAAATGTAATATTCTTATGATAATTGAGAAGAAAACAACAAAAAAATAAAAAAAGATAAAAACACACAAAATATAAACAAATAAAAACACATAAAAATGCAAATAAAAAACAAAAACAAAATACCAATAAAACACACAAACAAACAAAGTGAATAAAATAATAAAAAACAACTAAACAATCCAAAATAAAGAAAAGAGTAGGGAACAAACTATTTTAAACACATAAAATCAAACAAACAAAGCTAAACAAACAATGAGACATAAACAATGGTTAATCATAATTTTAGTGAAAATAGAAAACAAATTGTTCATATGTGTGCAATATAGGTGTTACTCTTGGCAACAAGGTAACCCCTAATATAGGTAGCAACAACACCAATATAACACAAGAATAATTAGCACAAGGTTTCCACTAAGATATAGGGAAACAATGACACAAATAAGATGATAAACATAATGGGGGGGATAGAAGAAAAAGAATGGGTAGCCGAGATGACTCTAGATTCACTAGGTAAGTGGACATTTCCTACATGATTCTATGGACACAAGATCCCATGTAAACTTCAACCCAGCTATAGTTCTCCTAGGGTATGGAATAGAATAAAATGGATGAGTAGAAAACATGATATATGTGTAGAGGGAAAATAGGAATGATCTCAAAAAGTGATGAGTGCATGAGAAAAGAGGGGATGATGGTCCAAAATCATGAAAACATCAACACAAAAAAATTGTGCAAGAATGAAAATATGGTTAAGTTAAAACCACACTAAAAGACAAGAGATAAGTATCCAATAATAAACTAAATTAGTAATTCATAACTTCTACTACATATATGGATTAGAATGAGAATGACCTCTAAAATGGCAAAAGCATAAGAGATATAGAGTACTCAAAAAATGATGAGAGTGTAAGATGAATTCTAAGTGGTCATTAGTGTAGCAAAGTCAAATACACAATTATCACAACATGAAATTATAAAATGGTGAGAGCATATAGCTAAGGCCAATAAGGATGAGAAAACTAAATGACAATTGGTTTCTCATGAAATAGTTAGGAGTCCCAAATACTTTAAGATAAATAAGTGGTCAAAATAGAAAGGAAGGGGCAGTTGAGCTAACCTGATATACCCCATATATCCAAGTGCTGCCTACATAGTTCATGTAGACCTTAGGGTGATATAGTTCTCCCATAAATGGGAGGAAAAAGACCAAGGTGGTGTATACATGAAGTAAAATACATAAGATGGACCATCCTTATAATTTTGACATCTTTATATCTCTCATGGAAATTCTAAGCCAAATTTTAGGATTTTTTGATTTTTAAGGTTTTTGAATAATGTTTAGAGGTTTTGAAATAGTTTCAAACATTTTTTGGAATTTTTTGAGAATCTCAACTCAATCAAGAATTATGAGACACAAAATAATCCAACTCAAAAAATGGAGAGAGCATGGTTTAGGTTTATCACAAAATAGCAAGAGTGTGGTTTAAGTTGATCATAAAATGACAAGAATGTTCAAAATAACATTGCTCACAAAATGGTGAGAGCATGGAAAAGGGATGAATGAGCTGACCTCAATGTGAATCGAGTGTTACCTACATAGTACTATAAGACCTCAAGTCATTGTAGTTTTACCCATATAAAAGGTAGTAAAGGTGTCAAATTATTTTAAATTATTTTAATATTTTTGGTATCTCAACTCCATGGAGAATTATGAGATACAATAAAATTAAAGCTCAAAAAATAGTGAGAGCATGGAAAAGAGAGTGGTTTAGATGATCTCAACATGAATCAAGCATCACCTACATAGTCCCATTAAGACCTCAAGTCACTGTAGTTCTGCCTATAAAAAAGGTGTTTATTAAGTTACAACAAGTTTAGGTAAAAGGAAAATGGCAAGGCAAATGATAATAGTAAAGGAAATTTGATGTATAAATGCATGGTAAAAGGTGTTATTCCTAATTTTCCCATAGGTGGTTATAATTAATAAATAATGGTAAAGGGTTAGTGGTACTAATTTGCCAAAAGACAATTATAATTAGTAGCACAAGGTGGGATACTAATTTTACCAAAGGAGGTTATAATCAATGACACCAATCAAATATAACTACAAATGAAGGATGCAATTTCTAGGAATACTATCATACTTCTTTTATATACTACCATTCAAACATATAATTCTACATTAACTATTCGATTTGAATCTATCCTCAACCACTAAACACGTTTGAAGTACAAATGAATTATAACCAAGGCCAAATGTGATATAATTAGAATGGACAATGGGCTATAATGGTAATAGGGTTTCCCCTAAGTAACAAGATAAGGTAAATGGTAGTGTATGAAATAAAAATAAGAGGAAGGCAAATTAAATGATTTTGGTGTTCCTATTGATGTGGAGATGCTCTTCCTAATCAACATATGATGCGACCAAAATTATCAAATGTTTAAATTTTTAGCCCACACCTCTTATAATTAGGTAATATGTTAAGAACATATTATTAATTTGTGATCCAAAAATGTTATTGTGATCTTCATTGGTCTTTGTTTTTGTTTCCTACAAAGTTTGAGATAAGATGTCTTTATAGCCTCTATAAGGGAAAGTGTGTCTAGGGATGGTAAATAGGGATAAACATTGGCTAAAAGGTTTGATATGTTAATGTAATATGTGTTTTGAATGAATAAGTGGATTATAATGGAATGTATAATGGTTGGGAAACAAATGAGGATTTGGATTTTTAAGCACACACAATTTTTCTTATTTTAGATTCAACATAATTTTGTAAATGGCGGGGCCAAAGAATTCTAAATATTCTCTTGATAGGATCACCATATTTTTATATTATTTTGGCTTGAGATATGCTACCATATGATTATGCTATATAATGTAAGTTATATTGATGTTAGCTTTGATAATGTCTTCATCAATCAGTGAAGAACTTTTGTGCTCATCTATTGGCACCTCAAAGAAGTTTTCACTAATAAAGTTGTCTTGATTATCTCATAATTCCTTCAATAAGGTTTCACTAAAGAATTTTCATTGTTTACATTTGACTTTGATTGTCTTCTAACACCTCCAATAAGGTTTCACTAGAAGACGCTGAGTTTGGACTTTGATTTCCCCTATCACCTCTAAAAAGGCTTCACTAGGAGATTGTTCTTCTTCTACATGAATATGGTCTTGGTCCCCTTGATATTATGCAAATGATATGTTGCCATGTATGCAATTCAATAATGTGAAATTATATTGGTCCCAATTAACACTTGTGGGAGGTGGAATATCGATATAGTGGTTAGGTTGTTTGGTGTTAATGGTATGTGGAGTGGTAATGGAATGATAGGAGGCAACATAATCCTAATATAAGATACTAGGATAATGTGTGTTGATGATGAAGTAATCATCATAAAAAACTATGGAAGGATAATAAATGTATTTAAATTTATCTAAAAGGCATGTGTAACCAATGTTGTACTAGTCACAACTATATTTATATTTTGATGCTGAGTCTAACTTAAGGGACTCTAAATCTATTTTTGAGACTTATATTATTTCTGCTTCTAATGTTAAATGTGATATCAGTTAAAAAATAGAACCTAACTTTCATGTTCATTCTCCATATACTATGGAATTAAAGACATGTTTAATTTTGGTATTGGATGAGTAATGCCCTGGGGTTAAATAATGGGATCTTTAGAAATAGACTTAGCTAAGACAGACTCCACAAATATTGGATTATTAAAGTGAGGTTTCTCAATAGAAAGGAAGTGGTCAATATGTAAATCCATAGAGATTGGATTACAAAGTGAGGCTCCTTAAAAATAGGTAAGTGATATAAATATTGATTTGACCAAAGGTGATTATAATCATTAGGGGGTGACTCTACAACAAATGGATTATCAAAGTGAGAATCCTCAACCAAAGGGAAAGGGTCAATAATAAATTAAACATAGGTTAACTCATAAAAAATAAGTGATTCAACAAAAACATCATAGGTTGGTTGGTTCTCTTGTCTTTGAATTACACTTGGTTGAAAAACCTTAGATTTGGACACATCTTAGTCTTTGAATGATGGCTTTTGGAGAGGTAATGATTGGATATATTATGGTTCAAAAACCAAATTGGATTTTATAAAATAGGGGAAGGTTGGTAATGGATGGATAATGATCGGTGGTCTAATAATGATCTATTTTTAAATAGGCTCATCTAATATGGGCTTAATAAAGACTGGATATGGGCCTAGAATGGTAACTATGCTTTGTCTTGTCATAATTTTATAACTTTGTTGGGATAATAAGCTACTAGAATTGGAAGGTCTTGGAATGGTAATGAATGGGCACTATGGAGCTTGGTTTCTAATGAAAGGTAATGGATGAGGGCCTAGAGTTATAATCTTTGGGTGCTATGGATCTTAATCACTAATGTAGACTGAAGCAAGATGGCCTATAATGATAATCCTTGGGCACTGTAGAGCTTAGTTGCTAACATAGGTCAATGGATGAGGGCTTGTAATGATAATAATTAGGAATTATGGATCTTGATTACTAACATAGGTTGAAAGGCAAGGGATTAGATAAGAAGGTTATGTCACAAAATTTTGTACTAAAGGGTCATGCCTTTATTAAACATATGGAATGTTATAAGATAGATCAAGATTCATATCATAAGGTATGTCATCATATAAATCTTGAAAAAAAGGGTAATGTATTTGTTAAAAGTATGGAATGTTATAAGATATATTATAATTTTTCTTATAAGATACATCATTAAATGACTCTTGAACAAAATGGACATTGGTCATAGAGTTTTCTAGTCTATATTTTACATGGTCTCGCTATGTATGTAATGAGGCATTTTAAGATATATAGATAGGTCTCATGAAAGACAAAGGGCCTAAAGGTAAAAAAAATAGAGGCCTAAAAATAAATAACTTTTGACTCTATGAAAGAGGTGAAATGGGATAAACATCTAAACTAGGCAAAGGTGGAACAAAACAAACATGAACCAATCTAACAAAATAACACTGATTTACCCAAAGGTAGTTATAATCAGTGGAAAAGGTAATACAAAGTATCAAAATTGTTTATGGATAGAGTAATAATTTTACAATAGGTGATTATAATAATTAAAAAGACCAGTTAGATAAAGTAGAATAATTTTGAACTAGGATCAAGAGATAAATTTTTTTTGGCTAAAGGTGGTTATAATCATAATAAAAATAAGGCTAGACTCAGAAACATAAAACATGAACAATAACTCAAAATAAAATTAAACTAAGGTAATTAAATCAGACTACACTCAATAATTATCTCACTTAATACTTATAATGTTCTTAATATGTATTGATTTTCATTGATGTTAAGGTGATCTTAGTACATAATGCATTAATGACAAAGTGATAGGTTTTAAGTGGATTTGAGAATGAATATCATGTGTGCAGGCCTTTGAGGTGATTGATCATGTTTTATGGGTCAAATTAGGGGTAATTATTTATTTTTAATCTTATATAATTAAATGGAATCCATTGGAATAGTATTGTGAAGGTCTAGGTGATCCTAGTCATCTCCTAGTCAACTTGGTAGATCTTCCTAAGTAAACAAATTGATGACATCATAATTCACACATGTGAAGGTGTTAGAATAAAGTGGTTACATAGGTTTTTTAATATTTGTGTCTATATAATGTGGTTAAAATTTAAGGTCCTGATATTCCATTTATAAAATGTTTTGGTGGTGAAAAGTTGGTCTCCCAGGTAGATTTAAGTATTTTCCATAGCCAAATTTACAATATCAAGTGAACAAAGGAAAACTAGTTAGTAGTATTTTGTTTATAACTTTTGATAATGGATGAATTTGATGATGATGTAAAAAAAAATGGTATATGAATTAAATGGATATCTAGGAAAAAATATTAATAGGTTTGACTGATCATACAATTGCATTTATTGCATGTGAGAGTTGACTGTTGTTGAGTGTGTTTTTTTGAATAAACTAGGGTGCAAAGAAATGATTGTAGAAGACAAAGTATTGATAAAATATTATTGGTATAAAAATAAAAAATGAATTATAATACATATATATCATCCTAAAAGTGATTTAGAGTTTTGAATATCCATAGAGGTGAAGTTATTGTAGTTAAAAGTTGACTTTTATTAACTATAATTATTGCAAGTCTGAGTAAGCTTCTTGTAGTGATGTTTATGAGCATTTGGAGGCTAAATGAAGGTTTATTATGGATTGGATGATGTTAAAGAGGTATTTATATTTATATACATATGTGTATTGTATATGTAAAGTTTATATTTATTTAATTTGAGCCTCATTTGTGAAAACAATGTTTTTGGGCTAGTTAAGCCTAATAGGTCTTTAAGACCGAATAGAGGTTTTAGAGTATGAGAAAATGATTGATGTTTATTGAGTATGGATAAGGATAATATATATTTTAGGTAAATTTATTAAGTGTTTTGGGTTATTTTTAAGGTCTTTATGGAACATAGTGGCTTAAAATGTTGCATGAAGGTGATTTAGGTCTTTAAGGGACCTATTGAAGTTTTGAGAGCTAAAAGAGGTTTCATAACGTGAGTGAGTGACTTGAAAGTGTTGTATGACTTGTTAAAAATAAATATGGAGGGTATTAAATTGTGTTAAATTATTTAAAATGGTTCTATCTTTGGTTAAGTTCTATGGCATCTAAGTGTAACGTGTGGCCTAATGGAGAGCTAATTGTTTAGGTCTTGCTTAAGCCTAGTGTGTTGTTTTGATCCATTTGAAGCATGGAAAACCTAATGAATTGATGTAAATTGTATTTATCATGTATTAATACATATATTTATGTTTATCCAAGTGGTATTTATTTATTAATGGTTAAGTAAAGTGTTATGTCTGGCCAAGACTGATTGGAGAAAGAATAAGATCTCATTGTGCTAGTTAGACAATGGAAGAGTGAAAAAATTATATATGAATTTTATAATGGTAAGAGGCCATAAAAAAATCATAAAATAATGTTTAACATGTGACAAGGGTATAACTTTTTTTCAAGTCATGATCAAGTAAGAATATTTGTTTCAAGGCTATTAGGCCTATTTTGTTTTGGTGACCTAGTGCAAGAGTTTTGGTAATTAAGGAATGAAGGAATGGTATAAAACTTTGAAGAAGTGTGTTAGGTCATGAAAATAATTATAATAAAATGTTTAACATGTCATAAATATCATATAGTGGTGTTTATGGTATTCAATAAGTTTTATATTGATTTAGGACATGATTAGGCCTAATTTGTCTAGATGACCTAGAGTGAAGAAGTGCATTGATTATATGTTGAAAGAGTAATGAATAGGTTGTGTATTAATAATATTTATCATTTTAAAATAATTTATTTAAATTTAATAATATCAGAGTGTGAAGGATGAATGGCCTCAAGGTCATGAGCATGTGTATGAGGGTTAAATAAGAGAAAAAGTTGTTGTATGCCTATGTAAGAGGTAGATTTGTGTTTATATGAACTACCATCACTTGTATGAGGTATAAAGATAGGTTTTAAAGTGTTATAAAGAGATAATTCCATCATCAGGTGTGTAATATATTAGATCAAAGGGGGATATCAGTTTGGATGTGATTAAATTGGAGCTTGATCATCTAGGGTTTATAGCCTCCTTGATAATTGATGTTGGCTAAAGGTCAAGTGGGTGCTTAAATGAATTGAGGGGTGGGTGATACTTAATCAGTTGGTTATGATATAAATTGAGTAAATATATTTATAAGACAATATTACAAATCTTTTTTCAAGTTGGTTTTCTCCCCCATGAGTATTTCCCATATAATTCATGTGTTATGTGCTTTGATCTTGCATTGTTTTCTTTGTTCATTGTAATGAATGGTTTACATGACTAATACATGATTATTTTTAATGTTTAAAATTTTTAAGAATTGGAATTTAAATTGATTTTATTTCATCATTGATTCAACCCCCTAGTGATTGTGCTTCCAATAATTGGTATCAAAGTAGGTCCTTTAGGAAGGCTTGACAACTAGAAGGTGGTCCTTACAGCACAAAATGGCTAAGAAACTAATTAAAGAGAATAAATAATTGAGATTTAAATTGAAAGGTATTAAATATAATATTATTTATTTTGAAATAAGTTAGAGTAACTCTAACTCCAAGGAAGTTTAATATGAAAATCTAGTCGTCAAAATGAGCAAGGTTGAACATGAGAAGCAAGTGATCAAAATCAACAAGGTTGAGAAAGAGGAATTGAATAAAGTAAAGAAGGATGATAGAGTGAAAAAAAATGTGAGAATAATATAAATTCATCTCAATGACATGAATTGTTTCAATTCATCTCATAAATAATGTTATGATTACAATCAATTTGGTCACATTGCAAGAGATAACAAAAGAAGAAGTAACTTGTCAAAAGGAGATAATAGCCATAATCAATAAAAAGGTATGAATCCTATTGTTTGTTTAAACTTTAATAGAGTTGGTAATATTTCAAAATATTTTAAGAATAGGTTAAATGAGTTATCAAAGAAAAATAATGTGTATGGAGCTCCTAGTGTGCAAGGAATAGGTCATACATGGATATAAAGACCTAAGACTATTAAGAGAGATCAGATTAAGAACAAGAATGAATTGGTTTATGAGCATATCAATTAAGACTATTTGTTTATTTTGGTATATATTAAGGAAAGAAAAGAATAATATTTATTAGGGCATGTTGACAAGGAGTCAAAGAGAATATGGATGAGCCAATCAAGCCTATGAGGAGGCTTATGAAAGACAATCAGACTAGTGAGAGTATGGAGACTTGGGAATATCCTACGTTTCAGGTGTTATAAGTTCCATGTAAGCTGATATTTATATATTGGTATTCATATAGGCATTAATCAATCATTTCAAGCATCATGGAATGGTGTTTCAAGGTTGATAAGTGAGAAACTAGTCATTGGGTCAAGGTATGTTCTTTGTCTTGATATGCATATAATTGAGTATGCATTATTTGAATTGATTTAAAGCTTGTTAAATATGTATTTAACCTATTAAGAGATATGATAAGTGATTAAAAATTTTTGACGTTATTTTCTGAATAAGATCTTTCTTTGAGTGTCCTTGGTTGGTATAAGGGTTTTAACACTAGAAACCCTTAACATGGTGTATCTTTGGTTGTACAATGAGTTCATTCACCAAAATTGGTGATTAGGTGTAAAATTATGATATGAAAGTATTAAATAAGGTTATGGTATGATAATAAGAAGTCCCTTGATGCAAAGGTATGATATTTTCAAGTTATGTATCTTTGTTTGCAATATATCTCTTTGAAGTGACCTAAGAGAGGAGTATCTTTTATTGTGAAGAGGGAGGTTCTTAAAGGGCCAAGATTGGGAAGGTAAGATTACATTTTAGTATAAGGAGTGCATTAATTCAATTATATTTCATCCATAGATGGCCTAATGAGGCATATTTTTCATATTGGTATCTTAAAGAGCTCTTATAAGCATGGATTCAGGTAAATTTAGTTGCTTTTCATATAAGAAGGTTTGTTGATCATGTTTTTATTGTTCAGATCAATTGTGATTGTTTGATTCATATGAAAACGTTTTTAGAAAATTGAAATAAGTCATTTGGGCCAAATAATATCAACATTTAATTTGGTTGTCTCATGAAATGATGTTGGATAGTTATGGTAGCCTATGTGTGGATGAAGATGGCTCTATTCAAGGTATATGTTCTTGTAAGAGAGTTTGATTGTGTATGTTTACAATATTTTGGTTTTATTAAAATGTAATATGGAGTTAGGGGAAGATAAATCAGGTTTATTAAGGAGTATGTGAAGTTTGGGCATGTTTTTTGTAATCCAATAATCAAGGAGAAAATCAGATAGAGGTATGTTCTCTTTAATTGATAATATGTAAGGTATGCGTAGAGTGAGGGGAGAATATGTGAGATGTTTCGATTCCACGGAGATTGTATGGTTGATTATGGTTTTGGAATAGGTTGTAATAGATGATAATTATGTTAGGGGTATATTTCTAAGCTCTGGGAACAGTTTGACAAGTCTAAAAATCAAGTTGACATGTTGAGGAAGAGACCCTTTGACATTAATGTCAAAGGGGAAAAATGTTTAGAATGAAGGATTTGTTCATTTTGGGAGAGAAGATTATAAAAGGTGTTTGAAATCAATGAAATATGGTGAGGTTATTTATAATGTTCTTGAGATGCATTTATTTCTATTGATGTCAATGTGATCTTAGTACATAATGCATTAATGACAAAGTGATAGGTTCCAAGTGGATTTGAGAGTATATATCATGTGTGCAGGCCTTTGAGGTGATTTAAAATGTTTTAGGGAAAAAATGAGGGGTAATGAGTGATTTTTGTACTTATATAAGTGAAAATAATATATTTTAATAGTATTGTGAAGGTCTAGGTGATCCTAGTCATCTCCTAGTCAACTTGGTAGATCTTCTTGAGTAAACAAATTGATGACATCAACATTCACATGTGTGAAGGTGTCAAAAGAAATTGGTCACATGGGTTTGTTAATATTTGTTATTAGATAATGTTGTTAAAATTTTAGGTGTTGATATGGTGTATATAAAAATTTATGGTGGTGAAAAATTGGTCTCCCAAGCAGATTTCACTATTTTCCATACAAAGCCAAATTTACAATATCAAGTGAACAAAGGAAAACCAGTTAGTAGTATTTTTTTAGAAATTTTGATAATGGATGAATTTTATGGTGATGTAAAAATAAATATGGTATAGAAATTATAGGGATATGCAATAAAATTTATTATGAGGTTTTAATGATCTTATAATTGTATTTATTACATGTGAGAGTTGACTATTGTTGATTGTGTTTTTTTTTTGAATAAACAAGGGTGAAAAGAAATGATTGTAAAAGATAAAGTATTGATAAAATGTTTTTGATATAAAAATAAAAACTTAATTAAACTACATATATATAATCCTAAAAGTTATTTGGAGTTTTTAATGTCCATACAAGTGAAGTTGTTTTAGGTAAAAGTTGACTTTTGTTGACTATAATTATTACAGTTTTGAGTAAGCTTCTTGCAGTGGTGTTTATGAGACTTTGGAGGCTAAATGAATGTGTATTATGAATTGGATGATGTTACTAAGGTATTTATATTTATATATATAGGTGGATTGTACATGGAAAGTTTATATTTAGTTAGTTTGAGCCTCATTTGTGAAGATAATGTTTTTGGGCTAGTTAAGCTTAATAGGTTTTTATGACCTAATGGAGGTTTTAGAGTATGAGCGAATGATTTGATGTTTATTGAGCATGGATAAGCATCATAGAGAATTAAGGTAAATTTATTTAAGTGTTTTGGGTCATTATTAATATACACATGGAATGTAGTGGCTTAAAATGTTACATGAAGGTGAATTAGGTTTCCATGGGACCTATTGAAGGCTTGAGGGCTAAAAGAGGTTTCATAAGGTGAGTGAGTGAATTTAAAGTGTTGTATGACTTGTTAAACATAAATATGGAGTATAGGAAATTGTTTTAAAGTGTTTAAAATGGTTTCATATTTGGTTAAGGGATATTGGCATCTAAGTTTAATGTGTGGCCTAATGGAGGGCTAATTGCTAGGTCTTACTTAAGCCTAGTGTGTTATTTCAAGCCATTTGATGCATGACCAGCCTAATGAATTGATGTAAATTTTATGTAACATTTCCTAAGACATATATTTATTTTTATAAAAGTGGAAGAGATTCCTTAGGGTTAATTAAAGTGTTGTGTCTGACCAAGATTGATTGGAAAAAGAATAATGTATATGTAAAAGGCCATTTTGGTCTCATTGTGCTAGTTAGACAATGAATTAGTGAAAATAATTATATATAAATGTTTATAAGGGTAATAATAATTTAAAAAAATAAAAAAAATAATGTTGAATATGTGAGAAGGGTCTAAAATTATTTTTTTAGTTCATGAGAAAGTAAGAAGATTTGTTTGAAGCCTATTAGGCCTATTTTGCTTTGGTGACCTAGTGCAAGGGTTTTGGTAATTAAGAAATGAAGTGAATGTTATGATAATTTTAATAAGTGTTTGAGGGAATTAAAATCATCATAATAATATGTTTAACATGTCATAAATATCAAACAGTGGAGCTAAAGGTAATCAATAAGTTTTATATTGATTTAAGGCATGATTAGGCCTAGTTTGTTTAGATGACCTAGAGTGAAGAAGTGCATTGATTATATGTTGAAAGAGTAATGAATAGGTTGTGTATGACTGATATTTATGATTTTTAAATACTTTATTTACCTATAATAATATTAGAGTGTGAAATATGAATGGCCTCAAGGTCATGATCATGCATATGAGGGGTAAATAAGAGAAAGAGTTGTATGCCAATGTAAGAGGCATATTTGTGTTTGTATGAACTAAAATAACTTGTATGAGTTATGAGGGTAGGTTTTAAAGTTTTATAAATAGATAATACCATCATCAAGTGTGTAATACATTAGATCAGAGGTCGATATTAGTTTGGAGGTGACCAAGTTGGTGCTTGATCATCTAGGGGGTTATAACCTCCTTGCTAGTTGATGCTAGCTAAAGATCAAGTGTGTGTGATTTAATAAATTGAGGGGTGGGTTATATGATGATATAAATTAAATAAATATATTTATATGATATTTTATTAAATCTTTTTTCAAGTGGGTTTTCTCCCCCATGAGGGTTCCCACATAATTCATGTGTTATGTGCTTTGATCTTGCATTGTTATTTTTGTTCATTGAAATGAATGGTTTATATGATTCATGAATGATTTTGGTTAATGGTTAAGAGTTTAAATAATTAGAATTAAATTTTATTTAATTGCATCACTAATTCACCCCCTTCTTAATGATTTTGCTTCCAACACTTAAGACTCATAATTTGACTCATAAAAACTATTAGAATAAAGAGATCAGAACACTCAAAAATTTGGCATGACAAAATTTAAACAAAAAACATGGCATCAAATTGGCTCAAAATGATGGTCTGAACAAGTCACGAAACAAACAATAATTTCTAGGTCTAGGCAAGGTGTCTTTTAGATTAAATATGAAACCAACCTAAGTAACACAAACCAAACAAAAAGTTGAACAACCTAAGTCCAAATTAGATGAGGTTTTAGTGTGAACCTAATTAGTTTAGGATTTTCAATTCAAAATATTGAGTTTCATATTTAATGAAAAAAAACTAAAATTTTATAACGCAAAGGATAGACCAAAATGGGTAGCATAACTACGTGTTTGAAACAAGAAATGCATAATAATGGTTTGGAACTTAGTTTAAAAATAAATAAGAGTTTGGAACAAATTTAAAAACGTAATAATTCTCCTTCAAACAAAATTTATGGAAAATGGTTTGGACTAAAACATACAAGGTAAAAGTTTGAGATAAAATGGGTAGTGTAATGATGGCCTGTTTAAACAAGAGACACACAAATAGGTTTGGAAAAAAAACCCATGGCATAAAATGTGAAATAAATAGACAAAGTAACACTTATTAGGCTAAAGGGGTGTAAAAACAACTTTAATATTTTGGATTTGTTTTGATGTGACAATATAAAAATATAGTTTTAGTCTAAAAACACATGTAAATCAAATAAAAATATAAGTAGCACAAATGGATCATTTTATTCCCCATAATTAACAAGTGTGTGTGTAACTTTAGCCACAGTTTCTAGTGATATACCAATGCTTATGAGGAATTAAGTTTTAATCCAATAAATAAAGTACATGTATAGGTAATGTTTTGACTCCCCCTCTATCTCTTAAGCATTGATATGTGGCATAAACTTAGAGTGAGGAGAACTAATCATTTGGTATGAAATTCCTTGGCAAGTAGGGTTTTGTCAAAAATCTATAATCTTCACATGTACTAGATGGTCCCAAGTGTGGATAATACAAGGGGTGAAATCATGTCAATTGGGTTCATACCAACTAACTTACTATTCAAGTGTCTATTATGTTACATATCAAATCCATTCATATAATTCTTAGTGGATTTATATGTTTAACCAGATCTGACTTGAGTTTTTTTAGGATCGAAGAGCCTAGCCACTTAGCTCCTAATAATCCCAGTATCATGGGCCTTGATTTATATACCCTATCATGGAGTGGTGTTGGTATGATGCTAAGAGATGAAACCCTAGGTCAATGTACTCCTAAATAAATCATGGGTAGGTGATGAAATCCCTCCCACAAGACAAATGCATAAAAGAAATAAATGAAAAAGGAAAGACTTTAGAGGTTATTTCTAAGTCACCCAAGTCACTCAGAGCTTGGAAAGAGCATACATGATATTATTTCTGACACAACTTTAAAATAAAGGCAATACAATAAGAATTTTTGTTCACTCAAGTTCCCTAAAGGGGATGGGGAGATCATATACACAATAGTTCTTAGTATGTCAAAAATAAAGAACCTAGTCTAATGAACATTGAAATTTAGCTAAAAATGAAAACAAACATAAAGTGAAAAAGCTCTTAAGAGCTCTAACTAAGATGCATTTTCCTTTTAATAATACTAAATAAAAGTGTGGTTGAAATTTTGACCCCCTTGGTCTTATTTACACTTTTAAATATTTCAAAAACAACTAACAGGGCAAAAATAACTAGTGGATTTTAAGCACCAAACAAAATTTATGTGAAGTTTTTAGCAATGATTAAGCCTTTTCTCTCTCCATCTTAGGACCTACATATTGTTATAGGGTTTGGTTTCTTATAATCCCAAAATAAAGTGAGAAAATAACAATTTAATTTGAGCCCTCAAATTTCTATTTCTGTCTCAGAGAAAATCAATAGCAATCACACAGAGATCATGGTCAATTACTAAAATCAACATCGATTCAATCAAATCATCGATGTTTCCTGTAAACAAATAAAAATAACTATGTTTAAAAAAAAAGTTAACAAACATGTTTTAGGCTCAAATATCTCATGAATTTTATAAGAAAAAGGTTACACATACAACAAATAGGTTATCAAACACAAAATGAAGGCAAGGGAAATCAAGAAAAATCATTTTTATCCATGTTCCTACCTTAATATATTTTCTATGTAGAGACTATGGTTTACTCTTGAAATTGACGTTGATCTCAAAAATCAGCACTGATACCTATAACCTTATTAAAAAAGATGTAAAACTCAAAGCTAAAAATTGAAACTTAAATATTTTAACACATCGATTAGAAAAACTAAGACTACCATATTAATCTCCTTGGCCATAAAAGATGTTTGGTCCCATTGGGAATTCTATTATGTACCTTAAGAATTAAAAGAGGAAATAATATGTAGATTAGTCTCTTGTTAGTACAAATGAAAAAACATTAAGAAAAAAAATTCACTAAGAGTAAACCCTCTTGCCTAAGAACTAGGGGGAGCATAACAAAATAAGCAAGAGCACAAAATAAAGATGAAGACAATACAATTTTCTTACCTACCTTATCATATATGATGCCTATTTATTTGCATAAGAATTTTTATGCTTAGCCTATGCTGATTGTAATATTTTAGTTATTCTCTTCCATGATGGTATCATCTCTTAAATAGTCACTTATGGATTGGTGTGAAGCTTGGCATAATTTTGGTATAAAAACACTATTCTAAAAGGCTTCAAGAAGGTATTCTAGTAGAATAACCTTACACACAAAAGCTTGTTTATCAATAGTGTGGGAACTTATATTTATAACTCAAATAACTAACTCTAACCTTATGTAGGTTAAATTAAATTATAACTTGGGTTGAGTCTAATTTAACCTAGGTTGAGGCAATTAACTCTAGGTTGGGTTAAGGCACTCATGAAATCTTGACACCTTTGTTTTTGATATTTGTGAGGCATGACAACTCGCTTTAGATATTTATGAGGTGTGAGTCATATTTTTGAATATTTATGAGATAATAAATCACTTTATTACCTCAATAGACTTTTTGAATTCATTTTTGGCTAAAATTCCTTTTTACTAAATGAAACTCACTAATTTGATTTAGAATTTTTGTTTAGAATATTTAATTAGGATTTACAATATACTTAGTCTTGCTTAGTGCTTTTTGGATTTTGTTAATTGGTTTAAATGTCATGAATTAATAGCTTAACATGCCAAAAGTGAAAAATTACTAGGTTGTAATTTGACTAGGCTTAAAAATGTACCAAGTTAGTGATGTATACAGGGTAATATATTAAATAAGCTAGCCTTGTCATGTTTCTAAGCAATTAAATCTCTTATGTAGATGAATTTAGATAATTCAGGTTATTTCTATATTAAAAATTGAATTGAATGCCAGTTTAGGAATGAAAGTGGCAAAAATTAAGTGTCTACACATAGTCCATCTAGACCTTAGGTTGATGTACTTATCCCAATATTGGAGGAATGGAAATTGATGATGTTAATTAAGATGAGAATGATTAGATGAAATATACCCACCCAAGAAATTTTTGAAAATGCACTGGAGTGGTATGAAGGTGAATATTCTCAATGATGTTTCTCAAAATAGAGAAAAGAGTGGAATCCAAAGCCAAATAGGATGAAAAAGTGGATAAATATTTTATGGATTTATATATCTTTTTGGTGATTTTACAAATTTTGTAAATTTTTAGGAATTTGGGAATTTTCTATTTTAAAGGTTCTTTTTATTAATTTTTTAATGTTTTTGGATTTATGGAATAAATATATGCAAATACAACTATGGACTCGTAAAATAAGAACATAAATTAAATACAAGGGGGAACAAATACATATATACAAATTGCATATACATAATATTTTTAAAGATTATCAATTACTAATGATTTTTCTCTTATAAGAACCTGTCAAGTCTCAATCTCTCTGAGTGCATGCCTTAAAGGGTACACCGAGAAAGGGTTGGATAAAAATTTTGGGCTTCACAAGTTTTTTGTTTGTGATACCACCACCTAAAACCAATATAAATCCCTCCTATAAGTTTCCCTAAGCTTTAAAACCTCCCTCACATGCTTCTCTAAATTAATTCACCAGTTCAAATAGACCTTGCCTAAGCAAAACCCCTTTTTACCATTTACCAAATGTAGTATAATGTGTCAACCTAGCTATAGGAATAATTCATGTTAAGGGATAGAGTCATCCTAGGTCAACTTAGTTCAAAACCTAACAGATCTATTTCTCACCTAACAAAGTTGACTGGGCCAACTACATTAGCTAAATTTCTAGAAGGGCTTAGGGTCAAATCAGGTTATATATATCCCCATTTCATCTCATTTCCAATAGAGAGAATAATTCATTTGAGTTACTTTATTTGCATTTCTACCCTTCTACTTGAAGAGTCATTACTTAGGTTTTGTGCTTCTTGAAAGATAATCTTTTTCTTATGAAATATTGAGATTCACTAGGAATTCCTTAGCTAGACTATAGTCTATTATCCATCCTTATATTATTAAATAATATAAAACCTCTTGCAAAGCACCATTGGCCAAGGGAGAGGTTGAGGATTGATGATTTCATCTTCAAGGTAAGTATTGTTAGCTCTTAATCTTCTATTTTAGTAGATATATTTACTTGAATAATGGCTAATGAATGTATTATCTCTCCATGTTTAAGATTGCCTCTACATTGTCTTTAGTAGAGTTTTAGTTTAAATGTTTATTGTTTATGTTTATCCCCCTTTTTTTGCCACAAGGTTTAGTGAGCACTAGATTAGATTTACTTTATTATTGCATTATTAGACCTAGCTAGGGTTATTGTATGTTGTTTCTTAATTAGAGGATTTATAACCCTCTCTAGCCATATTATATAATAAGATATCCCTTAAGTAGGTTTAGTGGATCCATATATGTCATGACCTTGATTATCTAAGTATCTTTAGTAGTATAGTTAGCTTATTTATCTTCTCTGAGTTAGGATTGATTTGTATATCAGATTCACTTTCACTCACATACATAAGGATATACTAGTAAAAAGAAAGCCAACTCTAGCGGTGAATGTTGAAAGTGATGTAGGAATGGAAAGATATGCGAACGAATTGGATGAAAAATGGGATAAAAGGATATAGGGATTAGTAAAAGAGGACAAAATGAAAAAAAAAATCTCCAAATACTAAAATATATGTAAACCTTTCATGTGTCCATCTAATGTCTTATTACAAATATACTATCACATTTTTGACCCTACCAAATTGACTACAACCTATAGCACTTATAGATCACCATCAAGCTCAACACAGGAAAGGGATACTGTGATATGATGTAGATTGGCTTATATATGAAAAATGGGTGAAAAATTAAATGAAAGGAAGGTTAAAGGATAAGGAAATATCCACCAAGTAGGGGTGATCATAAAATATGCTCTGATAAATCAAACATAAAATCATTTGAGATGCATGATATTCATGGGCTCATCTAACTCTTTTCCATCTTGTTTTTCCAATTTGTATGTTCCAAAACCATTTTTTTGTGTGATGACAAATGGAAATAACCAGTTAGGCTCAAACTTTCCTTTCACTTCATGGTATGCATTGGTATTTTGATAATTTTATTTAATCGTAAGATCATCAACTTCAAACTCTCTATAAATCATGGATTTGTTATAGTTGTAGTGTAGCTAGTTTTTATATGCTTTGAGATGGTTCATGGTGGCTAGCCATTTTTAATCTAATAGTTCCAGATCTTGTAGCTAATCTACTCTATAATTGTCATCACTGATAAGATCCAAAAATGACATGTGAATGAATGGAAAATTTATCTCAATAGGGAGGATAACTTCGTAGCCAAAAACCAAGAAATAGGGTGTGACACCTAGTCGAGTGCAAATGTTAGTTCGGTAAGACTATAAGGTATGAAATACATGAAAATACCAAATGTATCCTACATCACTAATTTTTTCTGAGTATTTTCACAATGGTCTTATTTTATGGCTTAGTTTATTTCCTTGAGGATAATAAGGATTTGACCATATGTGTTTAATATGAAACTGAGTACAGAGGGATTTAACATCCTAATTTTTGAAGGACTCTCCATTATCAAAAATGATGGTGAACATAATTCCATTATGGAAAATTATATGATTAAAGATGAATTTGTAAATATTCTTTCTAGTTACATAAGTGAGTGGAATGGCCTCAACCCACTTAGAAAAAAATCAGTAGTAATAAGGACATGTTTATGGTTGTCATATGATGTAGGGTTAATCTTCCCCATGGGATAAAACCCTCATTTTAAAAACAACCAAGGAAATGTGACCATATTAAGTGTTGATCAATTCACCATGTTTTTGACTAGCAACACATTTCTTAACATATACACATGCATTAGATTCCATTATAAGCTAGCAATACCCCATACTATAGAGTTTTTTAGCGATGACCATTGTGCTAGTATAGGCCCTACAAATACTGTTATGTATGTTTTTGATATGTCATTATACTTATCCAAAATTTAAGCAATGAATGAGTGTCCCATCATAACCTATATGATGGGGATTGTGGCTAATAAGGTGTGACATAAAGAGTTATGGATGATCTATTGGTCATAGGATAAATTCATGGGAAGGGTGTGGTCTTGAAGTTAAATTTAGATGTCATGGTAATAATGTGAACTAGGAATAATGATTTCACATACCATTTTTTTATTATGGATGATCATATGAAGTCATGATGAGTTTTTTAATGAAGAATTGATATTCTTGGACAATAGAAGATAATTCCAAAAGTGACCCAATAGTGGCATGGCATCATCTGATCCATTATTGGCTTGAAACACTTAATCAAAATATATATGATCAAATTGTTTATTGAGACTATATACCATGCACTTTTAAGGAATAAGTTTATCATCTTTGGTTTGGTATTGATCATTGACCTAATTTATTTTAAGTTGGGAATCACCATATATTACCAACTACTAGATGGTCCATTGAATTACAAGGTGGATTCCTCCAATGAAAGCTTCATATTCTAAAATATTATTCATGCACCAAAAAAAAATGTGAAATTATTTAGGGATAATAACCCCATGTGGTGTGATGAAAATTATGCCTACCCCTAATCCATAGGATGTGAAGGAACCATCAAAGTAGAGCTTCCATTGTTGGGATTCATAAAGGGTGAAAATGGACACACCTAGAAAACCAATTTATAATGGCATGTATTTGATAATGGAACATATACTAATTGATTATAAAGGACCTACCAATTAATATCCTTCTAATTTTAGTATATTAAATATCAAATTATGTTAGCAACATAATCCATTTTTCCATGTGACCTATTAAAATTACTTTTGATAGAAGATACTTAAGTGCATCAACTTTATCAATGAGGATGGTCTTATTATTAATCATAAAACGTTATAAATTTTGGGATATGAGTACCACTACTAAACATGCATTGTTATTGGAATAATAGTTAGGTTACCAATGTTATACACAAATAATACATTTCACATTGGTTTCCTTGATCATTGTGTTGGGCCAAAATTACCCCCAAGGCATGTTGGGTTACCCAAATATAAAATAAGTAAGGGTTTACATGGAGTTGGAGGGGCCAACACTAGTGGATTAGCTAGATATTTTTAAATTTTTTAAAATTCCTCTTAGTAGTTTTTGTTCCACTAAAAGGTGGTACCTTTCTAGGAGATGTGTAAATGGATGACAATAATCTACTGGTTATGAAATGAACTGATGAATAGCCTAAATATTCCCCTATAAATTATGAAGTTGTTTTAATTTTTATGGATGAGGCATTTTAGTTATATCCCTAAATTTATCATGATCTACTTTAATGTATCATCTTGAAACAATAAATCCCCATAATTTTCTAGATGTAATTTCAAAGACAATTTTTGGGATTAAGGTGCACATTGTACTCTTGAAGCCATTGAAATATTCACTAAAAAATTTATTGGGTGTTCTACACAAATTTTTTATTTATGAAAATTTTTATCCATATAATCCTCTAGAATGGCATGCATCATGTCATGTAAGATGAAAATCATTACTCTATGATAAGTAGCACTAGCATTTTTTATGAAAAAAACATGACTTGGTAACAAAACCTTCCCCATGGAGTGGTGTGGTTTGTATTATGTTGATCCTTAGGTGTTATATTAATTTAGTTCTATCCATAAAATCCATCCATAATAAATAAAATTTCATACCCTATTGTAAAATCAACAATCCTATCAATATTGGGCAAAGGGAAATTATTTTTTCGACAATATTTCTTAATATCCTAGAAATATGTATTGGGGCAAATCCTTTTAGGTTTATTGATAACAATACACTATTAATAATAAATAGGACTTATGAATATATATTCTAAGACTTTTTTTATTTCTTTCTTGATCAAAATGACAATGCACAAATGTATTTTTCCTAATTTTGCTTGATGAGCTTTTCATCAGGTTGCACTACAAGATGATGAATGACCAAATAAGGTTATAAACTAAGCATGTTAGAATAGAACCATGAAAAAATACCAATGAAATCTTTGAGGATATAAATGATGATATATAATTATTCTTCAATGAGAGAGGCTCTTTGATTGATGATTCATGGATTATCCTCATTTACAAGGATGGCATCAATGGTGTCTTACACAAAAAACATGGAACCATCCTCTAACAATATAGGTACTAAATGGAAATAACAATATTCATCTGATCATGGCATAATTTTTTCATTTATTTCATCCATATAATAATAATCATAATCATAATATTGAGCAATGGTCACTCTTGGAATGTGTGCAGAAATTATTGAACTAATTGTTCAAATGTGTATTACTCATCATGATTAAAATTAGTGATGACAATGATGTGGGGACTTAAATGTATCTATGTTTCCTTGTGAAGAGAGTGGAATTACCCATCCACTGGCACCTTAGAAAGGTTTTCACCAATGAACACATCTTTATTTTTACTTTTTTCCATTGTCCAATAGCACCTCATAGAGGTTTTCACTAGAAGACATTATTTTTTATTTAATTTAATTTTTTGATTAAGGAAATACACACACCACACACTCTCTAAAGTAGGTATCAGGGTTCAAATTAATATCAAATCCATGTTTATAGTCCTTAAGTGGGAAACCATCTCTAAGTCCCAAGAATTATGAAATAGCCTCATCATTTTGGAATTCGTCCAATGGTATACAATCTTATTGGTCCCATTCGAGGAGTTTAGGATAATGAAGGTCAAGGTAAATGGTAAGGAATACATTAGTGTCAAGGATATTTATATCAATAAGCCCATAATATATGATATAATAGTGATTTACATCACTACCAGGATAATCATCATTATATGTCATAGTGTCATCACTTTCAATATTTGAGGGTCACCCCTAGGTAGTTTGTATCCAACATCTTGATGTACTTTATATTTGATATAGGTTCAAGAATGCCTTGTTTATTTTCCCCCAATCCTTTGACTTTTTAGGTAAGATATTCCATGATTTTATTGGGAATGGGATATTTATTACTTTTATATCATGAAGCAAATTTATCATTAGATAACCATGAATCCCCAGAAATACTAACCTATTCATGATCTAAAAGACCATTTTAAATAAAAGGTAGAAGATCCACTTGATAAGAATCAAATTATCTATGCCACTCCATCTTGGGCCTACAATGGGGTTTTGATGATTTGGGGAGTTTAGAAATGTAAAATCATCATAAATTAATTATTATCCACAACCTTTATCTTTGATGGTGAAATGAGATGATGCTTTAGGATGTAAATCTTTAGATGAGGCATCAAGGCTATCCGGATCAATGTAGGAAGAATTAGGAGACTCAGGTGCCATATTTTTATATTTATTAGCTACACACTTTATGTTAGGATAATAATTGGTACAATTTTTAACATCCAAGTTCATACAAGAATGACAAGGTTGTAAATATCCTAGAATGGTAATCTCCATGCCATAACGTGGGAACTTAAGACATTGATTTAAAGTGGGAATAAATGCACACATATCATGGATCCATGGATGGCCAAGGAGTAGATTGTATGACATGTCTAAGTTAACAACATGAAAAAGGATGTTATGGGTGATAGGCCCAATAAGGATGGGAAAACTAATGGTGTCACTTCTTCTCATCCTAAATTATGATACCCTTTGATTGTGATAGTATTAGCCTAAATTTTTTTTGGTTAATATCCCATGTGAATGATAAAATTTATTTGATAAAATTTCAAACTTGATCCATATTCTACAAGCACCCTCTTGACCTTATGTCAGGTAATGGTTGCCTCAATGTAAAGGGAATTATTATGTGAAGGACTGAATGATTACATGTTGATTTGATCAAAATTAATCTACTTCCCTGAGGAAAAATGTCCTACAAGTTATTGTAATTTTGATGGATCAATACCATTAAGGAATTTAGACTAATAAATAAGATTATACAAGATGTCCTTATGAACTTCAAATGTATGTAAAACATTTGAAATTGATATATGCACTAAAGTTTTATCTTATTATTCAATAAGATCATATGGATTCTCAGTGGATGAAATGGATGGTTTGGATTTGTAAAGAAAAGAGACTTAGCTTTCATTGTTGGAATTGGATATAGAAGGACCTTGAATTGTAGCCTTTGGTCACCTAGTGGTAACATCACAATCTTGACCCTAAGGAGGATTACCATGATGTGATGGGGAAGGTCCTTGGATAATGACCTTATCACATTGATTGGTATTAGATGGATGATGGGGGATTATTGATAGTGGCCATTTGATTATCTGTAATACAACCCAAAGCATTATCATAATTATATTAGGTGTTATGATAATCCACATGATTGATTCATGAATGTTGAACTTGATTGTGATCTAATTGTTTCATGCTACTAATCATTACCTAGATTGCGATAATTATGTTGATGATTATTTTGATTATGACTTGGAAATGGGTCCTTAAAAATGCCCATATTATGATTTGAGGATGAGGCACCAGTGTCGAGCATAATTTCTCCCCACTTAAGATATTCATGTACAGTGCTTAAGTTTCACACACCTATATGTAGTGTGATATTTGATGCGATGATAATCAAAATATTCATTATCTCTATACTAGATGGACTTAGGTTGACCTTTCTTAAAATATTTGGTGATAGGACATAAAACTATATTTTTTTCCAATAAATTTTGATACTTAACTTTTATAGGTTAAAAAAGAGAGGTGAATGTTATTCATTGATACTGTATTATATATGGTGGTCTTTAAAGTGTGATTGGTTGTGTAGATGGATTTTTTTAGATAGGTAATGGTTGAACCATTTTCACATGTCTTGCCTAAGTCACACCATCACCTAATGCATTCTTGTTAAATTTATACGTTAAAATTGGTGGAAAAAGTGTTTTCTACCTATTTATTGGGGACATAATGGAGAAACATGTTGGCTAAGCCTCACCATATATATAAAAAGAGTGAAAATATTTCCCTAGTTTTTTGTTTTATATTACAGAGGTCAACCATGTTCAAATCATGCTCCATGTAATAAGATAAATGTTTGACAAAATGTTTTGTAAATTCACCTAATGTCATAACCAATCCCTTAGGTAAGTTAAGGAACCATTCCAATGATTGGCCACCCAAACCATGGGGAAATATTTGAAAGAAATAAATGTGGTTATATGCCACTTCATGGAAATCCATGAAGAATTCCTTAATATGCTCTTTTGGATCCCCATTCCCTTTGTATTTATCAAAATTTGGAGCCTCAAAATGAAGTAGGAAAGGGAATTGAAGAATAGTGTTATCAAATGGATAAGGATATGTCTCTTCAAAGATGTTTTTTTTTACTTTGGTTACCCATTTGTAGTCTCTGAAAAGTACCCTTTATATCTTGCCACTCTTGAGATAAAAGTGGGATTTTATATGGATGTGATGTTTATGAGATTAGAAAGGTAGATTAGAATGGATATAAACCTGATTGGATAAATACCCTACCACCATGTTTAGTGGGGATTTATTGTTGAATAGGAGGAATCTACTGAATAGATGGGATTTGATGTTGAATTTGAGGAATTTACTAATAAACAAGAAGAATTTTATAGATAGACATGATTTGTTGCTATTTTTATTTATTGAATGAATGGGATAGAAATTATTTTTATTATTCATTAGATTGGGTCGAACTAGATGGGAATTATTGTTACTAATGAGACTGAGTGTAATTGGATGGAACTTATTGTTTCTAATGGGATCGAGTGGAATTCAAGGTGGAAAACAAAGTTTCAAGTACTTGTCTCACATTTTGTAATTTCTCAAGTCATTTTGATTGGTATCAGGTGGTGGTGGCTCTATATGAAATCACTTCCCTTTGTTATAACACTTAAGATTTCTAATGTTGGTGTGATATTGATTTTGGGTTTGGCTAGAAGTGGCCTTGTCTTGTTGGTGTAATTGAACCACTTCCTCATGTGGGTAGATAAGGGATTGTAAATTTTTGATGGGATACCCTGTAATAAATTTGTCCCCTAAACTTATCAATCCTAAAAGGACATCATCCTTATGCTCACAATGTTCTTGTTTGAATTGGGATGCTCAAAGATCAATCTGATCGATAGTTGATTCCATTCTTGGCCCTATTTGGGGTGGTTTAGTTTCATATTCTTGCTTATATACCTAGATGTTAGTTTGATATTTAAAATTTTGGATAATTAGATTATAAATCCAATCATCAACAAAGGTAGGATTTTATGAAACCCAACTTCTAGTGTATTCAAACATGTTTATAATCTTAATCTTTGATTTAAGATTGGATTAGTTTTTGAACTGATTGTAATTTGATGCCAAGTTTGCATAATGATTTGTGCTATACTTATTCAATTCAATTTGGGTTAAAATTTATAGTTAGGAATAAAATTTGAGTTAACTTTTAATACCAACTTATGCATGTTTTATAAAAAGGATGATTTAGCATTTGATCTTGATTAATTTTTTCAATCTTGGATGCTTGAACAAGTTTTCTTAATATTTTGACTTTAGGATGCTTTTGTAAATGTTTGGTCTTTTAAGACAAACTTGGATGTTTGGATTGATTATAAATGGATGTTTGACTTATGCCTAAAGAATAAGTCTTGGATGGTTTGAACTTGTTTGACATTTGATTTAGGCTTTGGATCAAGTTTGAAATTTTATTTAGTTTTACTTCAAGAGTTGAATTTGAAAAGGTTTGACTTATTTGACTTTGAATTTTTTTTACATGGAAGAGTAGAGTTGATTTCATTTCAAAGTTTGACTTTGGTCAAATTAAACATCAAAGTTTGACTTTGACTTGGTTCAAAAGGTTTGGCCTAGAAAAATTGACTTGATTTGATTTCAAATTTTGATTATTGTCAAACTAGACCTCAAAGCTTGACTTTGAATTAATGTTTGAATGTTGACTTCAAAAGGTTTGACCCAATTTGACTTGATTTGGAAAAGGTAGACCAGATTTGAATAATTGATTTGGGTTTGAATTTTAGTCAAAATTGACATGATTTTACATTGAATGAGGTTTGATTTAGGTAAAATGACATTTTAATCTGGATAGAGTAATGTCTTAATTTAGAAAACACAATGTTGTAGTTCGACATGATAAAGTTTGACTTAGGTAATCTATTTTTTTTGAAGTGTAAGGATTGTCACACAATATGGGTATAGACAAAAATCAAACAAGAGCATGAAAACAACAAGCCTTATATTAGTAGTAATGGGTGTACAATGTAACTAATTAACCCACTAATCTATTTATGCAAAGTGGTAACTAGGTTGGTTTCCCAATCTTCACTAGGAATCTGTATGTGGTAAATAATATTTAGGAATATTTTTTTCCCTAAATTAATATTTATTTTTAGACAAATGGGCTTAACCTAGGAAAAATAGGCTCGATTAGGTGCATCCCTTATATACCTTGAGGTATGATGGGGCCCAACCCCATGGAAGAGTTAGATGATGGGATTTGTGAAAGGGTATTGTTCCTTCACAACTACTCCATCTAAAATATTTTTGTGGAGTGTATTTGGAAATCACTTCTTGGGAATACCTTCTAGGGCCTTGTATTGAAGCAAATCTTCTAACTTCATGGCATGTTAAAACATGCAACCACTTAGCCAATAGAGACAACTCCTTCTCAATTTATATATGCTACTGAAACATTGGGTTGGTATGTACATTGGGGGATGAAATCCCAATTTTTATAACCTAAGGACTCATGATTGGTGATCAAGATCCAACTCACATAGCCAAAAATAAAAAAGGGAAGATAGGCTATTTCTGATCATAAGGTTCCCATGGAAAACATATGTAGCATTATCCTATGGAAGAAATAAAAAGTTCTTTTGATCACCCAGGATCTAAAAATTTGGAAGGGAGAGCATACACACTTAGGCTATGAAAAAAACATAACACCTAAGAAGATATAAACAAGTTTATTTTAAGCACCAAATCAAATTGTTTGTTATTTTTAAAGCACTAAAATCAAATGTTTTTTGGTGTTTGTTTGATTTTTTTTGAATTTGATGGGTGAGGACATCTAATAAATAGATTATTAGTCTTAAGTTTATTCTTTGGTAAGTGGTTATGTCTTGAAAATTTAATATTCAACTCTTTGTATATACTTTCATAGTTATGTAAGGTGATTCTGCCACTACATAAAGTGATTCTGTAATTCAATAGATTAGGTGATTATATTGTTAAAAGAGCTATTTTGTTGTTAAATATAACTATTATGCTACTACACAAAGAGATTCTACTATTCTTCATAAACGTAAAGACACAAAAAATAGAGAGCATGATTTAATTGTTACATTAACAATTCTAATAATGTAAATAATGTTTTTGATACTAAAAATTATGTTATCTCTATTTGAAACAATGATTTCAACACTATAGAAAAAATAAAATAAAAATCATAAAACCAAATTTTCACTAACACTAGTCATGTTTCCATTACTAGCAAAGAGTTTTCATGTTTACGCTGATCTTAAAAAAATAGAATTAGCCAAAAAAATTGAAATTATACCACCATACATCATGATTTCCATACTTGTAGGGTGATTTCATTGATACCTATAATCTTAATCAAAAAACTAATTTTTCTACTATGAAGTGCATTTTCTCCATATTTCATTCTCACATTTCCACTGTCACATAGATAATTTCCCTCAGTAATCTAGGATGAAAATACTTAGAATATTTTAGATAAAAATGAGAAATTTTGATGAACATTATATTTGAATTTTGGACCAAAAACAAGATGAAAACATGTCAAAGTTGATGGTGGGTTTTGAGTCCCACTAGGTGTGCCATATGTAACAACATGAGACAAAGGTTAGCTCTGTTAGTATAAAATAAAATTTTAATTTTAAGTCCTACCACTAACTTAAGCATGTGCCCATAGATTGAGCAAGATTAAGAATAAAACAAGTAAACACAGTTATTATACCTTTCTTGTGATCTCATTACTGAAATTAGGATGTTCTCAGATGTAGTTTCAAAGGCATGTACAAGACATGTAGGTAATCCTACATCTCCCCTTGTACTATTGATGTTTGGATGATGGATGATGAGGATGATTGAAGATTTTATGTGAAGACTTGAACAACACTTTGTTGTCAATTGAAATCTTATCAAGAATGGAAGATGACCCTTCCATTTGTAGATTTTTAGAATCAATTATGACTATTGATTTAAAATAGAGATCAATGGTGGAAGATTAATCCTATAATGGAAGAAAAACATTTAATGCTATGACATGGAGTGTGTAAGAACTTGTAATAAGAATTATTCAAGAGAGTTTGTAGTGTATAAGTTCATGTCATAGACCTCACTTTCACACTTATCACCTTGCATTGAATTCACCTTGAAAATGACACTTTGACTTTTGGAATATAATTTTTTAAATTTCCAAACTGGTGAGTGGTGTAAGAAATTATGGTTTATTTGAATTTTGGTCAATATGACATGTGCATTCCATGTAATTTCCCATTAGTGACTAATTAATTAGATATTCAAAGTCAAGAAACTAATAAAATGTGATTAGGATGATGTGGTCCCTTTTTTTAAGTTCTATTTTGATTGGTTACTCAGTTTAATTAAACCAGGGTGACATTTATTAAAGAACATGATGCTTTAGAATGTTTTTTGATAAATTTGTTGTTATGATGCAATGTGTTTCCTGAATTAGAGACATGCTATCATGATTTAGGGTGCAATTGAAAATTATATCGATGATTTTTTTGAGTGATTTGTTCATACATAGTTCATTGATGTAGAATCTCAATTTGATAATTAATGATGACACCGAAGTGGCAAAAATGAAATGTCTACATGTATCACAAAGTGTTATGAAGCTAAGGCATGGATAATAAGTGTTTAAAGATATTAAAGTTTATGAGAACACTTCCAAGGATAGATATCATCTATCCACTTACTTAATAGGAGGTGTAAGGAAGGTAGGGTGGGAGTTTGAGTAAAAGCTCCTTCGAGCCCAGTTACCACTACTTCTGAATTGTTTGAGGAGTAGTTTAGAAACTATTATATTTTAGTGTACTACAAAGAGAGGAAGGTGAATGAGTTCAAAACAATATGACACAAGAATAGTACAATGTCATAGTATGAGTGACATTTTATTGACTTGTGGCACATGTGACAAATGAGTCTATTTAGATGAACCATTTCAGACCAACATTTCATTATATATATATATAGTCTAGTCCAGATTAAAACTTGAAATTATATTCTATATTTTATAGCATTAATTTTTGAATGTTAGTTTTCTATTTTTAGATTCTAATTGAGAGTTTTTCAAAATTAGATACAAAAAACTGAATTCTAGTATAAGGTATATTGAAATCGTTTTTCTACTTCAATGTTAAATAACCAAATTCTAGAATATAGTAGCTTGGAATAATATAGTAGTGATTAATTTGAATAATGGTAGTAATTAATAAACATTTTTGAAGTATTTGAATCAAAATTGATGATGAGAATTACCTCACATTTATCACAATTTTTTTGTTTTATTACCATACTTATAAATGTAAAGTAATTATAAAAAATATCCATATAACATTTAGTGCGGAAAAATAATGGAATATAAATTAATATAACATTTAAATGATTAAATAAATCATAAATATAAGTATTTGGAAAAAATTCATGTAACATTTAATTGATCAAAACTATCATACATATAATTATGGACATATTATTTATTTAATACCATATATATGTGTGTGCACAAATTATCACAGACATGTTTTATATTACCATAAACATATTAAGTATGGATAAATTATCACATATAATTGATTTATTGAAATATCAATATAATCCATTTACAACTTGTCTTACATCTACAACATCTTTTGTGCATAGTAAAAGTACATATAAAACATTTTGTAGATAATTGTATTTAACTTCGAACAAATAATTATTAAAAATATTTACAATGGTATAATTTTGATTATCATGATGAATATATTTCTCAAAATATTCATTAATGAGTAAGGTATTGAAATGATTTTATAGATCCCTACTATGTTTCCAAACAAACTCTAGTACTTTGCAAAATACTACAGGATTAAAAAATATTTATAATAAATACATGGAGCTGATTAAGAGTATTCTTAGATATATAAAAACTCAAAGATATTTTATTTTAATGCTTCTTCTTGAAGAAAAAAATTCATTAAGTCATTAAATTTTTCAGATTTAGCTAAAGTCCATATCCTAGTTTTGAAGATCCATAAACACCTATGCAAGAATTCACTAACTTTTTGTTAGAATAAGTTGCATCTATTTTAAAGATCTACTGCTCTTGTTATTTCAATATATTTGCAACAAATTAATTTTTATGACATGTATGAACTAAAACATTATTCAATTTGAATACCATCAATGTTGATTGTTTCTCTTTGTAATCTATAAGTAACTAATTATTTTAATACAAATAAATACATGATAAATAAATTGAAGTCACTAAGACCAATTTCCTATAACTAATAAATTGTATATGAAGAGAAATTACATATTTAAAATATAAATTTTACCCAAATTTGTTTATATAACTTATCACTTATACAAAATAGCTTAATCAAAGTCACATGTTTGTATAGCTTGTTGTAAATAAATATAAAACAACACAATACAACTCAATCAAAGTCACTTTGTTTGTATGTTTCCAAAAAGTGACACATATTTGGGTGTCAAACCACATGCTCTAGACATGTGCATAAGTGTGTATATATACTTATTAGAATGAAGTGTGCCATCAAATTTCCTACTAAAAGGAAATATGAATAAAAGTGCTTCTTTTATGTTTTGAACAAAGCATTTTTTATCATGTATGATTGATATATTTTCTAATCCATATATGTGTGTGTGTGCTTGTCTAGATCTAATTACAAATTTATTATGTATACTGACATAATATTTCTTTTCTTCTATATAGTAAATTTATCACTTCTCTCACATTTAGATATACCCAAAGTAAAAACAAAATGTTTTTAGTTATTTGGATTAGTAAATGAATGAAGTAATATCAAGTCTAAATAAGTAAACCATACCCAAATATTGAAAATTTTCTTTTTAATATTGGATAAGTTAGGGCTAAAGGCATAGCTAAAGTAATTATAAGATAAACATGAAAAACTAGGTTGTGTAGTCAATCAAATTTGGTCATGAATAGCTGACAATGTCAGTTTTGGGTTAATTTTATTTTAATTGACTTGGGCACTTAATATTTAATTATTTTACCACCTCACTCTATCCCAAGTACCTATATAAACTTATTATTTTATAAGTTTCTACCTTAAATCTATATAAATGCTCTTAATCTCAAAAACCTCTCTAAGCATCTCTATAGACATCCTAAATCTTAAATGTTAAACATTACATTTTAGGACAAAATTGACCAATATGGGTCTATAGTGGCAGTAAGTCTTGAATATATGGGTTGATCTTATCCTTCACCTTAACAACCACTAATTTTTAAAATTATACCCTCCCTTACAAGTTGGTATGTATATTTAGTATAGGAAGCATGAGGTTTTCCCATTTTGGATTGTTTTAAAGGCACATTTAAGTCACATATTCTGCTACTTTAAAATTTAAATATTGAGGAACACTTACACTATTTAATACTTAGAAAATCTTATCTAATCTTCCCAAATTTGATTCTTTCCATTTGAAGCATCTTCTAGCTAACTAAAGATCTTATTTTATTGAAGTAAAATAAAAACATTGTCATGTATTCAAGCCATATATATATTCATACATGTAAAATGAACATAATGTACCAAATCAATCTAAGTGGGGGAGCAATTTGGACTTGATTTCCATTTTTAAAGTATTAGATACACAGGAAACAATCAATCATCATGGGTGTGGTTGGGGTCATCTAAACCCATTATGATCCCTCATTTTTTCTTTGCATATTTTCACCTATTGCATGCCATACTAGTGTTTAAACTTTGAATAACTTATTTAAAGGTCATAAAAAAGCATCCATAGGCAATATTTATGCACATAGGCATGTTTTAAGTAGGTATAGGAAATTATTCCCCAATTTCCCCAATTTTCCATGGAGGGCACAATTGACCATTAGAGGATAGTCATGGTAGTTGATCCTTTCCATTCTAATCAATCTTGACCCTAGTAAGTTACAATCATAGTTCTTGTGGTACATATAGAATTAGTATGACTTGATTAGTTCTGACCACCTATTGGTCACACATAGTCAGGTTAGGATAGAAAGCAACTAAGTTTCCTTGTGTTGTTCATAGTTAGTTTTATTCATTTATTCAAGATTTATCTATTGTAGTGATTTTACTTTCTTTATTCTATTTACAAGTGATTTACAATGTTTTATACCTTTCTATTCGTTTTATCTTAATTACAATTAATAAACAAATTAATTCCAAATTATTATAAAACATATTGATGAATATTTTTTTTATCTTAGGGTTTAAATAAATTAATAAACATATGACACTTAAATAACTTTCTTTTGACCTTGGATCCAATATCTAACATTAAAATAACTTGATTTTAACCTCAGACTTAATAGTTGACATTGAAAGTAGTTTATTTTGATCTCGGATCAAATATTTTATGATAAAAACAATTTATTTTAACCTTGCCTTTTAGGGGAATTTACTAATCTCTATACACAAAAAAATCCTTCTTTTTCTAGCATTCCATTTTAAGCTATTTTTTACTATATATAATTTTTTTTCATTTTATTTTTCTATGCCATCTAAAATACATACCTCCTTATTAATTTAAGGTGTAGTGATAGGTTAAGTAGTGCCCATATTAAACACATTCAAATACCATTGACCATTAAATGGACTTCTCTAATGAAAATAATGGTTTCTCTTTTTTTATTGAGAAAATTATCTACAAATATTTTCAAGAAGATAATCACAATGAAAAAAGCTAATTGAGATGATTATATTGCACAAGATAAGTATGAAGGCTCAAATATGATCGATCTTGATGAACTTAATGAAGTAGATAATGCATAAAGCTAACAATGTTCAACATTCTGATAAGGACTCAGTCAAATTCCATAAGATATACCCATAGTGATTGAAGTCCTTTTATCTTCTAAAAGTGCAAAAAAGCAAAAAAATTAACTTTTAATACATAACAAGCAACACTCATTTTCATTGTAAACCCTACCACATGTTTTTCTACATCTACTATCAATATTCTTATCACATCTAAAAATTTGAATTTGGGGGAAACATAAAGATTAAAATAGATATATACGCCCATGCCTATAAAAATGACTCATATCGAACCTTTGATAGCTATGCATACTCTATCACCTACCTTACCTACTAAACATTTTGTTGTGCAAACTATTTAAATTCTATATGCTAAGGTGTTGTAGGTAGAGAAAGTTATACAAAAAGATAGCCAATCAATGGATTCAAAAGCATTGATTGATAATCTATTAGGACCTCATATTTTAACATATCCTTTACCTACAAGATTTTTATCTCCTAAACTTATATTATATGAAGGTAAAGGAGATCCAAAACAACATCTTGGATCTTTTCATGTGGCCTATTTGGATTATGCTTTTAATAAAATTTTGTTAAGTTTTTTTTCATGAAGCCTAAAATTTTACACCTTTGAGTGTTTTTAGAATCTACCAATACAATCATTTAAAGCATTCAATCAATTAGTAGATCATTTTCTCAAGAATTTTTATATCAATATTTATGAAAAACTTTATTATGCATAAATTTATATGTTTAAACAAGGATATAAATAGTGTATTAGTGACTATGTAATTCATTACAAGATTGTTGTTAAGAAAATGAATAACACCTTGGCAGATAATGAATTAAAATATATTTTTAAAAAAAGTCTACTTGCACCTTTGCATGAATCAATCATTTTAAATAAATTCAAATCATTTGAGGAAATTTCATACAATAAGAGAAAGAGATGTCAAGTGTATTTATTTGAACAAGTTCAAATATGCACATACATATACTTAAAATTCTATAATGAAGTTTACAGGAAAAACATATTAGAAATCTAAGCCAATAGATACTAAAATTAATGCAAAGATGATAATTAATGTTATATTTCAACCTTCAAAAAAGATTCTTTTACCAAATCAACCAATAAGTTAATTTTTTTGATTACATCAATCACCTTATAAATTATTACAAAAGTTACTTGAGTGAAATCTCATTATTCTACCTCTACCACTAGAAGTTGACAGGAGTAGACCTCAAAGTAAGTAATTTGATAACAATGCATATTATAATTACCATAGATGCCATAGTCACTCTATTAATATATGTTTTAAGCTCATAAAATTATTTGAGATAATATTGATAACAATGTCATTAAGCTAGGCACTCCTACAAAGGAAACAAAGCCTCAACAAAATAAGAATGCTAGTTAAATATTTTTCAATGAGACAGTTCTAAATCATGAGATTAAAAATAAACATTCAAAGGTTCATTATATATATATGCCCACCTCTGAATATATATATATATATATATATATATATATATATATATATATATATATATATATATATATATATATGAATTCACATGATAATCCATTAGATGGAATTATTATACAATTATTCAAATCTCACAATATATATATATATATATATATATATTGCAATTTGAATAATTGTATAATAATTCCACCTAATGGATTATTATGTGAATTCATATATATATATATATATATATATATATATATATATATATATATATATATATATATATATATATATATATATATGTGCCCACCTCTGAATTCACATGATAATCCATTAGATGGAATTATTATAAAATTATTCAAATCTCACAACCACATACTATGAACACTTTTGATGATAGTAACATATTAAATGATGGTTATAATTTTTATGCATTATGCATATGAACATATATTTATCAACAACCCATTCATAGTGTATTAGTTGACACTAGATCAAGTGAGAATACATGTACAAATACATTACTCCATTCATTGGGTTGCACACAACATGATATACAAGAAACATCTAAAAGTGTCAAGACATTCAATGGAAAATAACAAACCATATTGGTACACATTGTGCTACCTCTTCAAGTAGGACTTGTTTTGTTATCAAATATTTTTATAGTTATACCATAAATTAGGTCTTTGATATGATATTAAGACACCCTTTGTTATATAAGCTTTGTCTTGTATCTTCCATGATACATATATAGCTAAATTATATTCATTACAATCAAGTGGTTATAATTTTAAGAATAAAATATGAGTACTTTCTACAGTCTATGGTACCTCATCCACCCAACTACCATTGTAGTGCATTGATACATCTATTCAAGAAAAATACACATTTAAAATTATTTCACCTATGCAAGGGATTTATATTCAAAAAAAAAAAAAAAAAAAAATGCAAAAGTTTCAAAAGAAATCAATGCAAAAACAAGCATATTAGAAAAAGGTGTCAAAGTCACAAAATACATCATCACATGTAAAATATTTTAAATTGGTGATACACATAGATAAGCATGTTTAAAAAACTAGAACATTTAAAATAACATTATCATAATCTTAATCAGATTTCAAACCATTATACATCACTTATAGCTACTCCATCCACATAGGATTACATGAGTAGTGATCTAGATAGTTTCATTATAGCACCTGTTGCATATTATGATTTCAAATCATGCACATTTAGAACCTTTTTTTATATGAAATGTGATACTTCCATAACTTATTATAGAGTCTTATTATGATTCTCATCTTGATGGGATTATTGGGTAGTATTTTTTATAATTGAAAAAATTCAAAAGATTAAAAAAAATTCAAATAATTAGAATATAAAAAATTGATTCTACATAACTTATTAATTGCTTCATCATGATATTATTCTACTTATTACATGTGATATATTTGATAAATATAATAGCCCTTGGATATTTATGTCTTTTTGACCTTTTTGCTCTTCTTTTTCACTTTCTAAATCTAAACAATCTAAAGAGTGATCTATCTTATCATCATTTACCATATACCTAGTTGTTTTCACAATATAAATAGAGTGAATTAATTTTTTATATCATATACAATATTAACCAGTAATAATAAGTATAGATTACCATTATTTCCCTAAGCTATTTGATTTTTTGTTCTAGCACTTGACACAACCAAATAAAAAACTAAGCAAACACAATCTTAATACATCCAATTTTTTGATATTACACTCATTTCTAGTATAAAAAATATTACTTAATCATGAAAAATATTTTGTTTCTATTCTACATCATTCATACATGTGTGTTACATACATTGACAAGTGTACATTTGATGAGATGAGGATGTATGATCATTTCTTTATATATCTATTATATCTCCCACATGGTTTTCAGTTACATTCACATATACAATGGAGGTATATTTCTCATACATGGCCATGCCATCATATTCAATTTGTACATTACATTGACACATGTTGTGAATTATTTAGGTCTCTCCTTTTTCTTCTACTTTTGAACCCATGGTTACTTTACATCTTTTTTCTAAGTTGATTTTTTTAGCAATCCACAAAAAATTAAAATATTATAAACATACAAAAATATTTTAAAAATATAAAACAAGGACCTAAACATGATTAGACTTATATTTTATATAATTTATCATATATTTTTTATCTCATGATTGGTAGATAGCATACTCTTTTTCTTTCACACATACATTTCATTGGTATTTATGAGTGTTACATATGAAATTGAAATTTTACAAAGACTAAGATGTTATATTTTCCTCTACCTAATGGCAATGCTAAACTAGGGGAATATTATCTACATTTACAATATTTACATGTTTTACCAATATATACTTCGTATATTATTGAGCTATATATTTTTAAAAATGTCTTGCTAACATCTATATCTTACATTGTTTGCATGGATATGTTATTTGTTAGAATATGATCACATTACATATACATGTAGACTATTTAATAGTTCTATACTCCATTAATGGCATTACTTATGTTGTCATAAAATTTTACATTTCACAACACCTCCGATTATGCTCCTAAAAGCAATTGGATGTTTTTTTAAGATAAAGACAATGATTTATTTTGGCATAAAGATGTCAAATCTATTTCCCAATGGAAAAGGATTGATTTTCATGCAAGAATGCACATGAATACTAATGTCAGTGGCTCAAAAAAGAATGCTTGACCTTTGTTTACAGAAAATTAAGTATTATGGTTAGGTTTGCAAGAACTAGTTATGGTACCCTGAGAGGAGGATTTATCCCAAATGTATATGTAACATATTGTAGCTTTCAAGGTGAATATCCATGAAGAATTTTCACCTCTCATATCAAGAATGCAATAAAATATGGTTTTATGCCTTGTTCAAAATTCATGTCATCAGATAATCACTTGAATAGGAACCCATCTTATTTTTTAATGCATCAATATTCAAACTTATTACCAAAAAAATTAAGATCACTAAGATGAAGAAAAAGAACAATAAAAGTCAACATGAAGCTCATGACTCCACTATTAGTTTGACCCATAAGAAAAGTGGCTCTAGTTTTTTTACTAGGTCTCTTCATCATTCATAGTTTGATGCATATAATAATCATTTATGCAAAATGCAAGTTCCTTCACCCAACCCAACAACAACTACCTAATCCTTATGTCTTAAGGGTAAAAAATACATCTCAAACACGGAGCAAATTTGGTTTTGGTGCAAGTTAGAGCCAACGAGAGGCATCCAAGAGAAATAGTTCTTACCATTGTCAAGGGATCCTTCACTAGGACCTCGACAAAGTGATCCATAGTCATAGGTGACAAATCAGGTGTTTAATGATCTAAATCCTTGTAAACCAACAATTGTTGTAGACTTTAAAATCGACAGACCTCTTTGGAAGCCTACTTACTATGGCTATTGGAAATACCTTCCTGGTGATGTTATTATTGACAAGTTATGAAGAATTGAAGTTTTCTACGTGTGATGACTCTAAACAAGGATTAATCCTCCAAAACATTATCAATACATTATTCCAAAGACTCTTCCAGGCATTCATGGACGTCGCCAATGAGGGGGAACATCAATATTGGATATTTCCAAGAGAACCTAGGTTAAAAGGGAGATAAGATTTTATGTAATTTGAAAATATAATAATTCAATAATCTTCTTCATGATCCATATAAAACTCCAAATTCAAGTTCAAGTGGTTTTGATTTCCATTCTCAGTATCATCTCAAGGTGGTTTTCAAAATAACAAACTTGCACGTTCAGAAATCCTAGCAGGTCCATGATATCTCAATAAGTTTTCAAGAAGTTTTATTTAGCTTTGAAATCCCAAGTAGGCAGTAGGCAAATGCCAAACGGATTTATCAAGCTCCATTTACAAATTCAGATTTTCTTAACATGTTTTCAGATGCAAAATAGACTTCTCAAGTCCCCAGAACAACGAGGAAGTCTCAAAACATATCAAATGAGTCTAATGTGGTTTTCTTAAGTTTGTTTACTCTTGCGGATTTCAACAGTGCATTTTGAAAAGTAAAAACAACTTCAAAATCCTGTGGGGAAGATAGATGGATTCGAAAAAGTTATCAAAAGTGATTTCAGGCGATTTTTCCAAGCTCGTTTTGTAAATGTGAGTTCCAAGAATCCATTTTACAAAGCAAAGATATCTGAGATTTATCTTCAAAGTGGTGACTATTTTGATACATTAAACTACGTGAAAATTACCTTGCATCTATAATTTTATAATGACATGATTTTCTTCGTACACCTACAGTTGGTTCAATGCTCTACATCACATTAGAGTTTGACATCACTTTATGATTAATATATGAAGCACTTCAATTGAAGACGAGAAAAAAAAAAATCAATAGCCTGTTCAATGGAAGCCACTTACTCTCAAAAGAGGATTCTACGAGATTTATAACATGAATTATTGGTGATGCTTCTCAAGTAGTAACATATGAGACTATAACTCTTATTGTGGAACCCACATTATAAGAAAATATAAATAATCAAAATGTTCATAATTGTAGTCAACTGTGCAACATATGAAAGGAAACACTTTAAAGAGATTTTGATTCAAGACTTGTAACATGTTATGGAATTAAAATGGACGAATTGATCATCGCAAAGTGCTAAGGAGCACAAGTCTACAGATGTCAAATTGATAAGGGGTATTTCCCTGCAATTCTTAAGATTAGAAGAAGATGATTGATGTCATCAAGGTTTTGATAAAATGCTAAAAAATCATCTAAGGACGGATACGAAAAAGCTGAGGTTGATGAGAGTTACTGTTTAGGAAATAGGTTCCAAAATGGTGAAATATGTGATTAACAAAGGCAAAGTGAAAGGACAAATCCTTGAAGACAATGGCAAGGACTCGAGGATACAAGCGACAACAATAAAAAGTTCAAGAAAAAAGAATCTAAGAAACTAATGGAAACAAAGAATTGGATAAGGCCGGATCATTTAGTGGCTTTGTTGAAATGGCTGCCAGTGGTATTGTTGTTGCTCTTTCTATTGATGATATCTATTTTAAATTCCGTCAGTCAATTCCTAATCAAATGAAAATTCAAGGTCCAACCTTTTAGATTTTGGGTACTGGACTAAATATCAAAGTGACTCAGAGAACTCATAGGACAGTAGGTGTAAAAATGGTAATATATATGTTTTGTAAAGTGTTCAAGTTGACTGTGATGAGACACAGTTAAACAATACAGTTGCAGATCAGGGACCAAACGATATAGATTTAAATCATCAATCAAATGGCACAAGTTCCGTGTTGCAGACTGGAGAAAGGTATTTAGATTTTACACGAGATTCCTCAAATACGTATAGTTTTGTGGATCAATGGGCATAGACATAACTTATCAATTGGTGATTCACATGAAATTGGTTCTACTATCCATTCATCTTTTTTGGATGTAAGCATAGTTCACGTTCTTCCCTATAAGACAGAGGGATAGTGCAGTGCCAAATTTCAAATGGCATTCATATAAATTACAAGGTTTCCCATAATAAAGTAAAAAATGATGTTCTGAGGTAGCTATGAAGGTTTTAGATGTTGATAGGATTCTCTGATATGAAAGCCATGGACAATGATAATGATGAACATGTTAATACCAATTGTACTACTGCGAATGGCACAATAAAATTATTTTATTGTAATAAGTTGATATAAAGATTTAAAATGGTTGACAATATTGGGGTTTGATCGAATTCAAAAATCTATGGATGTTATTAGTTCAAAGGTTTTGCATTGTTTAAGCCTTACATACAAAGAAGACTTGTGGGAGATTAATGATGATGATAGAGAGCAATCTAATTTTTGTTGGTTTTGTTGGACTGAAAGATGATTCTTTTCAGGAAGTTCCTAAAGCAATAAAATATTCTAGAGAAACTAATAATAGTTGAGTAACAGTGATCATTGGCGATAACAAGATCACAATAGAAGTCGTATGAAGTGATGTTGGTGTCTTTTACAAAGGAAAGGATCATAACGAAAAGGCTCTATTAGAAAATAGTTTATGGCATTTCCCTCGAACAAGCATCTTGAAGTTTTGGAAATGACTATTGGTCTTGTTTTCTCTCGAACGGTATATTGAGAGTCATATTTTTGTAAAAGTTGCCAAAATAAAATAAAATAAAATAAAAAAGAGGATAATTAAAGTTAAAGCAGTCTTAGAGTTAACTCAAGTCATGGTATAGGTGAACTCAAGCTAAGTGTCAATTCAAGTTAATTCTTAGGTTGAGTTTGAGTGAGAAGGTAGTTACAACACTATTTGAGGAGTAAATGTTATAAAAAGATGGATTGTCATTGTAACTAGGTTTAAAGGTTTTCTTCTTATCAACTTAGGAGAAGGAGTTGTTGCATCTTTGTATAAGTGGTTTATGTTTAATCAGTTTTGTGATTATAATGAAAGCAAGTGTGTAGGATAAATGGATTATTTTAAAGAGTTTTTAATGATATTTTTTTTTGTAAAATTGTATTGTATTTTATATATGACGAAATATGTTAAACCCTATTGTTTTTTGATTACATGGAAATTTTTTAACTTTGTTCAAATTAGGTGTTGTATGTACATAACTTAGTTTGAACAAACATTTTGAGGTTTTAGGCAATCATCCATATTGTTTTCTTTGTGTTGTTATTTACATGTTGATAGGAAGATTCTGAGCAGGACTTTTTAATGCCAAATGAAACCCTACTTGAAAAGATGAGATAGAAACTTTGTGTTTATTTCCAACCACATATACAAAGAAGTTTTGTATAACTTTGTATCTTGAATCCCCTTTGGCAATGCAATTCATTCATCCATTTGAAGTTTATCTTTCATACCCTTTTGAAGATACAAGTTCCATTGTTTAACTGTCCAACCTGTTCCCCAAATTTGGGTCATCTAGGTAGTTTTATGTTTTTATTCTATTTATGATTTCCCATTATTATTTTTATTTCTTTCCATTCTCTCTTCATTCCTAGTTTTCACCTTTCTCCCATTTTTTATTCCTTTTCATACTTTTTGATTAATAGTTTAAAAAAACCCAAAATATTCCCAACATATGATGGATTTAACTCTCTCAAACATAGATGAAAACTATGATTTGCCTCATGGTTTCTCCAATTTTGCAAGTTTCTTGTCACATCTAATTGGAAAAGTCACATAAATAATCCAAGAAATTGCTGTGACATAAAATCTTGCTAATAGTTTTTGGTAACTCTTATGGGGATTGTGGTGCCTTGCACACTCTATCTTAAAATAATTCAAGGAACCTCCCTTGGAATGGAGGTTGGTGACTTTGTTGATATGAATTACCTAGTATATACATCTTTCTAATTGATGAAATGGTGTTGGTTCACCCCAACCCCAATGTTCTCTGTGTCCCATGGGGAAAACATTTTTGGCCATTAACCTTGGCCTAATACGATGAGTTACCATCAGGCTCAAGGAAGATATTTCGAAAGTTTTCAATAGAATATTATCAAGATGCAGATGATCATATCTTTACTTTCACAATGTCCTGTAGTAGCTTGATAGTTATGCATGAAGATGTTGTGAGAATTTTTATTGAAAATCACATTGGAACTGTAGCTAAATGGTTTTGGCACCTAGAATATGGATGTATTGTGAATTGGTATTATCTGAAAAGTAATTTCTTGAGTAGTTTTAAACTAGCTATGGATATGTGTGCATTATTGTCATATTTATTCTAAATTCAAAATAATGAAGAAGAATGGATGAGAGAGATCATATCACATGTAAAAAAATATTGAGACTAATTCCTAACGTTAATCAAACAAGTCTTGATAGCTAAATTTGTGCCTTTATTGGATCTCTACATCGAAAGATTGGATTAATCTTGCTCAAGAACAAAGTGAATGATATAAAATCTGCATAAAATTAATCTATTAACATTGAAGTGACATGATTATGTTTAGAATATTGAAGAAATAAGTTTCAAAACATGCTACAATTAATTTAAGTGATGAATAAGTGGGAAACCCTAATATAACTAGGAATGCTCAACACTCTGAATAACATTTTAATAAGCAAATTATTGCTCAAGCATGTTGAAACTTCAATAAATAAAAATATAAAGTGTTTCTTGTCTTGTATGATTCTTTTAGTTTCACAATCATTAAATAAAGTGAACAATTGGAAGAACAAGTGTTTAATTATCAAACAAACAAATAATTCAACTTTTCCCTTGGCAAAGAAGATATGGTTATACCTATTTTATAAGAATATTCAAACCTCATAGTCTTGGGAGATAATGAGTTATTTTAAGGACAACCGATTTAAATAATTTTATCCAAATAAGAAGATACCTCTTATTTCAGAGCATAAGACTCAACAATTAGAGGTGAATATTTTCTTGGTGTATATTTTTCATGTTGCACTAAAGAATAATTTTCTAGAGGATCTAAATCTAAGTAAATCAAGCCTACACAAATCAAATATTATATTCATGTCAAGGTTGAAATCAAGAAGATAAGAAGATGAAAAAAATGAATGGTGCCCAATATTCATTTCAAGCTAAGTGAAAACTTTCAAGGCAAAATAAATTGGTGATCATGATGGTAATGATTAATCTGTCTATGCCATGGGAGATAATTTAGCAAAGAATATATATAATAAATTCATTCCATGAGATATTACTATTCTTGTTCCAACTCAGAAAGAGACATGTAACACACTTTTCCCTGATTTAGATCATGTATTAACACAAATGCATTCAAAGCCATTAAATAAGACATTGAAGATGTGTAGTAATACTAAAAATGTTCACATAAGATTGGAAATATTTCAATGATTCCATTTCAAAACCTAGATAATGGTTGATTTATTCATTTTTAATCATCTCAGTATTAATGGTTATTATAAGTCCAAGAATGGTTGATCTATTCTTTTGTAATCATCTTAGTAGTAATGGTTATTATAAGTCCATCTTCCTTTCACTTTCTGAGTCACTATTATTGAATATGTTCAGGCCTTGTGAGTCAAACCCATTTTTATCAAAAGATAGGCACCTCCCCTTACTAGTTAATGGTTTTGTAAATAGTTTTATTTCCCCATTTTGTCTTACTTTCCTTTTCCATTTTTTACTTTGGTGTATGTTGTTTTCAATAAATGAAGAAGCCTTATTATTCTTATCCCCTTTCCATGTGTTGTTATTTTCACTTGCACACATTCGTATCTATGTTTTCTACCTGAAAAATCTTAGTGGACAACCGCATGACTTACATATATGCCAAAATAGCCATTGCTTCAAAAGGAATGAAAGGGTCACATTTTCATGGGATGTATGATCACTATTTGATGGTTAGTTTTTGCATCAGATTTATTTGATTATATGATTTAAATATAAATGGGTTAGACATAATTTATCCTATGCTAGTATTATAGTGCAAGTCTTCTTGATTTTTTGGAATGACATGCATAAAAGAGCCTTGAAGTAATTTAGCCATGTGAATCTCCAAATTGGGTCATCTAACAATGTATTTAGATCTTGGCATTTGTAACCTTGAAATGGTGATATGAATGTTTATTCCTCACATGTCAAATGGATAGGCAAATATTTTCATGAGTCTTTTCAAGTGAATAGGAAAACATGAAAAGTATTCTAAACAAGTGCTTTGGCTTCGAAACACGTTCATTTAGCATATGATTGAGAGTGAAAAACTAACTTTTAGCTGTTTAGATTGAGATATGAAGAAATTATGAAAAATGTGATCTAACTCAATAATATGTATCATTTCTCATATGATTGAGAGTGGAAAATTGGCTATCAGTTCATCAAATCAAGACAAAAAAATGCGTGCTACACATTATTTTTAGAAGTCCATAATAGTAAGGCACCAGTCATCAAATATTTTGGAGTTCTCCTACATTCTATTAGAAAATGTGGTCCCATAGTCAGAGCCAATTGTTATCATTAATTTTTACATTTCATGAAAAGACCGCCAATTGCAATCCTACAAGTAATTAGAGGTGTTTTAAAGACAGACACAATGATTTTTTTTGACGTAAAGAGATTGATTCCATTTCTCAAAGGACAAGGCTTATTTCAAATGCAAGAATATACTCACATGACTACTAATGGAAGTGTCTTAGAAATGAATGCTTGACCTTTTTTCTTCTAAAAATTAGGTATGTGGTAAAATTTTTAAGAACTAATTATGGTAACCTGAGAGCTTTTATTCCAAATTTATGTGAAACATATCATATCTTTTAAAGTCAATTTCCATGATTAATTTTCACCTTGCATACCAAGAATGCAATGAAATGTGGTTTTATGCCATGTTCAAAGTTCATGTCATAAGATAATCACTTGAGCAAGACCCCATCTGGTTTTGTAGTGCATCAATATTTAAAATTACTATCACAAAATAAGGAGATCATTGGGATGAATAAAACAAGCCACATATTTGAACATGAAGATCATGACTCCACCATCAGTTTAACCTAAAAGAAAAGTGGCTTTGGTTTTGTTATTAGGGACTTATCATCATTCACATTTTGATGCATATAATAATTTTTTGTGTAAAATGCAAATTCCTTCACCCAACCCAATAACATTCGATTGATCCTTATGTATTTGGAGTCCAAAATACATCTTAGACATGGAGAAAATTTGGTTTTGGTGCAAATAATCCAATAAAAGGCATTCAAGAGAGGTAATCATTTCTTACCATTGTCAGTGGATACTTCACTGGAACCTAGACAAAGTGATTTGCAGCTATAAGTGACAAATCATTCGTCTAATGATCTAAATCTTTCGAAACAAAAAAATGTTAGAGACTTTAAAATTAAGAGACCTGTTTAGAAGCCTACAAATTATGGCCATTAGAAATACCTTCCTTGTAATATTATTGAAGACATAAGTTATGGAAGAGTTGAGATTTTCTGCTTATGATGACCCTAAACGAGGACTACTACAAAAAATTATCAATACATTATTGCAAATACTTTTCCATGCATTTATGAACCTCACCAATGAGATGAAACATCATATTGGAGATTTCCAAGAGAACCCCGGCTAAAAGGGAGACAAGAGTTTATGTAATTTTATAATAGAATAATTCAATAATCTTCTTCAGAGTCCATACAAAACTCCAAATTCAAGTTCAAGTGGTTTTAATTGCTCTTTATTTCCAATCTCAATATCATCTCAAGGTGGTTTTAAAATTAACAAACTTGCCTCGATTTCCTAGTGGTAATCAGGTTTGGAAATCCTATCAGGTCCATGATATCTCAAGAGTTTCCAAGAAGTTGTACTCGATTTTGGAAGCCCGAGTAGGCAGTAGGTGAATTCAAAATGGATTTCTCAAGCTCTGTTTACAAAGTCAGGTTATCTTTACATGGTTTGAGATGCAAAATGACTTTTCAAGTCTGTAGAACAACTAGGCAGAACGTATCAAATGAGTCTAATGCGGCATTCTCAAGTTTGTAATACTCGTGCATATTTCAACGAGACATTTCGCAAAGTAAAAACCACTTCAAACTCCCGCAGTTAAGATAGATGGATTCCGAAAACTTATCAAAAGTGATTCCGAAAACAATGCAAAATGAAATTCCAAAATCCGCAGGCCACCAAGTTCATTCATACACATCTGATATGTATCTTCAAAGTGGTGCCTATTCTGATGCATTGCCTTGCATCTAAGTTTATAATGACATGATTTTCTCCGCACACCTACAGTTGGTTCGATGATATGCATCAAAATAGAATTTGACGTCACTTTATGATGAATATATGAAGCGCTTGTAATTAAAGACATAAAATCAATAGCCAGTTCAAGATGGAAGCCACTCACACTTAAAAGAGGATTCTATGAGGTTTATAAAATGGGTTATTGGTGATGCTTCTGAAGAAGTATCATATGAGATTGCAGCTCTTATTGTGGAACCAACATTGCAAGTAAAGATAAATAATGAAAATGTTCATAATTATAGTCAACTGTACAACATATCAAAGGAAAGGAAGAACTTCAAAGAGATTTTAATTCAAAGACTGGTGAGATTTTAAACAAGCATTACAGTAGAGGAATTGACCATCATCAAGTGCAAAGTGCTAAAGAACACAAGTCCACAGATGTCAAAATGATTAGTTGTGCTTCCCTTCAAGTCTTAAGATTAGAAGTAGTTGATTCATGCCATCAAGGTTTTGAGAAAATCTAATCGCTAAAAAATCATCAGAGGGTGGATATGAAAAAGTTGAGGTTGATGAGAGTTATGGTTTAGGAAACGGACCAAAATTCTAAAATACATGATTACCAAAGTCAAATCAAAATGAAAAATCTTTGAAGGCAATGGCAAGGACTCGAGGATACAACCGGTAACAACAGAAAGTTCATTAGCGAAAGAGAATCCAAGAAACTAATGGAAACTAGCGGCTTTGTTGAAATCGTTCCTACTGATACCATTGTTACTCTTTCTATTGATGATGTCTATCTTAAGTTCCTTGAGTCAATTCTTGTTCAAATGAAAATTCAAGGTCCATCCTTAATTTAGTTTCTAGGTACAAGACTAAATATTAAAGTGACTCATAGAACATTAGGTGGAGTAATGGTAATATATATGTTTTATAAAGTGTTCAAATTGACTGTGACGAGACACAGTTAAACAGTCTAGTTACAGATCAAGGACCAAATGATATGGATTTAAAGCATCAACCAGATTGTACATGCTCAATGTTGCAGACTTGAGAAAGGTATTTATATTTTACTCATGAGGTTCCTCAAATGCGTGCAGTTTTGTGGATTAATAGGCATAGACATAACTTATCAAATGGTGATTCACATGAAACTGGTTCTACTGTCTATTCACATTTTTTAGATGTAAGCATAGTCCACATTCTTCCCTATAATACACAGGGATAGTGCAGTGCAAACTTTCAAATGACATACATATAAATCACAAGGTTTCCCAAAATGAAGCAAAAAAAAAGGGATATTTTGAGGCAGCTATGCAGGTTTTAAATGTTGATGGGAGTCTTTGATATGAAATTCATGGACCATGATAATGGTGAGCGTGTTAATACCAAACAAACTACTTAGAATGGCACAATAAAATTAGTTTATGGTATTCAGTTGATAGAAAAATCAAAAAGTTTGAGAGGATTGGAGTTTCATTGAATTCTGAAATCTATGGATGCTAGTAGTTCAAAGGTTCTCCATTGTTTAAGCCTTACTTACAAAGAAGACTTGTGGGAGTTTAATGATGATGATATGGATAAATATAATCTTTTTTGGTCTTGTTGGACTGAAATATGCTTCTCATAAAGAAGTTCCTAAAGCAATAAAATATTTTAGAAAAACTAATATTTAAGTAATGATGATCATTGGTGATAACAAGATCACAGTAAAAGTCAAATGCTGTGATTTTGGTGTATTTTACGGAGAGGATAATAATGAGAAAGTATTATTAGAAGAGAATTTATGGCATTTCCCTTGAACAAGCATCTTTAATTTTTAAGTTGTAGAAATGACTAGTGATATAGTTTTCTCTCAAGATGTATATTGAGATTTTTATTTTTGTAAAAGTTGCCCAAAATAAATAAAATAAAATAAAAGGAGGATAACTCAACTTAAATTAGGCTTAGAGTTAAGTCAAGTCATGGTACGATTAAACTCAAGCTAAGTGTCAATTCAAGTAGTCTTAGGTTGAGATTGAGTTAGAGGTTAGTTATATAAATACTTAAGGAGTAAATGTTATAAAAAGGTGGATTGTCATTGTAATTGGGTTCAGAGTTTTTCTTCCTCTCAGCACAGGAGAAGGAGTTGTTGCATTTTTTTACAAGCGGTTCATTTCCAAGGAATGTTGAACATATTGCAATACAATAAAGCATGCAAGATAAATGGATTGTTTTTGTAGTTTTTGATGATTTATTGTCTGTAAAATTTGTATTGTTGTTTATAAAATGAAAAAATTCATTAAAACCTATTCTTTCATGATTATGTGAAAAAATTCTAGTTTTCCAAAAAATTGTGTTGAAAACCCTAAGATAGACTTTGTGTTATATGTGCGTAACCTAGTTTGAACAAAGATTTTGAGATTTTAAGAAATCATTCATATCATTTTATTTGAGTTTTTATTTACATGCTAATAAGAAGATTCTGACTAGGATTTTTTATGTTAGATGAAACCTTACTGGAAAGGAGGCGATATAAACATTGTGTTCATTTCCAACCAGAAATATAGAGAAGTTTTTTTAAAAAATAAATTTGTGTCTTGAAGTCCCTTTATTTATGCACATCATTCATCCATTTTAAACCTATCTTTCTTGTGCTTCTGAAGATACACGTTTCCATTGTTAAACTATCCAACATATTCCTCCAAATTTGGGTCATCTATGTAGCTTTTTGTGTTTATTTTGTTGATTATTTCCCATTATTCCTTCTATTTATTTCCATTATCTCTCCATTCCTATTTTTTTCCCCTTATCCGTTCTTAATACCTTTTCATACTTTCTAGTTAAAAGTGCTGAACCGCTTGCCATGCCATGTCCCTCCTCACCCCCCCCCCCCACCCCCCCCCCCCCACAAAAAAAAAAGGGAAAAAAAAACCTTCTTAAATACAGATAAAAATCATGCTTTACCTCATGATTTCTCTAATGTTGTCAGTTTTATGTTGCATTTAATTGGGCAAGTCAAAAAAATAATTTGAAAAAGCACCATGACATAAAATCTTACCAACAACTTGTAAATAGTATATTAGACTTTTTATTGTTTATTGTGTATGGCCCTTGGCCATTATGAGAAATTTATTTAAATTTATATAAGATGTTGGCTTGGTATGTGTGACATTTGAATATGTCCATTGACTGTGGCCCTTGGCCTTATGTTTTGTGTGACGTTTGAATATGTCCCTTACTTACAATATTATTAATGTCCTTTGCATGTAGCACATGGCATTGTTTGTGCAATATTTGCTTAGGTGAAATTTTAATATGTTCCTTTCATTCAGTGCTTTACCTTATTGTAAAACATTGTGGATGTTTTGTTTATGTGTTTTTTTAAATTTTTGAATTTGGTGAGTGTCATGATCCATATCATGCATTAACTATTGGGTATGATTATGTTACAACTATTAATATGAGCTTCTTTAATACATTTATCTAAGTTTTGTACTTTATGTCTTGCCTCTTATGTTACATACATGCTTTAAATGGTACATGTATGATGACATACATTTTCACATATGCTACATTATTTAATGAGTTAACTTTTATTTTGATATGAGTGAATTTCAAGACACATTACCTTAGTTCAAATGGGAGGCATTTTAGAGGGATTTTTATACATGAAATAAGTCTCTATGAGAAAAATAACTAGGTTTAAGTACAAAATATAGTTCTAAAGAATGCATAATGTTTCAAAAATTCAATAATTGGTGAATATTATAAGGACATATGTCATGTATATGCACTCAAATTATAGGAACAAAGTATATATTCATATAATTTTGAGTGCATGATACAAATTCATGCACAAGCTTCAAACATAATTTACAAATTTGTATCTACATACAATTACATATTTGACATTTATCAATGGTGGCATGATACAAATTCATGCCATGTTTTCAATACTATTTGATATCCTCGGTCATGGTAGGAGCATATATGTTCTCCATTCTCTTTTTATCATGCAGACAAGAAATAAAGAATAAAGTGACAATTGATTCTATATTCCACCAACAATTGTTGATTTAGTTAAAGTGCATAGTGTATAACTTGGAGATTCAATACCCTCCAACACTATTATAACCTAAGAATCCATTATGGATTTTAAACCATTTACCTCTTGTGTTACAAATAACAATAATGAAAAATGAGGTTTTTACATTCCTTAATGGGTTTTATTTATATACATGTTCACTTCAAATTGGGGCTTAATCACCCTCACTTATCCATTGGTTCAACAAAGGACCCTAATTCCTCCAAGTAATTATGGGAAGAACCAATTCTCTAAGGATTCAAGGTATCATCATATTTAACCAAAGTTACAAAACCTACATTGTTTACAAACATACAAGTGTATTCCTCCTTTTTCTTCATTTCATTTTTTTCAATTTTTAAAATTCAAGATTTTTTTGAATTTCAAATTAAAAGATGACTAATTCATGAGATTTTTTAGGGTTTTATAAGTTAAATTACCCTACATGATTAAGGTATCTACTCAACCAAAGTGTGTTGTACACATTCAATTATATCTTTCCTTATACTCTAGCAATTTCATTTCAAGACTAAAAGCGTGGGCAGGGGAGGGGGGTGTAAGGGCGGCGGGTGCATATTTAGTCACTCAAATTTGGTCATGAGTACTTAATTATGCCAATTTTGGCCCAATTTCACTATAATTCACTTGAGCACTTAATCATGACCTATTTGGCCACCTCACTCTATCCTAAGTACCTTTAAAAACCTATCCCTTTTTAAGTTGTTATCTTAAGCCAAAAAATATTTTAATTGATAAAAACCTCTCTAAGCTTATTTACGAACATCCCATATCTTAAATTTAAAATCTTTCCCTTTCATGACAGCCCCAACTAGTACAAATCAATAGTGGTAATTAGTCTTGACCCTTATGGTTCAATCTTGTCCTTCACCTTGGAAACAACTACTTTTCAAATTTATACCCTCTCTTACATGTTTGTCCATATTTTTTGGATAGGAAGCATGATGTTTTCCCCTTTTGAAATGATTTAAAGGAATTTCTAAGTCACTTATTCTACCAATTTAAAATATCACTATTGAGGCACACCTACACTATTGTACATTGAGCAAAGCTTTCATATTATTCCAAAATATGATTCTATTCATTTGAAGAAGCTTCTAGCCAAGTCAAGAGCCTATTTTATCCAATTAAAAGTATAACATTATTGAATATTCAAGCCATCTCTAGATGTATAAATTATACATGTAATTAGAGGAACATAATATTACAAATAACTCTAAGTGGGATAACCACATGGGCTTGGTTTATCTATTTAGAGTATTAGATACATAAGTAGTGATCAATATTTATGGGGGTGATTGGGGTAATTTCAACCTATTATAGTTTCCACTTTTCTCTTTGAATGATTTTAGCTATCACAAGCCCTATCAGGGTTTCAACATTGAAGACGTCATTTTCAAGTCATCTGCATGCATCCAAAGGCCAAGTTTCTACACACAAGCATGTTTTCATTAGGCACAGGTGATTGTGCCCTAATTTTATTGATTTTATGTAGAGGAATAAACTAACTAATAATGGGAGTCGATCTTGTCTCCTTCCATTCGATCTTGACCTTGAGTAGTTATAATCATAGTTATTATGGCACATGTAAAATAAATATAACTTGATATGTTATAGTCATCTATCTATCACACATAGTTATGTTATAGATAGAAAATAGCCAATTTTCCTTATGTTGTTGTTAGTTATTTTATTTTGTATATTCAAGTTTCATCTATTTTATTGTTTTTACATTCAATTTTCTAGTTATTAGTGACTTACAATGTTTGTTATATTTATATTCATTTTATCTTAATTAGATTTAACAAACAATATATTTCAAATTCTAATAAAATAGGTTGTATGGTATGTGATCTATATTTAACAATTCCTATAACTCCAAATACATATCCTTCCACTCCCAATACCATCAACTTCCTTCCAACTTGATATATATATATATATATATATATATATATATATATATATATATATATATATATATATATATATATATCCAATCAAACATATTCATGCCGTTTATAAAATTTATTATATTAAAATAAAACTTGAAATAAAATTTATACGAGATATAGTTTAATTAAAAAGAAGTATTTTTTAGTGTCGTAATAATTTAAAATAAAACATAACTATAAATATTCCCATGATTAATATTTATTTTGTAATTCAAAACTTGAAAGAACATTTATATAGTAGAATTTTGAATTGATATATCTCTACAACATTTTTTGGAAATATGTTTAATGTTTTTAAATTGGGTTATAAAATTATTTTTCATTGAATACTTGGATGATTTTTTGTATGTAAAAGTAATCAAATATTGTTCAGTAATAAATAAAATGTTTCGTAGTGATATAATAGATTTTGAAACTTGTTTTGAACAACACACTTTCACTTATATTTGTAAGTAGAGACCTCCTTTTGTCCTAAATTGACATAGATGTTCCATTAATGAAATTACTCTTTTATCTCAATGTTTGGAAGTCAAATGTGAACCAGGTCAGAAGATAGGAGAGGAGAAAATAAATTTTCTCCCTTCTAGATCAATTTCATTTTTAGGGTACATTAAAATGTTAAATAACTTTGTAATTTTATTAAGTGGCCAAAACCTTCTTCCATACATACCCTTGAAAATTTTTAAAGGTAATCAAAAACCATATTGACCTATTTTGGAGTCCAACTTTACATTTATGATTCAATGTCACTTGTAATATTTCTATCGAGCAGACTTGACCAAAGTTTTAATCATGATTCATAATTTAAAGCATCCATGGAGGCCTATTTTCATTCCAAATAATAAAGTTTTGTTTTGATAACATCATGACTCTGTGGGTCTTTTTTTCAATTTTCACACATTTTCTCTTTATATTGATAGACTTAAGTTGTGTTTTGAAGATTCCATGACCATATGATTTCCATGTGAACCATGTGTTTGTTTTTGATATTATAGATTTTATTAAAGTCATGTATGCATTATTAATTCTAGGAGATGTGATCATGGGTGTATTTATTTATTTATTGTGTGAAGGAGAAATTAAACGTGTTTGAAAATAAAATGGATTTATTGGTTCAATGGTTCTATAAACTATGACAATCATTTGAAATTTGGGAAACACCATGTGACTCTAAGATTAAAAAATAATTAGAAGTTTCCACATACATCACTTAAGTGATCAAAATAAAGAGAAGAGAGTAAAAAGACTTATAATCTGGTGATAACATGTTGTGCAGGGTTTTACCATTTGAATGTGATAATGTTACCATGAGAGTAGTTCTATATAATGTCACTTTGATTAATAATTTTCACATGATTACATAAATTATCAATGAAAACCTTTAGATTAAGGAGCATAAGATGTTATTGTAATCTTATCAATATTCTACTTAATTGAAAAGGATAAGGGGCATAAGATGTTATTGTAATCTTATCAATATTTTGATTAACTGAAAAGGATAAGGGGCATAAGATGTTATTGTAATCTTATCAATATTATGCTTAACTGAAAAGGAAAAGAATTTTGACATGTGAACTCAAAAAATTCTTTATCCCTTGCTTCAGCATTATTTTTAAAAGTTGATATACGAATTTAGAAGAGGTCCCTAGATTCCTCTGACATAATTGTCTCTTATTCTTATTTTTTGGCTCCATGTCATTGCTTGAATATTTTTTTTATCTGTTTTCCCTTTTCATCTTAGAATTCTTCACAAAGCTTATCAAAGTGAGTTCCACAAATGTATAAATTTTTAAAATTATTGGATGTAGTGCATCCCATCATAGTTAAGTCTTGTAAATTATTTATTTTACATATTCCATAATTTATCCTTTGTAATTATTTTCTCTTTAATTCTTATACAATATGAGTTTTATGTTTCTGCCTTGATACTAGGTTCAAGTGTTTTTTCTCAACCAAAATTCTCTGTTTATGACTTGGACATGGGTCACCTCTCTCTCCAATGGGGATAATATGTGTATGAAATATTTTTAAAATGAGCTTTCCATTATTACTTACATTTACCTTGTTGGTGGATAATATTTGTAGATGACACAAATTTATGTTGACTGTTTGGTAGATAAAATTGAATTGTTTCTTATGCCACCCAAATTAACTCTCAAAACATATACATAGAGGTTGAGGAATTAGGAAGTCTTTATTTTTTTGGATATCTTGATATTAAGACAACATGACATGATCTTATCCTACCACATTTTCAATAATAAGACACATACAAACCTCTATCTTTGCATTGGCTTACACCACTACCCCACCCAAAATGATGGTACTATTGAACACTTTGGAAATAATTGAAATTACAATTTTAGACAAGGAACGTATTGGACAAGAATTAGAATACATAATAAATGTCCTCATGTGCAAATGGTTACAAGGACATGCACATTCAAAGAGAAATCAAGTGAAACATTTTGTGCACAAATGAGGATATCAAAGAGCTGGTGGAAGAAGAAAGAAAACTATTGATTAATCTCCTATACATATATGGCATCATAGGTGGTATTGTGGGGAATTTATTTATAAAGGATGTAAAAAATGTATGAATCCCCTTAAAGACTTTACAAGATTTGATTGACAGAGCCAAGGACCCTCGAAACATAATTATATATGGAATTGTTTATTCAGTACCTTGTTTCTCAAGATTTGATTGACAGAGCCAAAGCTCCTCAAAACACAACTATATATGGAATTGTTTATTCAGTACCTTGTTTCTAAAAAAAATAATACATTGAATAAATTGGAAGATCATTACAAATTCAGTTTAAGGAGCATAACAAATATATCTTGCATGAATGTCTTGAAAAATTGGTGTTGGTGGAGCACTGTTTTAAACATAAATAGCACATATGTATGAAATATGCCAAGTTGATTGGAAAGGTGGACAATTGGAAAGATCATGGCATTTGAATTAGAAGACCAAATGATTTGAATAAAGATGACAATGAACTCATTCTTAGTAAATCTTGGAAACCTCTAATTCAATTATCAAAAAATAAATAATTTTATGGATCTCACGGAATTTGGAAGGTCACACATCATGTTATATCTTATATATATTGTAACACTTTTTCTTTGGGAATAAAAATCTTTCTTTCTTGATGATGGGTTTCATAGTTAGGCCTGAAACATCGATATTTTATGTTTTATGGGTAATGTCTCTAGTATTTCCTTCTTCAAGAGTTAATTATTTTTTAAATATTATAATTTAAGAGGGAAATAATAAAATATTTTGACCAAAAAAAAGTCCTCTAGATTGTAGTACAATGATTAAAGTGGATGCAATGGTATAGTGATGACACATTCAAATCTAATTAGTGATTTATCAATCCAAAACATGAAACATATAGTTGCAGATTAGCATAATAGATGTGTGAGGACTAAAACCCCCACTTGTGTTTAAGATTGGACTTGGACCCACAATTTTATATATATATATATATATATATATATATATATATTAAACATCAAAAATAAAAGTTAAAATTCTTATCTAATACCATAGTGAACACACATTCTTATCTTAATAAAAAATTATATAACTTACTCTTAAAGATAAATAAAATTTATTTATTTACAAAACCATTTTCTTAAAAATATTTAAAAGTTTTGAAATCTCAAATCCAAAAACTCTTTAATTATTTACGTTGTGTAGATAATTTAAACAATAAGTGGAAGGTAGAAGCGAGGGAGTCCCCCTATCAATAAGATGGCAAGTATGACAACATGCAGCATTCCAACCATTTGAAAAATAAAAATTACGCATCCAAACAGATATGTGGAATCCCAAAGAAAGAATACAAATACCGAAATGGATAGGAATATACGTGAGCTTATTCGGTACAAAACACAACAAATTATAAAAGATAGATAAGGTGGGAGTGTGACCTATATGATGGATTATTGATGTTAATTTGAATTGTGATACTTAAAAAAGATGTTTAAAATCGGTATAAAATATTTTTTTAAAATTGAATCTAAAATTGTTTTTTAAAATTTTTTGTGATTGTTTTTTTTTTCATTTTTTTTTTTTTTAAATTTCTATTTTTAAATTAATTTAATAAGCTTGAACATTTTTACTTAAAAAATTATATATTTTTTATTTATATATTTTTTCGAAATTTATTGAAGAGTCGAGCTTCCATTTTTTTTCTAAGATATGAGTATCTTAAATAAATACAACAGGAATTTGGATGGAAAGTTTTGAGTGCTCTCATATTAGATTATATAAAACAACTAAATAATATATTTTTGTTCACTGTCAATAACTTCACATATATAAGTAAAAATGTATATTTTAACTGTTTGTTGTTTTAAGGTGTCAACAATTTATTTTTTTAATATGTTTTTTTGGTATTTTTTTCTACTGAATGTATCAGAATTATAGTTATCGAAATCTTTGTATATGTTTCGAATTATATATCATTAAATATAATTGATAAGTAAAAGTATACTTAAATTTGAACTTTTTTTGGATACAGGGTCACTACTAAAAACATCCTATTCATTAAAATTATATAAAGAGTGATCTTGCCTTTATCTATATGACTCTCAATATATATATTAAAAAAATCTTAATAAATGATATAATAAACGATCATCCCCATTAATAAAACTACAACTCTTTAGATAACCCTTTCCATTTTAATAGTTACTGCATCTCAAGATCCTACACATTCAAAGTGGGATGAAATTGACATGACAACCCTTATACTTCTTTAAGATTTTGAAGTTTTTATAATGGTTTCATTAATGGAGGACCAGTGAGATCACATATTCTGTGGCTGGTCTTTATGCATCCATCCATCCTTGGTAACGTCAAAGCCTTGCACAAACAAACAATAATACTCAGAAATATTTTGTATTTATCATATATTGTAATGTTGTTGAAATCGGCTTTAAGCTGGTGCTAGTTATCTTCCGAGCAGCTCTTATCCAGTTGTTTCAAATGAAAGAATGGCATTGCAAACAGGAGAAGAAAACATTGAATTAGATGGATCTGTTGATCTGCAAGGGAGACCTGTTTTGAGAACAAAGACTGGAGCATTAAAGGCATGTTCCTTTATAGTGTGTTTGTAATGATCACCCCATTATTTCTTTAGTTGAAGCATATGTTTGTTTATCTTATGAATTTGATAATTGTTAAGAATGAATGTAGAGTATGAGTTTTGTGAGATGCTGGCTTATGGTGGGGTATGGGCTACTGTGGTGATATATATCACAAACAAACTGCATGAAGGCACTGTTTCTGCCTCAAGGAATGCCATCGTATGGACTGGTGCCGTGTGGAGTATGTCCATCCTTGGGGCTTATATTGCTGATACTCATTGGGGCCGCTACTGGACCTTCCTGGCCTTTTCATGTATCTACATACTGGTAAATATTGTCCACGCTCCGCTTTATTCTTCCCATCTATAAATATAAATTGTGTATGATGTGGAACCACATTTGTTTGGGAAGACATTATTTCATGGTACGTTGAGGCAGTTAATCGTTAAATAATTTGTATATTCAATACTTTTAAATTTAACAGTAATATGTTTTTTTTGGGGGCTGGGGGGGGGGGGGGGTTGGGGCGGGGGGGGGGTTTTAAATCGGGGTTAATTTTAAATTCAATACAACCATATTTCTTTATACACGTTATTTATTTGCTTCGACTTATCAACAACTATGTTTATTTATACATATTATTTCTAACTTTTCAGTTTTTCTTGATTCTTTAGTTTTCTAAACTATGTTTCTGTATACATATTATTCATACATTTTGACTCATCAATATTTTATAACTAACTAAAATTATATATATATAATTTTAGTTAGTTAGTTAGTTAGTTAGTTAGTTAGTTAGTTAGTTAGTTAGTTAGTTAGTTAGTTAGTTAGTTAGTTAGTAACACACTCAACAATTATATATAATTAAATAAATGCAATTATTAAGAGAATTAAATAAATAATTTTTAACATGCATGAAAAAGAATACAAGATTTATGTGGTAAAATATTAACAAGTTAAGGAATTATCCACGATGCAAGATATCAAGTTTTATTAATTTCAAGATGAACATATTACATGCAAACTTGTTATGTAGATTACATGTAACTCCACAAAGATAAATATACTTAATTGGCAAAACATCATTACGATTCCTCCTCCTAAAAATAAACTGAAAAAATGCTATTAGGACTTTCTTTATAAAATAAAATCCGAAAGAATTCATCTTCTTAGAAATAAGGGTTTGACTTCTTGATTTTTTTGCTTTAGAGGCACTGCCCCTGAACCCCCACCAAAGGAGGCTCCATAGGATGTCATTTTCCCCCTAGACCCCTTGCGATAATAGTACATGGCATTGCCTCCCCAAACCCCTCCATCAAGGAATGAGCTATAAATGGCATTGCAAAATGATCTAAAATTTATCTTTGTTATCATATATCTAACAATATCTACCTTGACAATAATTTATGCCTGATATATTGCCAAACAACTCATCACCTTTTCTATCTAAAAAGATTGTACTTTATCACAATATGCTTTGTCCTACTTTGATAAGCTAGATTCTTGTACTATCATAAAAAACATTCATTTTGTATTGCTTTCTTCCAAGATCACCTAATAGGCTCATTTTCCAAATTGCCTTCTAACAAACATGATAGGCAGTCACATATTTTGGCTCAATAGTTGATGTAGCAACAGTCTTTTGAAATTTTGACATAAACTAATAGACCCCCCTGCAAATGTAAAAATGTAACCAAATGTTTATAATTTTTATCCAGATCTCCTACAAAATTAAAATCAACATATCCACAAATAGAATCACTAGATCTATTATAAGTTATGCAATAGTCACTTGTGCTTTGAAAGTAGTGAAATACCTACTTCACTACTGACCAATGTTCTTTACCTATATTTTCCATATATCTACTAACAACTCAAGCTACATGTCAAATATTTGACATTGTACATACCATAACATACATTAAACTTCTTACTACACTAGCATATAGTACATGAGACATATATTGCTTTTCTTCATCACTACTAGGACACACACTTGAAAAAAGCTTAAAATGGAAAGAAAAAATGATACTAACTAGTTTTACATACTTCATACTAAATTTGGTTAGTATCTTTTCCAAATAGCTTTGTTTTGATAGCCAAATCTTACTATTTTTCTTATCTATATGTATCTCCATGCCTAAGATTTGTTTTCCTATTCCTATATCCTTCATATCAAATGTCCTAGTTAAATGAGCATTTAAAATATTGATTTCTACCATGCTTTTTCTTACTACAAGCATATCGTCAACATACAATGCCTTTATAATGAATAAGCCATTGTCCAAAAACCTGAAGTGAACACAATGATCATACTCACTTTTAATAAAATTCTAGCTCTCTATGAAAGAATTAAATTTTTTGTACCATTCCCTGGGTGATTGTTTTAGTCCATACAATGATATCCTAAGCTTGTAAACAAATCTTTTTTTATATTTTGTACAAAACCATCAGATTATTCCATATATATATCCTCTTCTAAATCTCCATGCAAGAATGTTATTTTAACATCTAACTGTTTTAACTCCAAATCATGTAAAGCCACTAATTGTAAAGTAATTTGAATTAAAATAAGTTTAACAACTAGTGAGAAGATTTTAGTGTAATCAATACCTTCTTTCTGTGCAAATACTTTTCCCACCAATCTAGCCTTGTAACTTTCAACTTTTTCATCAACACTTATCTTTCCTTTGTAAACCCATTTGCAGCCAGCAAGGTTTTTGCCTTTTGGAAGTTATACTGAGTCCCATGAATTGTTCTTGTCCAAGGCATCCATTTCATCCTACATTTCCTTTTTCTATTTGGCACTATCTATATCTTCCAATGCTTCTAGATAATAATTAGGTTCCCCATCATTATAAATCAAAGCAATAAAAATATTGGTTTTGTAGTTATTAGGAGGATGTTTGATCTCTATAGATCTCCATATTGGCTATGGAGGTGTTTTCTCATATTCTAACCTCCATTCTGATTACTAAGGTGCTTCCTCAATTTGTTTTAAATCTTCAACATATTCACCATCAAAAAAAGGTTGAATTTCCTCATTCTTAGAATATGAAGATAACTCAATTTAAACCTTGACATGTTGTTGTTCTAGTTCCTATTTTTATTTCATTTTTGCATCTAATTTTAGAAAAAAGTGATTCATTAAACTGTACATCTATGCTAATGATGATCTTGTGGGCAGTAGAATCCCATATTCTATCTCCTTGAACACTGTCTCCTTCACCATACCCAACAAAGATGTAATTCTTGGACCTTAGGTATAACTTTAAACATTGATTATTATTAGTAATAGCATAAGCATTACAACCAAAAATTTTCAAATTTGAATAATCAAATGGATGGTTTGTCCATGCCTCTTCAATAATCTTACAGTCTATTGTAACTAATTGTTAATGATTTATCAGATAGCAGGATGTGTAAACTGCTTCTACCCATATACATTTATCTAAATTTTCATTGTTGAGTATGTTCCTTGCTCTTTATAGAAGAGTCCTATTCATGCATTTAGCAACCCTATTTTGTGGGGATGTGTAGTTGGTGGTTTTATACCTTTCAATCTTATCTTCCTTGAAATAGTTATAAAACTCCAAGGATGTGAACTTGCCTCCGTTATCTATTCTAAAACATTTGATTGACCTGTCACTTTTCTTCTCAACCAAAGCTCTAAATTACTTAAATACACTAAAAATATCAGACTTTCATTTTAGAAAGTAGACCCATACTCTAGAGTAATCATATATAAAAATAATAAAATATAATGATCCTCCATTTGAAATTATAGGGGTTAGACCCCACACATCAGAATGAATATAGTCAAAAATAACTTTATTTACATGAACTCCTACACTAAAACTTTGTCTACATTATTTATAAAAAATATAGTGCTTGAAAAAATCCAAATTAAAGATTTTAAACTAGGAAGTAAGTTATATTTTTTAGTACCTTTAATACTTTCACATTCATGTGGTCCAAATGTAGATTCCATAGATGAGAAGGATATTATGATGTTTTAGATACTATAGCTGCTTGATTGATATCTCCACTCCCTTGCAATATGTAAAGGTTCCCAACTTTTAGATCTTTCATTTCAACTAAGGCAACCTTAGACACCTTAAGTTCTCCACCTTGACCTGTGAACTTATAACTATGTGAATTTAATTCAATCAAAGAAATCAAATTTATTTTAAGTTATGGTACATGCCTTACTTTTTTTAGAGTCATTACTATAGCATCAAACATTTTTATCTTAATGCTACCAATCCCTTCAGTCTTATAAGAAACATTATTCCCTACAAGAACAAAACTTCTATCAAGGGTTTGATAAGAAGCAAACCAAATCCTATTCAAACACATGTGATATGTAGCACCTAAATCTAATAACCATTCATGATAATAAGAGGAAACATTATAAATAGATAAAACTTCATCACTCATACCTTCACTTGTTTCTACCTAATTCACTTCCATGGTGGATTCTTCCTTCTTGTCACCTTCTTTTCTTTTCCAACAATCCTTCATAATGTCTTAATTTACCTTAGTGCCATCACTTTGTCTTACTCTTCCTAGATTTTGGCTTAGATCTAGGTATGCCTCTAGAGTTTTACCCTCTTTCTCTAGATCTTCCCCTAGCAACCATAGCTTTAGGGATATAGGTATCTAGACTAGATTTTCTCCTCATTTCTTCAGTCAATAATGCTCCCACAATAGAATTAATATCAAACTCATCATTAGTACTAAAGCTAATGGAAGTTACTATATGATCCTAAAGATTTGGCAAAGTACATAGTAGGGTGACTGCCTTGTCTTCATCATCCACGTTCACACCAATACTAGTCAACTGGCATAACAGAGCATTGAAAATATTTAAATAATCAACAATTTTCATACCTTCTTTCATTCACAATGTATACCGTTGCCTCTTTAATTAAATATGATTTGTTACAATTTTTTTCATGTACAAGGCTTCTAAAGTAGTCCATAAACCTATAGTAGTCTTTTATTTAGATATGTTGAAAAGAACCTCATCTGCTAAACACAATCATATTGTACTAATAACTTTTGTATCCAGCGCTTCCTAGTCATCATCATTCATTGTCACAGGTTTCTTTGCCTTTTTGTCTAGGGCTTTGTGCATCGACCATTGCACCAACTCATCATGTGCTTTGATTTTTCACAATTCAAGGTTGTTCTTGTTGTTAAACATCTTGACCTCAAACTTTGCATTTATAACTTCTATCATTTGATGCTACATAAAACAACACTAAATCTAGAACACAATTGCTATAAAATAAGAGGAACTTTGCTCTGATACCACTTGTTAGGAAACCACACACTCAACAACTATGTAAAATTAACATAATGCAATTACATAGATAGTTAAACAAACAAATCCTCAAACAAACTAAGGAAACATCCATGGTGCAAAATATCAAGTTTTATTAATTCCAAGATGAACAGATTATATGCAAATTCATTTTGTAGATTACATGCAACTCCACAAATATAAATATGCCTAATTAGCAAAATACCATTACAATTCCTCCTCTTAAAAATAAAGTGAAAAAATATCATTAGGACTTTCCTTCTAAAAAATAAAATCCAAGGGGATTAATCTTCCTAAAAACAGGGGTTTAACTCAATTTTTTATTTTAAGGTTAGCACGATGATAATAGTGTGGGGCATTGCCCCCTACACCCCCTATCAAAAAGTGGACTATAAACCGAACCGTAAAATAATCTAAAATTTAACTTTGTTATCACATATCTAACACATTATTTCTAACTTTTCAATTTTACTTAACTCTTTACTTTTGATACCAATTTCATTTAATCTCAACTATATTTCTATATGCATATTATCTATATGCTTCAAGAACCCAAATTGTATACATATTATTTCTAACTTTTCAGTTTTTCTTAATTCTCTTATTTTAATGCCAGTTTGATTTAGTGTTTAATGCCAGTTTGATTTAGCGTCAACTATGTTTCTATATATATTATCTATATGGTTCGACTCATCAGAACCTTAGTCTGAACTATGTTTCCTACATATTATTTCTAACTTTTCAGTTTTTCTTAATTCTTTAAATCTGATCCAAGTTTGATTTACAGATTTCTTGACAAGGTAGCCATTGTAAATGATGTGAACACTTCATTAAAGATCCCCACCGTGACGGAAGTGGAAGAAGCAAAACTCATGGTAGGAATGATTCCAGTTTGGCTGTCTACAATCATACCCAGCATACTCGGAACACAAACTGGTACTCTGTTCGTTAGACAGGCAGAGGCACTTGAGAGACATATGGGCTCCACCTTCAAAATCCCAGCCGCGAGTGCCATAGCCTTCCTCACTCTATCCATGCTCATAACCACCCTAATCTATGATAGGATTTTAGTTCCATTTTTTAGAAGATTCACAGGAAATCCCAAAGGCATAACAACACTGCAGAGAATGGGAGTGGGTATGGTGATCCAGGTTCTTGCCATGTTAGTCGCAATTGCTACGGAAATCAAACGAATGGAGGTGATTAAAGATCGTGGGCTTCAAAATAACAAGAAAGCGATTGTGCCCAGAAGTATTTTCACCCTAATTCCACAGTTTGCTCTGATGGGCATTGCGGATGGTTGCTGGATATAGGGAAAATAGACTTCTTTTATGATCAATCCCCTGAGAGCATGCGAAGCATTGGGACTACATTTTATACGAGCTCTAATGGCGTAGGTGCGTTTGTCGGCAGCTTTGTTCTTACAGCAGTGAGCAACATCACGGGACGGGGAGGCCACAGAAGATGGATTGTGAACAATACCAATGCGTCGCGTCAGGATTATTATTACGCATTCTTGGCTGTTCTGATCTTTGTGAACGTGGCTAGCTTCTTGTTTGTTTCGCACATTTACGTGTACAAGAGAGAGAGATCACAGAGGCTTTTGGGGATGATTCGAAAAAATCCATAGAGATTTTAGATTTAAATATACAGCGTGATATTCATGTTAGTAGCACTCACCTCAAGTAAGGACGAAGATACAATGAATGAAATCTCTCCCTGTTCTATCCTATGCGTAGAAATATGCTCCATTTTAGCGTTAGCTATGGTGTATAAAAGGAAGACACTATGTTGCGCCTATTTGGTCTGTGAACTGTTAAAGTATTTGTATATTTATCATTTTTACATGTGTTTGTATGTTAAATTTCAGACTGTTAATTCGAATATGTTATTTTATTTCTCAATTTAGTTGAAGGAGTTTGAAGGAGTTTAAAGATACTTTATACTTAGATTTATAGTTAAATTTTTATATACGAAAATAGTTTTTGGATTGTTATATAATTTAATACATGTTTTTATATGAAAAATTGAAACAAATAAACATATTTTCTTTTCAGTGTGGTTCTCTTTGATATATTTTTATATTTTTGCTTAGATTTATTCCAAAGTATTTTACAAAAATAAATTTTCTTTCAAGATGCATAAATGTGAAATACAATAAATAACTTGGAACTAATTATACAATTGGACTTTCTGTCTATGTGGTAAGAGTTCAAGGTATTTGTTGGAATAAAATTAAATGAAAGACACCTTAAGAAGGTTGGTCTTAATTAAACTTCAATAAAACTTTGAAAGATAATTTAATTATTGCAAGTTTAAGTTATATTCTTTAAACATGTTCAAGATCACTTATCGTGGCCTCCCTTCATTCTTATAATAATCCATGAACAATAAGATAGAATCCAAATTCTTATTATAAACCTATAACTTGCCACAACTCAAATTATTACAAAATTCTCATTTAACCACAATACTTTAATTAAAGGCAATATTCTTAATTAGAAGTTGCATTACCTTCTGTAATCAATTTTGAAGCTTTTACATTCTTTTACTCATATTTTTATCCCACTCAAGACACCACTTAAGTTGCTGACCTTTTAACAAATGTAAGAGTAAAACTTGACATATTTTCTAAAGTGAAAAAATATTTTACTTTAAATTTTACAGGTTTCAATAATTTACTAATATTTTTTTGTTTTTAGTTTTTTTTTTAAATAATATAATAAGTAAATTTTATTTTTATTAAATTACATCAAATCATTATTATTTGAAATTTTAAATTCTATTATTATATCTAATGAATCTTATTAAGTTTAAAATAAAAAAATGAAAATAAAATTCCATTATCATAATTTATATAATAAATGAAACAAGAATTCATAATCTACTAATCCCCTCACCCACTGCACAATGTCTATCATCCTTCATTATGACGTTACCTTTGTATTTATCTTCGTGTAAGGGGTACTTGGAAATGCCTTGAATGCTCCTCTCCATTGGAGACTAGGGTTTTGGTTCTTGAGAAAGGGTCCATTATTAGGATTCTCAATTTTAGGTTTAATTTTTCACGCCAACCACCAGACACTACAAGAGGAACCCCATTGCAAAAAGTTCTCATTCTTCCCCAATTTCTCCGTGAGGTATGGCCACTCCTATTTCCTCATACAAACCAGGAAAGAGGAAGAGGCTGTCGGGCAGTATGTCAGCTAAATAATGTATGTTTAAACACGAGGAAAAGCCCCTGAGTAAGTCTGTCATAAGAGACATTCTTTGCAGTGCCCCATAGAATCCTTGCTCAGCTTGTCATGTGAGGTACGTGTATTTCTTTTGTTAGAGTTTGTAGGACTCCTGTAGGATTTTTTTACCATCATTATAAGTTTATGGCTATGTTTGCATCCCCAAGATTACGTAAGCTTCCATGCACGACCATCCCCTTAAAAATAAGGTTGAAATTTTGGTTGTTCCTTTTTATTATGTAGATATGATTTAGAACGAAAGGGCACTTATACTCAGCTAACCTAGGTTTCGTTTGGAAGGAAACTATTGTTTGTAATCTTCCCTTCTCTCTGCCCTAGCCGCCTTTTCTACACACATATTTTTGTTTTAAATTTTAAATTTTTTTGTTTGTCTGTTCGGAAATTTCAAAATTTGGGAGTTGCCGCTCTACTCCAAATCCCACATATTTTTAATTACGTGATCAGATTTATGGTGCATGGCAACCTTTTTTTTTCTATTCTTTATCTTTTTTTATTTCTCGTTTTTCCAATACCTCAATCTATTCTTATACTCCACGTAATGTAATTTCAGTGCATTTTTCTAGAGGTGAGGGTACCAATAGAAACTATTTACTTACCAATTAAAAAAAAATATATAATTAAACATAAAAGGAGATAGGGACCACAGAACTTTTGAATTTTTTTTGGTGTTTCAATAAAAAAAGTAATTTTAAATTATTTATGAACATGTTAATATAATTTGGAATTAATTGTACAAATATACCACTACTTAAACATGTTTTAAACTGAATTTATATTTGAAACATGGAATTGTGTCAAGATTATATGGACAGTCCTGATTAGTGTTAAGATTATCGAAAGATCTTAGCCATAGATTGTAATATGTGAAATAATATGTGAATCATAATTTTATATTTCCAATATGTTTATTTTTATCTCAATTTTCGTACTTTGACTTTTGAACCCCAACAATGGGAAAATCCTAAAAAAAGAAATATTGAAAAGAGTTTAGTTTGAATATATGCATAAAAAGAGTTAGTGTTTTACCTTATAGTTTTTCAAACCCCTCAAAGTACTCACAAAATTTCCTTCTTAAAAAAGAAAAAATTGAAGAGTTTAGTTTGAGTGTATGCATAAAAAGGTTAGTGTTTTACCTTATGTTTTTTCAAACCCTTCAAAGTACTCACAAAATCACAAAGGAGGTGCAAAAACTATCCATGCCAAGAATGTATCAATGGCTAAGAATGGGAAAGACAAACATGCTAATTGGATATCAAGAGTGTCTAGAAAATTGTGCCATGATCATATGGACAATCTTAATAGTGTCAAAACCATACGAACACTCCTAGCCACTGATAAGGACTTGGGAAAAATATATTTTATGGTTGAAAAAGGATGCATAAAGGTGGTTTCAAGTCTCAAATGTCACTAGAATGTTTAAATAATGCTAAATTTTGACCATTCACTCATACATGAAAAAATGTCCATAAAATGTATACACTAATACAAAATAAATACGAACAAATCTTTTTTGAGTGCCTATATTTTTTCTAACATCAAGGTGCATTATTAACCACAAATTAAGTGGTGTGAATACACACTTAAAAGTATAAAATATAAAAGGATCATAGAAGCAATGTTGTAAATCCAAGTCTTTGTATAATATGATGTTAAGTCCTATAACCTACAAAATCACATATATCTTTCCAAAAAAATATAGGTAAGTAAAAAAGTAAAATGTTAAATACAAAGTTAGTTATTGTGAACAAGGAATACGTAGAGGGGAGGTTAGTATTGTGTTAGTCTAAAATGAAATCAAAATAATGCACTAAAATCCTAACACCTCTAGTCTAGACACCAAGGAAAGCATATGTAACAAGCATACAAATAAACATACAACTAGAACACAAAATAAATCACTCTTTTACTTTCCTTGGAGCTCCAAATGGATTGTTGAAGTGGCATGCTCAGTTTGTACAACAAGAAGTCTTTGACAATGAAACTTTCTTTACTCCTCTCTGTGGCACCTTGGCTTGGTTGCTTGGCTTATGAATTTGGCTGGTAACATTACTTGAATGATTTATTTGCATCTATTTGAACATAATAACTTTACACCAAAAGAGATTTAAGAGAAAAATTTGGATAATAACACTACACTATCAAAGATTAGAGATCAATAGGTATGGCCTTGTATTTATAGTCTCCAAAAATTAACTCTCACTCAAGGTGAGTTAAGGTTGAGTTTAAACATGAAATGAGTTAAAACTAACCCTCGATGAGTTGAGTCTAACTCTAGTTGAGTTAATACTTGTCATGTAATTATGATTTTTAATTACTAGGCATGGCTCTCAAATTAGATATTTTAAGATATTTTGGAAGAGCTTGAAAACTCATAAAAGCAATGATGAAAAGGCTTGATATTTGATTTTTAGACTTTTTATTTTTAGATATTCATTAATTTTAAATGGATAATTCAACTAAGAATTTAGTCTTGTTTAATTATTTAATATTATTTGACTAGTGTTTTAGCTCTTTTAAAATTTGATCAAGTGTCCCACTTAATGAGTCTATAGGCCAAATTGTTAGTTATTAGGTTGTAAGGTGGCTAAGGATGAATATGTGAGAGGTCATTGTTCAAACAGGATAGTACCCAAAATAAAGATGCCTTGACATGATTTTGAGTATTGATGAATGACATGCGGTCAAAATTAGAATGTTTAGTGATTTTTAGGTTTAATTTACAATGTTTGGTAGGAATCCGTCTGAAGTCCGATTAGGATCTAGTTGTGGTCAAAATTGGGTGTCTATATTTTTCCCCTATTTGGGAAGGCATTGCCAACTATATGCATAATAACATCTTCCCAAATAATGAAAAGGTCATGTATGCCTAATGCCCCATCGTGTGATGGATAAGCCTTGGATGCCCCTTTGAAGGAATGGTCAGTAAAGAAGGTCAGGGATTAGTCCCTCAAAAGAAAGAAATGATGAGACCAAAAGGTAAAGGTGGATAAAAAAGATTGTTTTGCCCAAAGGTGGTTATAATCAGTGACACAATGAGATAAAAAAAGGATAATGATTTTCCCATAGGTGTTTATAATCATTAGCCAAAGTAAAATGTAAGAAGAGAATGATTTGCTTAAATATGATTATAATAATTAGTAGAATAAAAACAATGATTTTCTAAAAGGTGGTTAGAATCATTGGAATGATGAAAACTGATCCAGTTGGGAAAATACAGATAATGATTTGTCCAAAGGCATTTATAATCATTAACACAATAATAAATTGAACCACAATGATTTATACAAAGGTAGTTATAATCAGTGACACGGTGAACTACCCTAGTTGGAAAAATAAAAAAGATGATTTGACCAAAGGTGGTTATAATCATAGACATAGCAAGGGAAGCAAACAATGATTTGTCCAAAGGTAGTTATAATCAGTCATATTGAAAATATGCCCTAGTTGCGTGGATATAGATAATAGTATATCCAAAGGTGGTCATAATCACTAGCACAATGAAAAGATGCCCTAGTTGGGCAGGTAGAGATAATGATTTGCTCATAGCTGGTTATAATCATTAGCATTCATATAAATTGAAATATAATGATTTGACCGAAGATGGTTATAATCATTGGCATGATAGTTTATATTGAAACACATGATTTGCCTAAGGGAAATTATAATCATTGGCACTACAGGTGGGTCAATATGAAAAATTGGAAAAAGGGGGCCTACTGATTGAATTCATAGTCACAAAGTAAGAGTAAGCCATTATAGAAAAGAAAGATGAATTTAGGTAACCTATTAGTGTGGAGATGCATGTCCTAATTAACAAGGATTAATTTTTTTGTTATTTAATTACTTTATATGTGGGGAATGATTTAGATAGATCAAGAATTTATCAGGTAACCAAGGAGAAGAACTACAATTTCATTTCTTATAAGACTTTTTGAATTGATTTTTGTTGTAGCATGTGATGGTAAGCACCATGATATAAAAAACCATGATAACTTAGTCAAAATATACATAAGGCTAAGATGTGATCCCATAAATAATTGAAAACAATTCACCAATGATAAAAATCATGATGAAAATGTAGACATATGTATATGGATGGACTTAAGTATAATACATGCAATGAATAACTCAATGGATGTAGATATACTAAGTTAAGGAACAATAATGAAAATAAACAGACAAGAAAACAAACAAATAAATATAAAGACACAAAACTCCAAAAAATGAAGATCATAACAAAAAACCAAAAAATAAAAATAAAATGACACAAACAAAAATAATGAGTAATCACAATGTTAGCATGAACATCAGACAAAAATAAATAACACAAGGTTGCCCTTAGAATATAGGGAAACAACAACACATAAGATGGAAAATATTGCCCCTAGGTTATAGGAGATAACAAAACAAATAAATAAAATAAGGGGATTATAAGAAATGGAAGGGGTAGTGGAACTGACTCCAGATGTACTGGCAAGTGGACATTGCCTACATAGTTCTATGGATGCAAGTTCCAACATAAACTTTAGGCCAAATGTAGTTCTCTCAAGACATGGGATAGAAGAAAAATGATGATAGAGAAACATGATTATGTTTTAGAGGAATAATGGGAATGCTCTTATAAAATGGTGAATGCATGAGAAATGGAGCCAAGTGATCATTAATATATCAAAGTTGAATACATAATACACAAAATAGAGACTCAAAAATGATGAGAGTTCAGTATATTTTGCAAATATTTTTTGAATTTTTTATGAATCTCAACTTGATTTGAGAATAATGAGATATGAAATGATTCAAATGATAAAATGGTGAGAGCATTTTAACCTAAAATTGTTTACAAAATGGTGAGAATGTGGTAAAGGGTGATTGAGTTAACCTCAATGTGAATCGAGTGCTGCCTACATAGTCTCATTATGACCTCAAGTCACTATAGTTCTACATTAAATGGAGGAATCCAACTAGGTAGTAGAAAGTTCACAATTTATGCAAATGTCATAGTATTTCATTGTGGTGGGAATTCAAGGCACTATAAAAATTTCTTTTCTAATTTGTCCATAAGCAGTAATAATTAGGTAACAATGACATAGGTCGAGGATACTAATTTTCACAAAGGTAGTTATAGTTAGTATAATAGAATGGGATACTAATTTGACCAAAGGAGATTATAATCAAGAACTCATAATGAAACAAAATAATAAATGAAGGATGCAACTACCAAACACTATCATACTAGTCCAAAATACTACCTCTATTTAGAATACTAATCAACTACTGAAACTTGATCTGAATCTCTGCATTGAAGGTGCCAAAAGAATCAGTGAAATAAAACCAAATTCAAAGGGTTGGGAGGGAGGGTAAAATAAAATTTAGCCAATAGGGAAGGTATGGTAAAATGGTATAAGGTATGATACAACTTAAATGAGCCTCATGGTTAATACTTCGGGTCTCAAGAAAAGTAACACTTGAGGTGCATGATTTTCATCGGCTCATTAAGTTCATCCATGTCTGGTGTAGTGATTATTTATTTATTAGAGCTATAATTTGAAATAATGATATAGGGGCCTATCCAATTGGGTTTGAATTTTCCCTTCTTCTTGTTTGTGGTGTTCCTTTGGTTTTCTTTGAGAATAAGATCACTAAGTTTGAACTCTTTGTGTTTGACCCACAAGTTATAGTGGCCATAGAGTCTATTTTGGTATGCTTGAAGGCTATTGATGATGGCCATGCATTTTTTATCAAGTAAATCTAGGTCTTGCAGGTGAGCTAATCAGTAATCTTCATCATTCATGACATGTTTTATTGAGATATGTAAAGAAGGTAAATTGACCTCAATGGGAAGAATGGCCTCAATACCATAAACTAGGGAATATCGAGTGGCTCTTGTTGGAGTATGATAAATAGTATGTTCTACTAGAGGGCACAAAAGATTTAGAGGTTCCAATCATGGCCAACATCATTAAAAATATATTTAAGGATGTTGACAATGGTTTTATTAGATGCCTCAACTTGGCCATTACCTTTTAAGTAATATGCAATAGAAAAATGTTGGGTGATATAGTACTCAACACAAAACATTTTAACATCTTTATTTTTAAATGATCCATTGTTATCAAATATAAATTTTAGATGGGATTCCATAATGGTAGTTGAAATGATTGAAGATGAACTTGGAAATTTGTTTTCTAGTCACATGAGGGGTATAACTTCGACCCACTTAGTAAAATATTTGGTAGTAGTAAGGATATGTTTATGGCCATTAGATGAGGTCAAGTTAATCTTTCCAATGAGATCGAGTCCCCATGTTGTAAATGGCTAGGGTGTAATCATTATTTTTAATGTTTTAGCTAGGGCATGAATTAGATTGGCATGACTTTGACACTTGTCACTCTTTTTAACATAAGTAATTTTTTATACATCGATAGTTGGCCAATAGTAATTGATACATACAAGCTTTTTAGTTAGGACAACCCTTTTAGTGTGGGTTCCATATACTCTTTCATTTACTTCTTGTAACACTAATGTTGCTTCTACCAAATTTAAACAATGAAGTAGAGTTTCATCAAAGCTATGATGGTAAAGGGTCAGACCCAATAAGGTATATCATGAGGCTTGGTGGGTAAAGGCCTTTTGTTACTTACGTGATATGCCTGGTGGCATAATATGGTCATGTAGGTAGTTAAAGATGTCTGAGTACCATATACAACTTAGAACAACAATATCATAGATCATTTTAATGGTTGAAGTTCCATGAGGAGGTGCTAAAAGATTTTTAATGAACAATTGATATTATTTTGCCTTGATTGTATGACAGATCAAAGAGCCAATGGTGGCCATGACATCTATTGTCCTATTACTAGACCTAGGTATGTGTTCAAACTTTATGTCAGTAATATATTATTTAAGAGTGTCAACCATAGCCTTGTATGGTACCAACTTTCCATATTTGGTTTGAATGTGTTCTATAATATAATTGATGATTAACTAAGAATCCCCATAAACCATTAGATGATGAACATTCTATTTAACTACTTGACGAATCCCAGTAACAAGTGATTAATATTCATCCACAATATTAGTAAAAATAAAGCTAATACAAAATGATTTAAGAATAATATCCCCTATGGTGTAATAAATAATAAGCCTACCCCCGATCTATGCAATGTGAATGACCCATCAAAATATAGTTCCTCAAGATGTGTTTCAATTATGGTCATGATGGACTCATCTAGGAATTTTAGGTGAGGGGTTTGGTATACGTAGGGGGATCTTCAACAAGTTGATTTGCAAGCACTTATCCCTTTTATCTTTCTATTTGACATACTTGATCTTGAACTCACTCAGAATAATGTTCCATTTAACCATGCAGCCTTGTAAAATTGTGTTAAATAGTAGATACTTGAGTGGATCTACTTTGGAAATAATCATGGTATTTTTGTTAAGAATGTAATGCCTCAAATTTTAGGCTACAAAAACCATATCTAAACAAGTTTTTTCAATTAGTGTATAGTTGTGTTCATACATGACCAATGTATGGAATCAATAGTATAAGGCATGTTCCTTTCCATTATCATCATGTTGAGCTAGAAGTACCCCCAGGGCTTTCTTAGTTTTTTATAAATACAGTAGGAATGAATTTCCTGGCATTAGTGGTAACAAAATAGATAGATTGGCAAGATATTCCTTTAGGTATTGGAAGGATTTAAATCACTCTTCATCCCAATGAAACATGACACCCTTCTTCAGTAAGTGTGTAAATGGATGGTATTTGATGGCTAATTATGATATGAAGTGTCTGGCAGACTAAATCTTACTATACAAACTATAGATTTGATTCAAATTAGAATGTGGTAGAATTTTGGTAATGGATTGTAATTTGGTAGGATCAACTTTAATTCCTCTATAATATATGATGAAGCCTAACCATTTGCCTGAAGTAAACCCAAAAACACGCTTCTTAGGATTGAGTCTAACCATGTATTCACTAATCCTATCAAATATCATTCATAATGTAGCTAGATGATTGACACAAGTCTTTGATTTACCCAATATGTTATCAAAATCATCTTCAACAATCTCATGCATCATATCATGAAATATTACTATCATGTCTCTTTGGTATATGAACCCAACATTCTTGAGACAAAATAACATAACCTGATAACAAAACATTCCCCAAGGAGTGGTGAACATTATCTTATGTTGGTCTTCTAGTGCAATCTCGATTTGGTTATATCCTAAAAATCCATCTATAAGTGAAAGAATTTCATAACCCACTATGGAATAAACTATCATGTCAATATTTGGTAGAGGAAAGTCATCCTTGAGATAGTCCTTATTTATATCTCTATTATCAATGCATATTTTGATTCCTTCTAGCTTATTTCTAACTAGAAAAATAATCAAGATCCACTCTGAGTAGTCAATTGGTTGGATACATCTTGATTCTATGATTTTTTCCAATGCTTTATTAATACAAAAATACGAGGATATATATTGTGCAATTTCTTCTTCACAATATTGACATCAAGATGTTACAACAAAGGTAGGGTCTACACCTGGCATGTCTAAATAGGCCCAATAAAAAATGTCAAAAAATTCCCTCAAAAGGGTTGTAAAGATTTTTTTTCCTCTTTAGTGAGATACACACCTAATTTGATCCATTTCAGGTCATCTCAAATCTTGATGTTGACTTCCATATTATCTTCTATGAGGAGAGTTGAGCCATCCTCCAAAATGGTTGGCAATGATTTGAATTGGCATGTAATTGCAAATTTATCTCTATGGAATAGTTATTCAAGCTCGCCTAAATAAGATGAATATGAATCTCCCAATGGTAGGGATGGCCATGCTAAATTTTTTTTAGTAAATTCTTGGGTAGTTTGATTAAAGGCATGTTGTTCTATAAAACTAAACTCAGACCCAAAAGTAAGCTCATCATTGGTGGTCACCTGAAATTCATTTGAGGGAAGGTGAACACCCCTATCTAATGATGCTTGAAATAGGTTTTCACCAAAAGATTGACATTTATTTTTACTTTTACCCTTTTCCAAAATTTCCTCAAAGAGGTTTTCACTTTGGGACCTCAATGTTTTATTCTTTTTTTTTAAGGCTAAGGGTGTTCATCCATTCTCCAAAATAGGCTATAGGATATAATTTGATAAAGAGCCCTTGTTTATGGTATCCCAACAAAACATTGTATCTTAATCCTAGAATATCTCTAAATGCCTCATCATTCTCAAACTTATCTACAAACAGTGTGGATTCTTGTTTGTCCCCAACTATAAGTTTAGGGTGATAAAGAAGAAACATGTTATGTGAATCTACTAGGGTAGTGATATAAATGGCATGTGTTTTTAATAGATTGGTATTGGAAAGGTCTTTGTAAATGCTATGATTGGACTCTACTTTACTAATGACATCATCATCCCTAGATGTTGCATTAGAACATAAATAAGGTACATTGGGTCACCCCTAGCTAGGCAGTTTAAATATGAGACCATAAGTTTCTTTATACTGAGTTATAGAAATTAGGTTTAGATTACCCTACTCATTTGGCCCAAAGATTCCTCCTTCATAGGATTGATTCTACATGATCCAAGTTAGGAATGGGGTTCCTCGAATCTTTGTAAAAATCAGCCAATCTATCATCGTATAAACAAGATTCATCATTAGTAAGTGGGTCTTCTTGGCCAATGGTCGATGTGAAAATGATAAGAAATGGACTATGAATCTTTCCTTTCCTTTTTGTTTCCATTCCATGTAAGGTGGTTTAGATTTAGGTATGCCATATGACTTGGGGTTCTATGGAAGCTTGGAAATGTGAAACGTGTCATGAGTCAAATACTCACTTGGGCCATTGGCCAAGATATTAAAATGAATAGACATTTCAAGTGGAGACACATGTAAATATGAATCAAGGATATCTAGGTATATATAATTAGCCTCTGTAAATTCAGAAATTATTTCTTTATCTTTGTCCTTTTAGGGAACTGGATCTAGGCCAAAGCGATAGTTATAACTTTCATACTTAGCCTCCAAATGTTTGCAATGTTCATAGGGTTAAAAATATCCATTGATGGTGACTTTCATGCATGAGTGTGAGAACATAAGACACTAGTGAAATGTCGAAGGGATTGCATGGATTTCATGTATCCAAGGTCTACCCAAGAGTAAATTGTAATATGAATCTAGGTCTAACACATGTCAAAGTGTATCACATGTCAAGGGCCTGATGATAACTATCAAGCTTATAGTGCCTTAATATTCTTGTTCTTCATTGTCATAAGTCTTGATAGTGATAATTTCTAGTTTTAGATCATCTATAGTATATCCAAGATGCTTGATGAGCTTCAGAGACATATTATTCAGGCTCGATTCATTATCTATGAGGACACATTTCACTTTGTGTCTTGTTATGATAACTTCAAGATATAAGGGGTTATTATGCAGAGGGCCAAGGGATGACATATCACTTTGATCAAAGGTTAATTATTGCCCTTAGGCTAGATTTCCAAGCAAAGATTGGAATTTATCTAGGGTTATGTCATTGGGAAATTGGGATTGACTTAGGATTTATTTTAAGATGTTCTTGTGGATAGTAGATGTATGCAATAAATCCAAGATGGAAGTTTACATAGACATATTTTGGAGTTGTTCCACAATGTTACATGGATTTTCTTTAGTAGTGGTATATGGCTTGTTCCTAGCTAGAGAAGTGGGTTAGATCGGTTCATTGGTAAGAGGTTGTGGGCTTGGGATGGTAATATTTGATCATTGAGTTTTGATTGCATAATCATGATTAGATATAGGACTATTGTTTCTAGAAAATTTGATGGAGGTTGGCCAAATAGGATAAGTCTTGATTGACAGTGCACATGGTTATGGTCATGGGATTATGATAAATTATTGGTAAAAGTCCCTAAAATAATAATCCTTGGTTTTTATTATGCTTGTTTTCAATCGTAGGTCAAGGAAGGATTATTGGAATAAGTGGATTGATTAGAATTGTTTGGTAACTATATCATTCTATTATCACTTGGTTTAGGATTGATAGTGATGGTAGAAATTTGACCTCATGCAATATGACCTAAAATTTTAGTGTAGTCATGTGCAACTATATGGTAAGTATGTTGGTTATTAGAATAATTTTGTCCTTGGTTCATCCCATTCGATTAACATTGTTATTGTTGTTGTTACTACTAATATTATTGTTGTTGTCATGGCTATTGATATTGTTTTTATTGTTGTTCTGGATTTCATTATTATTATTATTATTATTATTATTATTATTATTATTATTATTATTATTATTATTATTATTATTATTATTATGTTACAAAAAAGGGTTTTGATAAATACTCAGGTTTTGTTTGGATGTAGATGCTCTATTATCCAATGTAATCTCCCTATTTTCCAACACATTTTTGATGAGGTGTTTTATATTCACACAATGACATAGATTATTTCCATGAACATGATGGTATTCATATAAATCATTTTCTCTGTACAATTTTAGATATGGAATACCCTTAGGATAGTGCTTTAGAATTTGCCAAATAATAATATTATATGTAGATATCTTGAGAAAAATGGCCTTTATAGGCTCACTAAGATCACTAAAGACTCGATGAGTAAGGGTATTTATTCTTGGAGGAGGGGTTTACAAAGGTAGTGTTTATTGAGTTTGTGGAGTAGGTCTAGGTTGTTGTGAAGGCTACAATTACTGAATGGGTTGATGATGAGGAGTAGGTTACATTTGCAACATAGGTTGAGCAGATAGTGTTTATATCCTTTGGACATGGCATGACTCAATTAATATATTTCCAACAACATTTTTATTATGATTGAGTTGCATGTATTTTTCATAGTTACTAGTCTAGGCTGGTGTCAATGCTTATGTTTGGACTTGGTTTTGGTTCTGATTTTAGCCTATGCCTTGGATTTGGGTCTAATTTTGATTTGAAGAGGTGAGTTTGATAACCCCTTTGTTAATAAGGGCCTTTTTAATTAGCAAACCTTTATCGATTATCTATTTGAAGGTATAAGTGCACACTAAAGCTCAAGATGGTAGGATATTTTACTGTGTAAATTTTTAGTAAATGCAACATCCAATTATTTTTCTAGTAAGCTATGGGTGAAATGACTTGAAAGTTATTTCCATTTCTATAGATATCTTGCAAAGCTTTCACTAACTTTTGTTAGGTTATGGAGCTAAAAGCTTCACTGATGCAGACATGGAGGAGGTTGCAGTAGGGTTACGGAGTGTCACAGATGCCGGCGTCGATCAGGCTAACTGACATCGACAGGGAGGAGACAGGAAGGCAACCGACGTCGGTCAGAAGTCGGCCGACGTCGGCACCCCCCAGGCAGATAGGGACCGATGTCGGTCACCTATGGTTCGAGCTGCGAGTATGTTATGGGCAGTTAGTTGATGAACCAAGTGTTTGCATGTTTAGAGCCAAATTTAGACTAGAAGCTGTGGATCTAATTATTGTAATTAGGTGTCTAATTATTGTTTGCATGAGATCTATTTAAGAGACTCATTAGTTGTATTGTAAACTTGTGTGCTAGAGAGTAAGAGAGCAATAATATAAGCTCCTTCTATGTGTGAGGTGAGCATGGTGTGTTCCTCCTAGTGCCACAGTACCAAGTGTGGGTGCTGGATTGGAGTTACTTGTGTATTATGGTTAATTTTTGCATATTAAGTTGCTTGGTAATCAATTATGTGCTTCTAGTTATTTATATCCCAACACGTGGTATCAGAGCTAAGGTTGCAGGGAGCAGGTTTTGTGTCTGGTTATAGGTCACTCTCAGGGGTTTCTAATTGAGTGGGAGTAGAGAAATGGCAGATCAAAGTAAGCTAAGAATGGAGGAGTTGAAAAACACAGATGGTCACTTACGGTCCTATGGAAAGAAAGAGCAGGAAAAAGAATATTGTTGGTTGGTAGCAGATCAGCATGAAGGAACTGAAGATGCAGATGTTGCAGGGATTGTTGCACAGGATGCTTTAGGAGGTTTCTTGGATAAAGTTGAATCTTGGATAATAGATTTTGTTGCCTCTTTCCATGTAGCCCCAGGGAGAGGAGCTGGTGAGCCTTGCCAAAGAATTGGCAAAGGGGAAGTGAAGCTGAAATTGCAGGTGGTCAACACATGGGTGTTGAAGCAGGTCATGTAGGTGGCTAATTTATTCAAAAAATTTGGGTGATGAGAGATGCACAAGAACTCTCACAGTGGATGCACTTGAATTAGCTGGTGGTAAGAAAATAGGTACTCTTTATCTACTTGTTTATATTATTGATTCTTCTTCTGTTGCAGAGACGTGGCTTTGTAGGCTTGGCCACATGAGCAAGAAGGAGATGCATGTTATTAAGAGGAAGACTGATATATTTGACAAGATTAAGAACTGGAAAGCCTTGGTGTTTATGGAGTAGATGGCAGACAGAGACCAGTGGATGGGGTTGGATACTTCTGAGCAGGGTAGTTTGGACATGGGACTTGATTCAAAGGAGCTCACGGGTAAAAAATCATCACTCACAAGAAAACATAGGTACTGGCATCAACAGGAAAATTGATGTCAGCAGTAGGTAAGACTGATATCAGTCAGGAGGACCGATGTCGACAGGGTTGGTAGTCAGGACAGGCACAGGAACCGACGTCAATTGGATGCAGACTGTGTGGTGATCAAGGTCAGTCACTGTAACATATTTTGGGTGGACAATAAGCTGTCAAGGAGTCTCAAATGCCCATATGGAGGACTGAAGATGGTAAGAAAGCCTCAAATTCATTATTCCTCTTCTTTATACTAGTTGTTGATTGTGGAGCAGGAAGGATCCAGGAAATAGTGGGAGCATGGCAGGAATAGTATGCAGAACCAAGCAGGAGATTTTGTAGGGTTGCCAATAGGTATGAAAAGCACAGAGATGAATGGATACCTTAGTTGAAGAATAGAGAGAACGAACACGTGAGATGGAAGACCAGGTCATATGGTCTTGAGGAAGCTGCAGGATAGTGGTACAGGTTTTGACAGGTGGATGACAAAGCATGACTTTAGTCAACATCAGGGTAACTACTGTGGTTAGTCTTACTAGGGGATGGTGATTGCAACACCATTCTATTGCTATATGTGGATGGTATGTTTGCTAGCAGGTTTTTACATATAGAGTTTTGCTGAGCTAAGGGTAAGATTAGTTCAGTGGTTTGCTATGAAGAATTTGGAGCAGCGAAATTCTTTGGCATGGGAGACATGAAGATCATAGGTTGATTTTGTCTCCAGTGGGAGCTGATGTGAATCAGGGGTTGGCAAGGTTCATTATGTAGGATGCAAAGCTGGAGCACACTAAGGGCTAGATAGTTAAGTGTCTGAAATCACATGAGGTCTGGTATAGACCTGAGTTTGCCCAAGCAGTGGGTGTTGTTAGAGAGCTAGGAGCCAATTCGGGGAAGTGAGTTCTCAAGGATGTGAGAGGGACCAGGAAGTGGTATTCATGCTATTTAGGGTTAGGACTTCACTACATGGGATAATAGGTTCGGATGTGGCAGGGTACTCAGATGACAGGAGGTGCACCATAGGTTGTGTGGTGGGTTGTCTTCAGGATTGATCTTGAAGAGGGATACAAGCCAGGAAATAGATTAGACAGAGTACAGGTATAGGTACAATGCAGCTATTTATCTCCAAGTGGGAGATTGTTAGGTTATGGAGCTAAAAGCTTCACTGATGCAGACATGGAGGAGGTTGCAGTAGGGTTGCAGAGTGTCACAGATGCTGGCATCGGTCAGGCCAACCGACGTCGATAGGGAGGAGACATGAAGGCAACCGACGTCAGTCGAAAGTTGGCCGGCATCGGCACCCCCCAGGTAGATAGGGACCGACGTCGGTCACCTATGGTTTGAGCTGTGAGTATGTTACAGGTAGTTAGTTGACGAACCAAGTGTTTGCATGTTTAGAGCCAAATTTAGACTAGAAGCCGTAGATCTAATTATTGTAATTAGGTGTCTAATTATTATCTACATGAGATCTATTTAAGAGACTCATTGGTTGTATTGTAAACTTGTGTGCTAGAGAGTAAGAGAGAAATAATATAAGCTCCTTCTGTGTGTGAGGTGAGCATGGTGTGTTCCTCCTAGTGCCATAGTACCAAGTGTGGGTGCTGGATTGGAGAATCAACAGGGTTCTTCATGTATGTATGATCTTGGTCATCAGGTGAGCATGGCTACGATAGGAGATCTACATGGTAAGTAAGATAATTGATTTTCAGGTGTATGTGTGTGCAAGGTCAAGTTTCACAGGTGTGCAGAATTAGATTGATTTGCAGGTGTGTAAGATTAGAGAGGACATCAACACAATAGGGAATAGAATCAGGTGGGATCTACTTGGAAGTACAGTGTGTACTTGTGGAGTGCGTGGAGCACAGGTGTAAGGTGAACACCAATTCTGTGTTTGAGTTGGGTGTTGGGACCTAAGGGAGAGAGCTTTGAGGGAAGATTTATTGTTTATGCCCTAGAGGTGTGGGAGCCCTAGAGGTGTGTAAGGAAGAAGAACTATGGCAGCCTTCTTTGTTGTATTTCTTTTTGAAAGAGTTTTAATACAAGTTGTGTATTGTCTCTCATATCATGTGTTATTTTTGGATTCTAGTTACTTGTGTATTCTGGTTAATTTCTGCATATTAAGTTGCTTGGCAATCAATTGTGTGCTTTTGGTTATTTATATCCCAACAACTTTCTACTTATCCTAAGTGAAATCTGCCATTGAAATCTCATATTCAATATTATAAGAGAAATGTTGCACAAATTTGTTTGAGAGGTCATTAAAATTAGATAAAAAATTCTTTTGCAATTTTAGGAACCACTCTAAAGCCTATCCTACTAGACTTCATAGAAACAAGAGGAGTAGTTAAATGTCAATTTAAACCATTGGATGGAAAGTGAAAAATAATTATATCAAATGCACCTTAGGGTCTCCTTTACCCTTATATTTATCAAATTTTGATGGTTCATAGCTTGGGGGACATGGTATTTGAAGATACTCAATGTTGAATGGGTATGAAATCATTTCACCTAACTTGAAATTCTTGGTTTGTTTCCTTGATTGAATGGCAGTAATTTTATCCTTCATTTTCTATAGTTCTTGTAACAATAAACTGAATGGAATATTTGGTTGAGGTGGAGGCTGGGTGGTCAAAGATGGATTACCTTGACTAGGCTATAATGGAGGAATGGTTTACTATGGAATGTTGGTTTGATGAGCCAACCAATTAGGAATATACATCTATAGATTGGGATGTGGTTTTTGAAATTGCATGCATTGTGGTGCTATATTCTAGTTTGGATTTGATATATAGGCCTGGTTTTGAGGGAATTGTGGCTACAATGGAAGTATATGGCTCTGAGTGAAGTATTGTGCCTTTTGAGTTTGAGTAGGGACTTGCTACCAATTAGTCAAACCTAGCTAAATAAGGGGAACTTATTGTGAATCAAGGCCCTATCATTGGATATGTGTCACATTCTGAATGAAAGGCAATTATTTCCTAATTGGTTCTTGTTGGATAGTGTTACCTCTTTGTTGTGAGAACACTAATTGATAATTAGTTGCTTGTAGGGTATTCAAAATTTATCTTTGATCAATGGACATTCATTATTGATTAGACAATGTTTACAATTGTAAAGATATTTTTTATCACAACCTATTAGGATAGAACATTCATTACCCCTTATTGAGGTGGCAGAATGTTCTACCTCTATTGAAATGGTAAACTAGACTATATTCGTTACTTTTTAATGTTAGTTTTCACCTATTGAGTTTGATTAGCATTCATCACTTTTTGGTGAGGCAAGGCACTAGTTGGCACTTGATTGATTAATCCTTGTGGTTATGTGCTTGATAAAGCAACTAGTTGAGTATTAGACGTAACTTGTTGTGGTTGGGATGTAGGAGTTCCTACCCCTACTGTTATGAACCACTTGTGATATTAACTAAAGGCACTCATTGTGGACTATTTGTTGGTTTAGTTAAACCTCTTTGGCTTAGATTAGAATACACTTGTGTGTTATTCATCGTCTTTGGCATATTATTATGCATAGAAACATTAGTCACCTCTTCAATGGAGGGGAAATTTTACATGTCACTGATTGAAGTGGTTTTTTGAAATGGGTCTATACCTAAATTATCTTAACCTATCAATTCCATTAATATTCTTGTTGAAGGAGCTAACTCAATAAATGGAGCATTTGACATGGCCATGTTATTAAAATTGTTCACTAGATTCAAATAAGTTTGATATACTTTTTGCATTTGTATAAAGTGGTCCTCCATGAGGCCCTTTCATTTTAAAATCATATTTAGGTCTTGAGACAACATCGACATGAGTTCTTTAGGATTGATAGTAGGTTCATGTTCAATGATTTGAGTATAATCCATGTTGAGAGGTACTCTAACTAGACTAGGTAAATTTTCATGGGGAAAGTTTGTTGTAAAATGGGTAGCTACCTTTGTATATCTAAATAAAAACTCATCATTGTTTTCAAGCAAGTGACTATCAAAAAAATAAGGATCATATATCGATTACATAGTAACATAATATAGTTATTATTAACTTTGTTCTATAATAGATGGTATGTCAGCAAGATATTGTGTGATTTGTTCTTGGCCTTGATTTGATTAAGGAGATGTGTTACCTAAATAATGGGCTAATGGATCTTGACTTTATACCCTAGATTGATCGGTATAAGGAGGATAATGATCTGACTCACAAATTACATCATCACCATAGGGGTCTTGAACAAAGTCATCATTCATGGCTACGTTATCATAACCTAGATTATACATATCTCCACTATAAGTATAATGAGACATATCCAATTTAATGATTCACATTCTATGAAGAGAAGCCTAGAGTTATACAAACTCTTAAAAACAAGGTCTTAAAAATAAATGGTCCAAACTTGGTTTAACTTCATCTAAAGAGATGATGTTATTTCTCTAAAAAGTCTATGATAAACTTGCTGTAAAATAGTCTAACGTCAAGTTTCAAGTGTCAAATGTCTTATACAAATGGTCAAGTGGATAAATAAAAACTGAATGCCAAACTTAGGTAATTTTTTTTAAACTAGGTCTAAAAACAAAAAAGGTTGCTAGGACTTTAGAAACAAGGCACAGATTTAAGCTCAAAATAACTATGTCTAAAACAAAGTGGAAAGTTTTAGGAATTTTAGAAACATGATACAAGAGCTAGAATTAAAATGGAAATTTTTAGGCCTTTTGTAAACAAGGCACAAGAGATAGACTTTTAAACAAACTAGGTCTAAAAATGTGAGATATTAGGCTAACAAATTTCAAACACTTTGACACAAACTAGGCATTTGGATTTAAGCATAAACTTGATCATTTACAAGATACATTGAACTTTAGGCATATGTAAGATAAACTACTTCCCCAAATTTAGGCACAAAATAGTATTTAAATCAAGAAAGTAATTGGTTTAAGTTGCATAACCCAAAGTGAAAGATTAATGTCTAGGCCAAAATTATGCAAGGCATGGGAAAAAATAAATCATTGTTTAAATCTGAACTTGTTAAGACTAATTTTAAAGATAATTTATAAGGCTAGATTTCTCAAATAGATAATAAGTTATACAAGAATGAATGGCATGATGGTACTAGGCATATATCCAAGAAGGCACATGTGGTTTTGATATTGCAATTTGGACATAGGGAAACAAGTATTTGAAACAATTTGAGCAGCATAATGACTCTATTATGATCTAAAGGTATGATAAATCATTTGTTTCAAAACTTCTAATGTATAAGACTTGAAATGAAATGGGCATCATAATGATGCTCCTTTCAAAAAAGTGACATGCACATAAAATGTTTTGATAAAAGACTAAGCCAAAGGTGCAATGTCAAATAGATAGCGTAACACCTCTTCAAACAAAGAAATAAAGCATAAACAAGACTCATTTTTGATGTGGAATGACAAACAAATAGTTTTAGACTCAAAACCATGCAACTAAAAGAGACAAAATGAAAAAACACCTAAGTGTAATGTCCTAAATACTAAAATTGATAAGATGGCATTATACTATCAAATTCTATCTATATACTTGCTCTTGAGAATATTTTAAGTTAATCAAAAATTAAAAGTTCATTAAAAGTAAGGTTTTTAGTCCTCCTCTTCTGTCAAGAGTTCGTATGGAAACATGGAACTTCTGACTACTTTCCCTACATCAAAAATATGTTTGAAGCAAGTGGGGTTATCTAAACTATCAATTTTCATTCATTTCTAAATGGTCTCATATGTGTGGTAAATATTAGGGCACATCATGTCATTTATATCTGCATTAACCAACTTATTATGAAAAGGTATTGTCCTTTTCAAAATCACTATATACATCAATTACTTAGTGTAGTGTGATGTTTAAGTTACCCCTATGGTCTAAGGCTGAGTACCACTAACAAAGCTTATTTAACTGCTCAAATAAGCATCCCAATGGGTCACCCTAGATTTACATACCCTACTATAGAGTGGGGTTAAAATGATGATAGGAGATGAATTCATGGGTCAACACTACCCTAGATGTTGGAAGTATAATAACTAATGAGTGGGTGAATTAGTCTTCAAATCATTCATTCAATTCCATTTAAAATTCATTAGCCATTCATACAAACATATATATCAATCAAAGCACAATTAACCATACATATGAACATGGAATATAAGAACACATCACCTATGTGGGAAACCCTCAAGGGGAAGAAAACCCACTGATCTCTAAAAATGGACTATAGTCTTATAACACAAAAACAAATTTTAGTGAAGCACCAAATCCACATGGAACACTAACCCCAACTAGCCAAGCATCCACTTGACTAGGCTTATGGAAGAACCCACTTTCAAGGAGGCACAAACCCTCTAGATGACTCAGCACCAACTTAGCCACCTAATTGCTTTGATAAGCTTTGGAAAATTATGTTACTCAACCAATGGATGATGATCACCTCTTCACCTCTTTACACTCTTATCCCTCTCAAACTGTCTTCTAGGCCTCTTCACTCAACTAGGTCTCTTCAAGACTAATTAGGTCATATGAACTTGATCTTCATATGCAGACACACTATCACATATTGACTATACATCCTCTACTCTCTTATGATGTTCCATAAGACCTTTTATTTAATAATGTGTTATTTCATTCTCATACTCTCTACTTTTTTATTACTATCTAATTAGGCCTAAAAGGCCTTATTCTTATTCAAGCCTCTTGTTCATTCACCTCTTGGTCGACCGTACACACTTACAAACTTAGATTTCCCACACAATAGGACTTAAGACACATTAAAACCAATAATAAATCATTACATTAAGTCATCCATTACTCAAATAGACCAAATCCTTCATTAGGTCTTGATAACAAACATCCACATTATTCATTTAACACATGATACCTAGCCCATACATAGGCTCAATTGATAATTTGTCTTAATTGATAATAAATTACTCTAAATAAGTACCTATCAATGAAGAGTACAAGGATAACATACTAATTTATTAATCCTCTTGGTCACCAAGTAATGGAAATGAGAAGGACTTGAATTTGTAACCATCTCCCTCAAAGAATTTATTTTGGAACTCGATCCAGTGAAGGTGTAGTACAGGAATAAATGCATGAAGATTTTCTATTACAAGTAATACATCAATGGTTGCAAAGGCAAACTTAGTAAAGCCAATAAATAAAATGAAGATGTTTTTATATCCCCAATAAGAAGAATCACTTTTTCATAAAATATGGTTGATAATTCTCCATGCTGCCAGACTATGAGCCCTTAGCCTAAGATAAGATGCAGTATTAGAGATGGCACCCAATACAACTCTATTACATGTATCATCTGGTATAAAAAATCTCATTATGCACATAAGATCAACTTTCCAAATGGTCCCTATTCCATTTGATTGAATATGAATAATTTTGGTATTCACCCTCATGCCTGCTTATTATTACTCACACCAGATGTTGAAATATTAAATATAGCAAATTAAAGATAATGCAAAACTCATGACCGATAGATTTACCTCAACTCTTGGATGCCTTAGGCCTTCAAAATTAAAAATTCTTTGTCTTCAAACAATCCTATTATCCTCACATCTAGGGTTTGAACCTTTTGAAGCAATGTTTTCATCTAACTACATTAACGTTGTTGCCATATCAAGTTTTATTCTTCTCTTTTCATTAACTCAGCCTAAGAGCTACACTTCGACTATTCTTTTTTTATCTCAATGATTTCAACTCAATAAAAATCACATTCCATTTTAGTCAAGGAGTTCAATAGACTCAAAAAACCCCTCTACACTTTCAACAGTCTACAAATATGCATTTATCTCCATGTCTAGACAAGATATAAATGTAATGTATATATACTTTGGTCATGTTTCTTCATGGGAATACTAGAGAGAAACTAAATTTAGCCAACCACAATGATGAGGGTGGCCATTTCTGGTACCATATTCATATCACTTATAGTGAACTCAAATAATTGTGAAGGATATTTGGGCCCATATCACCATTTTACACCTTCATTCATCATTCAAACCAAGTCCTTATCAAACTTTGTATACTTATACATAACATAGTATTACAAACATTTATTTATAGGTTTCTGAATTAATAAGAATTCACCAATCACATGTATTTCACTGGTCTATGAGGACACTGATGATTGTGCATTGGCATACAAGTCTATTTACACTTAGATGGCGTGTAATATCCAATGAATAAAACAAAATATCCATTTATTACTTTCTCTCTAAAATGATGGGTTAAGTCTCGGTCTGCATGCATTGCAATCTCCTTTCACTACCTTGGTTCACATTTTACCATTCAACATTCAAACCACACTTCAGATTTTAATACATCAAAACATACGAATTTCAATTACATGTTTTCATATTTATGATTCACTAATGAACTCTGGGTACTTGACTGAAGGTAAGAATAAAATCTTTTGATAGTGTATTTTAATTCAACTTCAAATAGGTACATTCACTCCTTTAGAAACATCAAATTCATGTTCTTGAGATTATTAAATCGAGATACAATAATTACGACTAAGAATCCCCTTGACTCATATGAGAAGTATTAAAATAGTTCATAGTTCTCTATAATCTTAATAGTAGACTATCAGGAAAGTATTTTTCATTACAATTCTTTTGATTATCACCATATATAGGACTAAAATTGTTATTAATTGTCTTCCTCCCCTATATTCTTTTCTCTATGGACATCATCCTTTATTGACTCTACTCCAAACTCATCTCTTCATAATAATAGGTCTAGTAGATAAGAATAAGACCAAATCTTCCTTAACAACATGTCCTTGACATAGAATGTACTTAATTTGTCTTTTCAAACATACAACTCAACATTTTAGAGACATGTTGAGTTGTTTACCATGCTTACATAAGTAAATAGTAATTTTACAATATATTTTGGCCTTTTATTTACTTGAACACCAAAATAGGACTTGACCAAAACTAATCCTCATATACAAATTTACTATTTATATAAGTTATTTCCTTGATGCTCCTGCATCAGACTCCTGAGCTTAAAATGTTTCATGAGATGCTAATCATGAAGCTTTTGATATGTCCTTGTTGTCACCATATTATTTTCCTTTGTCTTCTACACTCAATGTTACATACAAATGAACATGTTCTTTTGATCCAAACCTCAACTTGAACTTTTTCTTTTTCTTTCAATCATTCAATGAACTCTGTTCCTCAAATTATTTAGTAGATTAATGCTTCTTTGTGTTTATCATTCTATTTCTCTCTTTCTTTTTATACCTTTTTCTTCTCATTTCCTTCTCGACTACAAGCATCCAACTTTTTAGTTCACTTCTATTTGAAGCTATCTCTTCGATATCTGCCTTCTCCTCTTCAATTTCATGAATTGCACCAACCTGCCTAGCATGCTTTTCCTTTACATGCTTTGTGTCACATAAAGCTCTTGTAATATATTGTTTTTAGAAACATTCTTGATATTCTTTCTTAATCAGCCCTACATCAACAAAAAGTTCTTTATTTTCTTTTACAAAAATTGTTTTATCTTCTTGTCTTTGGCATAAGGACTCCTACTTCCTAGAAATGTTCATGAGTTCTCCTATGAACTCTTGTCCTACTATACCTAAAATATCAACAATACCTATAGAATCAACAAATATATTAGATGAAAAATCTTCCAATGTGTTTTCCTTCCATCCCCATTCTCGGAGATTTCCATCATTGGCTTGTGTATCCTAAACTTCTTTTTGTCTCATGAGTTCTTTAGTTTCAATTTCTCCAATGAGATTATCAAATTTATCTGAATCTTCATCTATTGCTTCTTCTAAAACTAAATTTTTAGGAGGGTTAAACAATTCCTCCAACTTTCTCATTTCTTCTTTTAGTGAGAGATTATCTATCTCTCCACTTTCTTCATCAAATTTAGGACCATCAAACTTAGATCTTGTATATTTTTCTATCTCACCTCTCATCTACATTTTCTCTTTTGTGGAAATTTATTTTCACTCTCTCTTTTCAACAACACCATTCTCCAAATGGATTTCATGGTCATTACCTAAATCATTAGTCTTTACTTGAAACATAAAATTAGTAATTTTATGTGCTTCATGATATTTTAGCAACTGTTCTATAAATTGCTTCTCTTTGGGTGTCAAATTTGACCCTTATCATTTTTGTAGGTTAGGTCTTATAATCATTTCATTACCTGATTCATTAGTATTTTTAATTGAATTACTTAATGCATTATCATTCAAAAAAACATATTTACATTTTACTTCATCGATATTCTTCTTTTTACAAATTCTATTTAGGCTTACCTCTATCATCCTAACCTCTTCCTCATTTATTTTGGCAAGTGAAGACATATTTTTATCCTGATTTAGTCCAGACTTCATTCTAAAATTTAATTTTTCATCTCTATTATGTATTAGTCTCCCACTTGAGTTCCTAGCTTCAATAACTTTCTAATTGAATCCTGCATTCTTCATTTCAACAACTGGTTTCTTCATCCACTTTGGAAATACAAACTGATGATTTATTGCAAGTTGTAAGGATTTAACATTGCCTTCATTTTTATTCATCCTCACATCAACAATCTTAGTTTTAGATATAAGTTTGAAATTGGAATTCAACTTTTTAATTACCTATTCCATGGCCTACTACATTGTTTCATTCTCTTACATATTTTCTTTGTTTGTAATCACCTTTTTCAAGTGTGTTTCCTTTATTTCTTCTATTGGGATGCTATCTAGAGCATCATGAAACTCTACACTTTCTTCCATTTATTTATTAGCATATTGAATTATTTAAATTTACTTCTTGGGAGTTTCTATAATTTGCTTTCTTTCACTATCAAATTCATTTAACTTCATGGGTGCCTTGCTTGCTCCATTATTTTCAAACTATAAGGCCTTATCTTTGACCCTATTTTTTATGTTCTCCTTGCCTAAATAAAAAAATTAAATATAATGTTAAATAGCCAGATTAAAGACCAAAATGTACCTTTGAGTGCCTCTTTTGTTGACACTCTCCTCTTGCTTTTATGAAGGTTCTCTCTGCACTTTTCCCTCTTTTTTATTCTCCTCAATGAAAACCTTCTTCATTTCCATCTTGTGTTTCTTACCTGGAAATTCTCCACTCTTCAAGACCATGTGGCTTGGTTTCCTCATGGTAATTATCTCTTGCATTCTTTTCCTAACAAGTGACTTTATAGGCCACTCAATTTTTTCACTTCAAATACCAGCTACATGCTTGACATCCTTCCTCTGACTATTGACTCATCAAAAGCTGAAGCTCCAACCTTTTTAAGTCTAATTTGAGACTGATTATTTCCTTCTCCATTTCCATTTTACAAGCTTATTTATTGTACTTTAGATCTACTATTGTGCTTGTGTTTGTCATAAACCTATCACACTTCAACCACTTACAAAAATTGTCAATACTATAATAAATTCATACAAATGTCAATTATGTATTAGAAACATAGGACAGCCATCCCTTCTAGGATTTGATACCAATTTGATAAAAAAACATCCACATTATTCATTTAACACATTATATCTAGCCCATACATAGGCTCAACTGATAATTTATCTTCATTAATAATAAATTACACCAACCAAGTTCCTATCAAAGAAGAGTACAAGGATAACAAAAAAAATTATTAATCCTCTTGGTCACCAAGTAATGTAAATGAGAAAGACTTGAATTTTTAACCATCTCCCTCAAAGAATTTATTTTGGAACTCAATCAAGTGAAGGCGTAGTGCAGGAAGAAATACGCTAAGAGTTTCCATTATGAGTAATATGTCAATGGTTGCAAAGGCAAAATCAATAAAGTTAATAAAGAGAATGAAGATGTTGTATCCCCAAAAAGAAGAATCACTGTTTCATATAACATGGTTGATAATTATCCATGCTACTAGACTAAGAGGCCATAGCCTAAGATAAGATGTGGTATTAAATATGGCACCCAATACAACTCTATTATATGTATCATCTGGTATATAAAATCTCATTCTACACATAAGATCAACTTTCCAAATAGTCCCTATTCCATTTGATTGAATACAAAGAATGCTAATATTCAACCTCTTCATTGTGTGCCTACTTATTATTACTCACACCAAATGTTGACAGTTTAGATATAACAAAGAAAAGATAATGCAAAATTCATGACTGATAGATTTACCTCAATGCTTAGATGCCTTAGGCCTTTAAAATTCAAAAATCTTTGTCTTCAAACAATCCTATTTCCCTCATGTCTAGGGTTTGAACCTCTCGAAGTATACTTTTCATCTAATTGCATTAACATTGTTGCCATATCAAGTTCTACTCTTTTCTTTTCTTTAACTCAACCCAAGAGCTACAACGCCACTATTCTTTTTTATCTCAATTTTTTCAACTCAATAAAAATCACATTCCATTTTAGTCAAGGGTTTCAATGAACTCAAAAAACCCATCTGCACTTTTAATAGTCTACAAATATGCATTTATCTCCATGTCTAGACATGACATAAATGTAATGTATATGCATTATGGTCATGTTTCTTCATGGGAATATTGGAGACAAACTAGATTCAACCAAACACAATGCAGAGGGCAGCCAATCATGTTACCATATTCATATCACTCATAGTGAACTCAAATAATTGTGAAGGATATTTGGGCTCGTATCGCCATTTTACACCTCCATTCATCATTCAAACTAGGTCCTCGTAAAACTATGTATTCTTCTACATAACATGTGATTGAAAACATTTATTTGTAGGTCTGCAAATTATACAATAGTTCACCAATCACCTCTACTACACTATTCTATGTAGACACTGATGACTGTACATTGGCATACAAGTCTATTTACACTTAGATGGCATGTAATATCTAATGAAATAAACAAAATAACCATTTATTAATTTCTCTTTAAAACTATGGGTTAAGTCTTAGTCTACATGCATTAGAATCTCCTTTCACTACCATTGTTTGCATTTTACCATTTAACATTCAAACCACACTTCAGATTTCAATACATAAGATAAAAAGACATACCAATTTCAACTAGACATTTGCATGTGCATGATTCACTAATGAAATCTACGTACCTGATTGAAGGTAAGAATCAAATCTTTTGATAGGGTTTTGTAATTCAACTTCAAATATGTACATTCACTCCTTTAGAAACATCAAATTCATGTTCTTGAGATTATTAAACTGAGATACAAGGATTACAACTAAGAATTCCCTTGACTCATATGAGAAGTATTAAAATAATTCACAGTTCTCTATGATATTAATAGTAGATTATTATGAAAGTATTTTTCATTACAATTCTTTTTATTATCACCATATATAGGCCTAAATGCCATTATTCATTCTCCTCCTCCCCTATATTCTTTTGTCTACATACATAATCCTTTATTGAATCTACTTCAAACTCATCTCTTCATAATAATAGGTCTAGTAGATAATAAGAAGACCAATTATTCCTCAACAACATGTCCTTAACATAGAATGTACTTAGTTTGTCTTTTCAAATGTACATCTCAACCTTTTAGAGACATGCTAAGTTGTTTACCATGCTTACATAAGTAAATAGTAATTTTACAATATATTTTGGCCTTATATTTACTTGAACACCAAAACAAGACTTACTTGACCTAAACTAATACTCATATACAAATTTACAATTTATGTATGTTATTTCCTTGATGCTCCTGCATCAAGTCTCATGGAGACATAATTCCATTAGGTGTACTTTAGAACATGTTGTCTTATGACCCCTTGGAACACCCTATACCTCTATACATAACACAAAATTTCCATAACATTGTCAAATAGGCCTTATCCAACATTTTCTAACCACCATGACACCTTTTATTTCCAATCACCACTTGAAATACTCCATTAGCACTACTCACATTAGATCTTTGAACACATAGAAAAGTCTGTCTTGAATAACTGAAGATAACACATCATTTAGCCAAAAAAACATGAAAATAAATAATATCTACTAAAGCCTTATGACCTCAAAAATATCACCATTTTCATTTGACACTTCCACATAGGATATAAGTCTTCAAGAATACCTTTATAACTCACTCAAAACTGCTAGATTACCTCAAAATATAGTCATGGTAGCTTAGACCTCCAACACTTGTATAAACATTTTCAATGAATTATGATTCATGAACATGATCCTCTTATATATACAAACCATCTTCAAATATAATATTCCTATGGTCTAGTGTCAACTATTTGTCTTACAGACTAATTTGTTGACCTTAGTACACACAAACCTCACTGAGTCAGAAAAGCCATTTTGGTTTCATCATTTTCACCACTATACCTAAATTATAATATATATATACAAATAAATAATAATACATAAAACTCTCAAAAAATATCTCCATGCACTTGGTTTTTTCATTATATCATGATAACACATTCCAATTCATCATCTCACTACTACTTGGATTTTTCACTATTTACACCATTAGGCGTGCTAACAACTAGTTAACTTTGATGACCAATTTAAAATAGTTGAGGACTAGAACTTGTCCATAAACCTTCATGGACATGAAACATGAGTCTCTACCTTCTTCTTCCATCCATTTTCTTACTATGTCCAATGTAACTTTTGACTTTTATAATAACTTCTTTAGAAACAAGTTTGTAACTCAACATTTTCTCTCTCCTCTCTCTAACCAATATCACTTGGAGATACTTGGGAGAGTCAAATAAAATATAAAATATATTACATAAGCATACCAATCCATTCTTTTCACTTTTTATCAATATCTTCAACACCAAGTCCTTATTAGGGTTCTAAGAGGGTTTAAACCAGTTTTCACTCTTAATGATCATTCATAAAGCATATCCCCTCAATACAAAAACTAATTCCTATAATTTTATGTTAGGAACCTTACCCATCCACCATGAATATATTAGGTTCCCATGAAATTTTTTTATGAGCTAATGAGAACAATAAAATCCTTCTCAGGTTGAGAACCCTTCACTGTAAGCACTCAAGAGACCTCTAAACAACTTTTCATAACTTGTCCTTAAAACTATGACCCCAAATTGCATGAAAAAACTTGAACAAAATACCTAACCTATTAAAATTATTACATGAGATCAAACACCTTGAAATATGATCATGACCCCTCATTAGGCCTCTCTCTCTCTCTCTCTCTCTCTCTCTCTCTCTCTCTCTCTCTCTCTCTCTCTCTCTCTCTCTCTCTCTCTCTCTCTCTCTCTCTCTCTCTCGCTCTCTCTCTCTCTCTCTCATCTCTTTAAACCTTGACCTATAAACCACATTAGGCCTTACAACTGATCTTCATGCTTCTTTCCATGCACTCCCTACCTCTCTCAGATAATAAATAAACCTATATCATGATTAAATACTTCCATACATCCTTCACATTCCTTGATAATAGATTATGATACATCATTAGACCAGTCAGGGTTTAAGAGAAGTCTAGATGCAGACCTAAACTAAAGGTCCTACCCTTATAGGCTCACCCTAAAACTCTAATGAGTGTTCTAATGCCTCACATACATGCTTAGAAAACCTCATACAAACAATCATTCATGTATTAACTCATATTACCAAGCCACCTTTCTCATACCTTCTCATAAGTTTTCTTCATGCCATGAATAGGCTTAGGATACTTAAGCACTTGACCTCAAAAGACTTGTACCTTCATGTATTTATCAATAATGAAAACAAGTAAAAATACTCATAACCATTGTAATACTTTTTTTCACACTACATACCTTCATAATAACTTTAATTACCACTCACCATGTACATTCACTAGATGCCCATTGACATCAATGACATCAACCTTGACATTAATGACAACAACATGCCAAGAAACTTCCCCTTTGTCATTAATGGTAACAAACTTCTCCCACATTATGAAATTTATTTCCCTTTGACATAAATGACAAATTAATGTCTACAACTCCTTGGATCACACTCTTTGTAACCAAAAAACTCAACACACATGAATAAGAGTTTACGAGTCCTAATACGAACATGTTCCCCCTATATCCATGCATACCTTCTTGGCACTACTCACCTACTCTTGTAGATAATTAACCACTTGATTAACTTTCCATAAGTATTTGTATTTATTAATGACTATTAGGGGTAGGAATTACACCCAATTCCTATCTTAGGTGTTTAAATGTTTGCAATCTGATCCTATGTAGAAACATATTCAAGTCTGACACTCTTTCATTTACCTGTTCTCTTAAAAAATGATCCCTAATAAGAATGTGCTTAGTATTTGAGTGCATCTTAAGGTTCCTTGAGATGATTATATCACTTGTATTGCCTTAATAGACATGGATAGGACCATCATACTCCACCTTGTAACTTTTAAGGTTTGTCTCAATCATATGACCTAAGTGCAACATGAAGTTGTTGTAATGTGCTCAAATTCAGTAGTGGATAATACTACGGATGGTTATTTTTTGCTTATCCATAAAACTAGGCATCCAAAAATGAAGAAGTATCCCCTACTTTTACTCTTCCTATCATCTAGACTTCCTTCCTAGTTGGCATCTATATAGGTTGTCAAATTGAACTCCTTGCTCCTTGGATACCACAACCCAAACTCCATAGTCTATTTGAGATACCTGAGTATCTTGGTTGCAGACGATTTTCCTTTGGATCTACTTGAAACCTTCCCACAAGACCTATTACTTACATGATGTTAGGTTTGGAGACAATGGATTATAGTAATATTATAATAATTTACTTATATGATGTCTAATTAACCTCTAAAAACTCATCTTCTTTGCTCAAATTACACCCTATGATCATGGGTGTACTAACTAACTTCTAATCTTCCATCTTAGACTTATTCAACATCTCTCTTATGTATTTAGCTTGTGAAATAAATATATATTTTAGATTTAGTGATTCTCAACCCAAGAAATAATTATAGTTCTCCTAGCATGGACATCTCAAACTCTTTCTTCATCACCTATAAAAAGGCCTTAGTTATGTTTTCATTGTTTCCACCAAAGATGATGTCATCCACATAGACAAAAAATATCAACTGATGGTCATCTTATATCTTTATGTACAAATTATTATCTACAACTCCTCTTTTGAATCCTTGGTTCAACAAATACCTATCTAACCTAGCATACCAAGCTCTAAGAGCTTGATTTAGACCATAAAGAGCCTTTTTCAATCTACAAACATAGTCCTTGTCACCTAATAGTGAAAATCCCTTAGGTTTCTCTATGTATACCTCTTCTTCCAAGTTTCCATTCAAAAAGGCAAATTTGACATCCATCTAGTACACTTTGAACCCTTTTAATCTTGCATATGACAAAACCAATCTGATGACCTCCAATCTTTCCACTGTTGAAAAGGTTTCCTCAAAATTTGTCCCTTACACTTGTATAAATCCCTTGCATACCAATATATCCTTGTTCTTAGTGGCATCTCCATCTTCATTCAACTTGTTTCTAAACACCCATTTTGTGTCAATGACATTCTTGTATTTAAGCCTATGAACTATTTCCCAAGTCTCATTCTTCTCTATTTGGTCTAACTCCTCATTCATAGAACATATCCAAAACTTGTCTTTTTTTCCTTCTAAAAGGTTCTTAGGTTCAATCTTGGATAATAGAGAAACATAATCTTGATTTAGGTTACTTATCAGTCTTTTCCTATTTACATACCTATATTCTTGTTGCTAATGATTTTTGATTTAGGATGATCTCTTTAAATCTATCTTGGTTGGCCTTTTGAGTCTTATCTTTCCTTAACTTCTTCTTCATCATCAACCTCTATAGTTTTCTCTTCATTATTGAAGTCTAGATTCTCTAATTTTTCCTTTGATTATGAGTGTGTGCTTCTTATCTCATCAATCTTCACATTAGTCCTCTCCACTATCTTCTATAACCTCTTGTTATAACATTTATAGGATAATCTCATTGATGAGTATCCTAATAATATACCTTCATCAGATATGGATTCAAACTTTCCTAATTCTTCATAATCTCTTTTGATGCGATATTTGCTCCCAAACACTCTAATGTGTTCCACATTAGTAGTTATACCTTTCCATAGTTGATAAGGTGTCTTGTTGCCATTAGTCCTTATTTGTCCTTTATTAAAAATGTAGATTTTAGTGTTCACTACCTCTGTCCAATATGCATCAGATAATATATACTCATTTATAAAAGTTATTTTCATCTCTTGAACTATCTTGTTCTTTCTTTCCACTACCCCATTCTGCTGAGATGTCTTAGCTACTGAGAACTATCTCTTTATTCCATGAACCTCATAAAAGTCATCAAACTCATTAAACCAAAACTATCATCCTATTTTAGATCTTAGCCACTTGATCTTCCCATTTTTCTCATTCTCAACAAGAGCCTTGAATGCCTTGAACTTGTCAAGAGCTTCTAACTTTTCTTTCAAGAATGCTACCCAAGTCATTCTTTGTAATCATCTATGAGTAACATGAAGTACCTATCTTTTTGATTGATTTGGATTCTTGCAGGCCCATAGAGATTAGTGTGTATTAAATCCAAAGGTATTTTAGTAGAGTGATCCTTGGACTTGAACCTTCTTTTAGCTTGTTTACCATGTTGAAATGCTTTGCAAAGTGTGTTTGTTGGTTTGATGATCTTAGGCATGTTCTTCATAGACTTCTTAGTGCTTATCCTGACTAGATAATCAATGTTTAGGGGACCTAACCTTCTATTACATAGCCAAGTTTCATCCATCTTACTCATAAATCATCTTTTCTTCTTGATCTCATTCAAGACATATAGATTATTCTCAGTCCTCATAGCATTGGCAATTAACTTTCCTAATTTGGCTCTCCTTATCTCACACCCTCTATCATGAAAGATTATTGTGTCCCCTTGGTTATACATTTGAATTAAACTAGTCAAGTTATGTTTTAAACCTTCCACATATAACACATTTTCTATCTTGGTCTTCCCATTGTCCAAACTCAAGATACCCTTGCCAACTATATTGATAGTTGCGTTATCTTCAAATATTACTATTCCTACAATAATGTTCTTCAATGATATGAACTTGTTTTTATCTCTTGTCATGTGGCTTGAGAAACCACTATATATATACCATTTCATGCCGTCATATTGAATGTTAAAGGTAGTATAATCTAGCATAAATTACTCTCTTTTAGTCTATTGTTCCTCCTTAAAAAATAATCCATCTTGACTCTTGAGCTCAATATGATCAGTCCTGACTCTCTTTGGCTTCCATACCAATGTTTGATCCTTCTCATACACTTTAGGAGTTTCAAATATCTTGTTAAGTCTTGAGGGAATTATAAATTCATTAGGATAAAATATTTCAATGTGTCCCATATTATGACAACTATATTAGACAACATTTATATACTCCTCATTGCATTGGGCTCCCTGATTGGTCTCTTCATGTTGGTGATTTGACTTGTTATTTATAAAACTTACTCATCTCATATATGAGATACTCATGATCAATATTCAAGGAATATATTTATGTTTTTAGTTGATCATACTCAACTTTCTTTAATTTAAACTTTATATTGACACCTTCTAGCCAATTATTGATATCCTTGATGTTCTTCTCATCCTTTTTGGCTTCTTTGACCATGTCACTCTTCAAGGTACGTATTTGTTCTTTAATATCCTTGACCATATATCTCAACAAATGGTTCCTCTTATTTTGATTATTTAAATCATCTAGGGCACTTATGATCTTAGCTAAGGTCTAGTTCATCTTTTGCTTCATTACTATCATAGTAGAATTTCTCATCACACATGTTATCTTTTCTTTTTTATCACTAGGCATCTTGTGCTTATCAGGATCAGCTTCAAGATGTTAGGCTTGATTCAAAAGACCAATATTTGATACCAATTATTGTAAGCATAATGAATCTAGTTGGGCGGGGGGGGGGGGGGGGGGGGGGCGGGGGGTGAATCAATCTTCAAAGCATTCATTCAATTCCACTTACCATTCATGATCCATTTATACAAACATATAGATCAATAAAAATACAAGTAACCATACATATGAACATGAAATATAAGAACACATTACATATGTGGGAAACCCTAAAGTGGATGAAAATACACTGATCTCTAAAAATGGGCTACAATCATATATGATAAAAACTAATTTTAGTGAAGCACCAAATCCACATGGAGAACCAACCCAAACTAACCAATACCCACTTGACTAGGCTTTAGCAAGCACCCACTTGTAAGGAGGCACCAACCCTCTAGATGACTCGGCACCAACTCAACCACTTAATTTATTTGATCACCTTAATAACTCTATGTTTATCAACCAACATACGATGACCACCTCTTAAGATATTCACAGTCTTATCCATCTCAAATTCCCTTCTAAGCCTCCTCACTCAACTAGGTCTCTCCAAGAATGATTAGGTCATATGAACTTGATATTAATATGCAAACATAATTTCATATATTCATTATATATCCTATCCACTCCTTTGATGTTCTACAAGATCTCCTTTTACTCAAAAATATTGTATTTCATTCACATACTCTGCCTTTTTATTACTAGTTAATTAGGCCTAAAAGGCCTTGTTTTTATACAAGCATCTTACTCATACATCTCTTGGTCAGCCATACATACTTTCCCACTTATATTTCCCACAAAATATCATGTTACAATCAAGAATAAATCACTATAAAGAATCAATCACTATATTAGGTTGGCCATTACTCAAATAGACCAAATACTTCTTTAGGTCTCATGTAGGCTTAATTCCATTAGGCCTACTTTAGAACATGTCACCTTATGAACCCTTGAAAAACCCTACATATCTATAAATGGCACAAAATTTACATATAACATTAAAATAGGCCTTATCCAATATCCTTTGAGCACCATGACACCTTTTAGGTCCAACCACCACTTGAAACACTCCATTAGTATTGTTCATGTTAGACCTTTAAACACATAAAAAAGTTTGTCTTGAACAACTAAAGATAACACACCATTTAAACACGTAACCATGACAATAAATCATATATAATGAAACCTCATGACCTTTATAATGTCACCATATGCATTAGACAATTCCACTTAGGAGATAAGGCTTCAAGAACACCTTTGTAACTCACTCACTTAGAACTACTAGATTACCTCAAAATAGAGTTATGGTAACTTATTACTCCAACACCTATATAGAAATTTTCAATGAATTATTATGCATGAACATGATCCGATGACATATTTAGACATCTGTTGACCCAACTACACAATGACCTCACTGAGTAAAAGAAGCCATTTTGGATTCATCATTTTAACCACTATACCTAGCTTACAAGATTTATAGCAAGAATGAATAAGACATAATAGTCTTAAAAAACATCTCCATGCACTTTTTTTCATCATTATACCATGATAACACATTCTAATTCATCTTCTCATTGATGCCTGGGTTTTCACTGTTTGCATCATTAGGCCTATTAGTGACTGACTAACTTGGATGATTAGTTTAGTATAATTGAGGACTAAAACCTATTAATAAACCTTTATGGACATGAAACAAGATTATCTACCTTATTACTCCATCAATTTTCTTACTATTTCCAATGCAACTTTTGACATCTATAGTAACTTCTTTAGAAATAAGCCTATAACTTAAAATTTTATCTCTCCTCTCTAACCCATACCACTTGGAGGTACCTAGGAGAGTACACTAAAATATCCAATATATTACCATAGCATACCAAACCACTATGGGAAATTTTTATCAATATATTAAACATTAGGTCCTTATTAGGGTTCTAAGAGGGTTTAAACTAGTTTTCACTCTTAATGATCATTCATAAAGCATAACCACTCAATCCAAAAACTAATTCTTATAATTTTAAGCTAGGAACCTTCCCCATATAACATGAATATATTAGGTTCCCATGAAAACATTTGATGATATAATGAGCATAAGAAAATCCTTCTCGATTGAGAATGCTTCATTCTAAGCACTCAAGATACCCCCAAATAAATTTTCATGCCTTGTCCTTCAGAATATGACCTCAAACTACATGAACAAACTTGAAACAATATAACTCACCTCTAAAAATGCTTAAATTAACTCAAAAACCTTAAAATATTATCATGACCCCTCATTGATCCTCTCTCTCTCTCTCTCTCTCTCTCTCTCTCTCTCTCTCTCTCTCTCTCTCTCTCTCAACATACAAACCACATTAGACCTTAAAACTGACCTTCATTCCCCTTTCCATGCACTCTCCACCTCACTTACATATTCAAGAAACCTGTCTCATTATTAAATACTACCATACATACTTCACATGCTTTGATAATAGATCATGATACCTCATTAGGTTAGGTAGGGTTTAAGAGAGGTCTATATGAAGGCCTAGAATGAAATTACTATCCCTATAGACTCAATTTGAAAATATAATGAGTGTTATAATGCCTCACATACATGATCAAACAACCTCATAAAATTATGTAGAGCTATTCCCATCCTCCTGCACTTCACTTTCACTTTACTTACAAACTTGCAAAGCTTCTTTAGTGAACACTAGGACAATCTTGTCCAAATGTACCAAACTCAAACACTTTATTTGAAAAAGTTATAAAAAACATTAAATATTCTAACATATTATCTCAAACCATCTCAATCCACCTTTATCATCTATCATCCTATATTTCACTCATTAGTCCACTTCTTGTCTTCAACTTAGTCACTAGCCCTCTTTTGGTGTAAATCCACTTGTTATTTTCGTACACCATCTCATCAAGGAAAACCAAATAGTTTTTTTATTACCATTTATCATGACCTTGCTTCACATTATTTAGGTTAGGTTCTTGTGTAAAGTTTTGTACTAGTAGGATTTCTTTACTCCATAATTAACACTCCAAATGGACAAACCTCCTTAATCTGAGCAATATATGGTCAACCTAGTCAAAATATTTACCTTTTTAGATACCCATTATCCTCTTCCAACTTAATCAACTCTTTTTTCCATCTCAATCTTAAATAATATACCCTTTCCTTCTTTAGCCCTTCCAAACTAGGTCTCTTCTAAGCCTATTGCAACTCAATCCTCAAAAGTATGTAAAATGGACATGTACACATCTAAAACTAGGTGATTAAGTTAAATCATGTTTTTAAGGACAAAAATACAAATTTTCGTCATATTCTGATGATTAAAACTCATTATATACACCAAAACCCTAGATTTAGGATTTTTAGACCACTGTATACGCTGAGAGCCTTCTAAAATGCATAACTTTTGTTGTATTGGGTTTAAAACCCCCAAATCATGTCTAAAATGTCTAGGTTATTAAAATTTTAAAATCATTATATATTTCTTGACCATCCACTGTCACACCTTTCAACTTTGAGTTACTCTTGACTGTGTCCAAAACTTGACACTCTACAGGCTGGATTCTATTTAAAGGAAGATCACAAAATACAAAGAAAAAATGGGTTCAATAATGAAATTTAAAACATACAAAGGAATTAAATAAACATATTCCAAAAATTTATCATCAATATCAAGGCCACTCATTTACAAATCACTTACTCATAATACACACAGTCCACTCAGTCATAGACTACTACAGGAAAACATAGATTATTTGTTAAGTTTGTAACAGGGTTTAAAGACTCACCAGGGCATATTAATTATTCATTTATATATTATATTAATTTAAAAACTTTTAAAAATATCCCCTTTATCCATGTTCCTTATGCTTTTCTCCAACTTTATCAAATCATGCACACATAGAGGTTATTTGACTATGCTTATCAAAATAGGGTATATATGACTGCAAACACTCATCCTTTGAGTTATATTATTTAATAAAAAACTTAAAAATCATGTTACCAATAAATTCAAAATATTTATATAAAATTTACCACTCCATGCATAGACAGATCACAAACACCTAGAGTTCTATTATTCAACATGACACATAGAATTGTATATAATGTAGGGTATGGTCATTCTCATTTTCAAGTCTAAATCAGCCTCTCATCATGAAAAGATTATATAAATATTATTGGATTCAAAAAATATATTTTTAATATCTTCACTTGAAGCTTTTTTTAATACAAAATAAATACTTACATATTCCATTATACTATCTTGGTAGACCTTCTTTCTTTCCCACTCTTGTCACCATGTTTCTCCTCATAATGCCTCTACTTTGAACCAAAAAACACTATATATTATTTATACTATGAACAAGACTCCTAAATCATGCTTCATAACTATTTCTTGATTAAGAAACTCTATATAAACTCCAAGACCTATTTAGGGTTGTGAATATTATGAATTCCACCTCACTCTTTCAACTTGAAACATGACTCATGACCATTATTAAGACCTTTCATAATACCATAAAGGTCAATTACATCATTATTTTACCATTACATATCATTAACATTCATTTAAACCACCTAGCCATCTCTCAATCCTTCATTACAAGTTTGGAAATTCAAATTAAGAAAAATGTGGGAAAAATGAAGTTGAACTCTAATTCAAATTCCACTTACAACCATGACTCCAAAACACATCCAAGTTCACTTTTGGGCATTCCTAAGATGCCCCTACATCATACTCCCAAGGGGATAAAATAACTTGATCCTAATATGTTTATTCATTCAGGTTTTCATATAAATGTGTGTGCTCCTTATTTCCACACCTATGCCACTACTTCCTCATCCATGTGATCCTTTGTTCTTGCTTCTACTACTCCTTATACTTCTACTTATACCTAAAATCACTCTTCTTGATTTGATTTCTCTCATGATCCTCTTCAATCTTCATGGCATTTAGCATGAATTGCCATTCTCTTTCTATGACTTCTAATATTTCTATTTTTTCCTCTTCATTAACATACCTAATCCGCATCATAATTTATTCCTCTTTTGGCCATTCTAAAGTCTCTTGCTTGTTCATATCTTGGTTGTCATCATTTTCTATCATGTTGTCTACCATTATAATTACTCCTTCTTTGACTATCTAATAAACCAACTCTTCACCTGACATCTTCTCTTCACGAACAACTAATTTAGTCTCATATTCCTTTACCTATTCTTCTATTTCCTCAAGCACTTCATATGCTTCTTGCTTCTTACCTAATCCAATTAACTTTTTAAACAATATTATTGTGTCTTTATACAACACATCATATTCCTCTCCAAAACACTCATCAAATATTGCATTCACTTCATTACCTATTTTTCCTTTACTTTTTTGATCACCTATTGTTTTATTTTCATCTCTCCACTCTTCTCCATGAAGTAATTCACCATCTTCAAGGTGAAAAAATTCTTCACCTTTAGTTGTACCTTCACTCTTCCATGCATCATCTTCTTCCCAATCATGCTTTTTTACTTTTCACTTATTTACCTTAATTCAACCATGAAAAATCAATGTTATATTTAAAATTTTGAGGCTCTATTACCTCTCTCTCTTCTTCTATGGCAAGTTGTGTTTCCATCTCCTTCAACTGCCTTTCTAAATATTCCATCACTTGTTAGTTCTCTCTCTCTCTTTCATCCTTCATATAAATCTGCACTTGACTCTTTTCTTGATCTTGATTCCAAACTAAAGACTATATACATTACACATATTCAATAACTCTCTTTCCAACCTTGCTAATTCATTATTCATTTCCTTTATCTCTATCTCCATCTTCTTCTCATCATAGCTTTCATTTTTAACACTGCCTCTCACTTTTGTTTCTACATCTCTTTTCATCTTCATCTTGAGTACCTCACTTGGGTACATAATCTCTCTCATTTTTTAAATAACTTGGACCACCTCCTCTTGTTTAACACTTATAACCCCTCTATCTCTCTATCTCATACCTCACTTGAGCCTTTCAATCTCGTATCCTACACACTTGGACTATCTCTTCTCTTTTCTAAGCTCTATTTATAAGTTTATCTCCTTTGAGCTTGTTAATAGCTCACTTGATTCAAGTCTTCCACCTCAATCCATTATTATATTATTTTCCTCACCTATAACATACTATTAAAATGCATTCAAATCAAATAATCAACCACAAATCTTCCCATACTTTTCGTTATTTGTTATCTCTCAACAAGACTCCTTGCCACTACCTCCTTACTTGCTTACCTGCAAGATCTTGATCAACATACAATATACATTAATTATCAAATTCATACCTATAAAAATACATTCCCAAAGCATATATATGTATATAATACCAAATGATACATAACTATTACCATTATCCTAAACTTCACTTTCACGTTGCTTGCAAACTTGCAAATCTTTCTTAGCCAACACTAGGCCAATCTTGTCCAAATAGAAAAAACTCAAACACCTTCTTAAATAAAGTTAAAAAACAAATTAAACATTATAACACATTATCTCAAACCATCTCAATCAACCTTTATCATTTATCATCTTGAATTTCACTCATTAGTCCACTTGTCTTCAAATGTTACTAGCCCTCTTTCAGTGAAAATCCACTATTTTTCTCCATATATCATCTCATAAAGGAAAAAAATAGGTTTTTGAGTAACCATTATCATGACCTTGATTCACACAAAATTTTAGGTTAGGTTCCTGTGAAAATTTTTGTACCTGTAAGCTTACTTGATTTCCTAATCACCCTTCCAAATGAACAAACCTCCTTAGTTTGAGAAATATATGGTCAACACAGTCAAAATATTTACTTTTTTGGATACCCATTATTCTCCTCCATCTTAATCAACGTTTTTTTCCATCTCACTCTCCAAGAATATAACCTTTCGTTTTTTGGCATATCCAAACTAGGTCTCTTCTAAGCTTATTCCAACTCAGTCCTCAAAAGCCCATTAAAATGGACCCATATACCTCTAAAACTAGGTTATTCAGTTCAAACATGTTTTTGAGGACCAAACTACAAATTTTCATTATATTTTTATGGTTAAAACTCATTATATGCACCAAACCCTAGATCTAGGGTTTTTAGACCACTATATAGACCTAGAGCCTTCTAAAATGCATAAATTTTGTTGTATTGGGTTTCAAACCCCAAAATAAAGTCTAATAGGTTTTTCCTAACCTTATTTACATTTAAAAATCATCATACAGTGCTTGATCATCCACTGTCACACCTTTTAACTCTGATTTACTCTTGACTGTGTCTAAAACTTGACACTCTACAGGCTTGGATTCTGTTTAAGGGAAGATCACACAATAAAAAAGAAATAAAGGTTTTAATAAGGACCTTAAACACATCCTATATAATTAAATCAAAATCATACAACACTTTATCATCAATATCAATACCACTTATTTGTAAATAACTTACAATACACATAGTTCACTTAGTCACAAACTATTACAGGGAAACAAAGATTATTTGTTAAGTTTGAAATAGGGTTTAAAGAATCAAAAGGTAATATTAATTATTAATTAATATATTCTCTTCATTACATAACTTTTCACAATATATCCTTTCTCCACATTCCTTATGTTTTTCTCCAACGTGATGAACTCATGCACACACAGGTTATTTGACTGTGCTTATCAAAATAGGGTATATATATATATGACTGAAAACACTCATCCTTTGGGTTATATGATTCAATAAAAAACTTACCAATAATGTTATCAATAAATTCACAATATTCATATAAACATAACCACTCCATACATGTACATATCATAAACACTCAGAGTTTTATTGTTCAACATGACACACATAATGGTATACACTATAGGGTATGATCATTATAAATTTCAATTCTAAATCAACCTCTTATCATGAAAATATTATCTAGATCTTAATGGATTAAAAAAATCCATCTCTAATATATTCACTTTAATATTTAGTTCAATACAAAATAAATACTTACATAGTCCATTATACTGTCTTGGCAAACCTTCTTTCTTTCCCACTCTTGTTTGTCGTAGTTCTCCTCATAATGCCTCTAATTCAAACTAAAAAACACTATATATTATTTATACTATGAACTGTACTCCTAAAACATGCTTCATAACCATTTCTTGATCAAGAAACTCTCTATCAACTCCAAGACTCACGTAGTGTGGTGAATATTATGAATGCCACCTCATGCTTTCAACTTGACACATGACTCATGACAACTCTTAAGACCTTTCATAAGACCATAAAGTTCCATTACATCATTATTTTACTATTACATATCATCAAAATTCATTTAGACCACCTAGACATCTCTCAATCCTTCATTACAAGTTTGAAAATTCAAATTAAGAAAAAGGTAGGAAAACTGAATTTGAAATCTAATTCAAATTACACTTAAAAACATGACTCCAAAACACATCCAAGTTCACTTTTGGGCATTCCTAAAATTCCCCTACATCTTACAACAATTCATGCCTATGTGAACTCATCTCACCAAGCCACCATTCTCATACCTTCTAAAACAAATTCTTCATGCCATGGCTAGGCTTAGGCTACTTAAGCACTTGACCTCAAAAGACATGTACCTTCATGTATTTGTTAACAATGGAAACAAGATAAAATAATCATAGCCAATATAATACTCTCTTTCACATGGCATACCTTCAAAAGAACCTAAATGACCACTCATTGTGCACATTCACTAGATACACATTGACGTCAATGACATCAATGATAATAACATGCCAACATGAGAGAACTCAGGGGAAGGCGATAAACTCCTGCCCACAAGACAAAATACATAAAATAAAGAAAGTGGAAGGACTTCACAATTATTTTGGGGTCATCCAAATCATATGGATTTTGGGGAGGGCTTTGTTGACTTTCCTTCCATGATTTTGGACCAAAGTGATAAATGCAAAGAGAGATATTTTTTGATCACCCAAGTTCCCTAAAGGGGATGGGTGGGGGAGGGGGAGCACACACACACATCAGTCATTTTTCTAAACAAACACTCAATAAAACAAGCATAAAAATGAAAACTCTTATGAGTATTTAACTAAAGTGTAGATTCATTTTTATAACACCAAACAAAATATGTTATGATGTTTGAGCCCCTTGGTGTTGTATTGAAAAATTTAAACAAAAGAAAAAATTACTCAAGTAAAATTATTTTAAAACACCAAATTCAAATGTGAGTTTTACAACTTAGAGTGTTCAAAATTGTTATCTCTTGGCCTTTGGGTCCTACAAAATATGTTAGGGGTTCCTTTTGCTTATAAGCAAAACATAAGTGGGAAAATTAATTTTGAATTCTAGCTCTCGAGTTTCCAAAATTTTATACAAAACTACCAAAACACAAAGAAATATCATAAATTTTATTACAAAACTATAGCTATTAACGTAATATCATAAGACCTGTGTAAAATTAATTATCAGTATAAAATTTCTAATATTAAGATAATAACACATAAATAAGGATAAAATCATAGAACTTGGCACAATATCGTAGGTTTTCCTTTAAAACACAAAATAATTAATACCAAACCATCATGGATAAAGACATCATGAAATTTATACCAATATCACAAAAGTTTTGGCAATGTCACAACTGCAAAATCATAATATTTTCAATATTTTAATTCTTCATTGTAAACACAAATAGTTAGTAAAACTATGGGAGTTGAGCACAATATTATGATAGTTAGTGTAGTATCATTGTATACACCCTAAATTGGTCAAGTAACCACACATATCATGTCTTAAATAGTCCTTTCACAAGAGACTCTAATTGGATAATATGAGCTTTATTCACATTTAGCTATCTTTTGTTTTACTTATCTTAGTCTTGTTTCATGCGTGAGTCACCTTTTTGCTTATTACCAGTCATATGTAACCTTCCAGATGGTCATTATAGCTCAGCTAGACTATATTTTCCATGCTAATTCCATCCCCATAGGTCTTGAGCCTATAGGATAGGAGAATTGGGATTGAACTATAGCGCTAGGGTCTACCATTTCTAGAGCCCCTATCCAATTACATTTTTAGTCCCCAACAGTGAGGTTTTCTCACTTCATGAGTCCTTAGCCCTTCTTCGCTTCATCTTTAAGTTTTGTTTATCTTTATAATTTTAGTCAAATGTTAACAAAGTTCCCAAATTCAAAACAAAGAGTCTACTAAATAAAGGACTTCACAAGTCATTTTATATCTATAACTTACTACTTTGGCACAATACATAACTAAAAATTAGTCAATATAATAGCTCATCATTCTAAATCATGCATAAACTTGCATGCTTGATTAAGGAAGGGCCTAGGTGAAATTTCATTCTTGCATCTATTGTGTGCATTGATTATGCACATTCCCTAAGGGATAACTAAATTTGATCTGATACCCTAGCTTGAGAGTTGATGTAGGCAACGATCAAGATAGTAGGGGTTCTAGATCATATGATCATTCTTCCCTTAACCTAATTTTTCCCCATTTTACTTTTGATGTATTTTTTGTTTCATGTGTGTAGATAAATCTAGGGTTTTGAAGATTAAAAAACTCTATAAAGAGTTATGTCAACATTTAGGATTTAAAATTTCATAGACAGGATCACATGGAGATAGCAAACAAAACTCAGAAAACTTAGGTCTTTGTGACAATTTGGAAAATAGCAGTAGGACCTGGACTATAACACCAGACGTTAAAGTGTCTTATTTTTGGTGTTCCTATCTTTTTAGTGAATGAAAGATAGATCAAGATTCTTAACATCTTCCCAGTACTATGAAGTAGTTTTTAGGCCCTAAAATAGTCATCTTAGTCTACTTTTCTAGATAAGTTACTTCTTTTCCCTATCTAATTAATTTGATAAAAATATATATTTTACTATGTTATATTGGGGTTTTCCCCTTACTTCATACCCTTTATTTTTTAGGAAGTTTCCAAAAATAATAAAATATTTGGTGAACTCAACTTACATCTAACAAATCTAAAACTCTGTGTACCCTTAGGTTTTTTCCTTCATATTTTTGTGCAAAAATTCAATTTCAAATTTTTGAATTTTGTATAAATTTTTTTGAATTTATTATATTTCAAATTTATTTTTAGAATTTAAATTATTTTAATAATTTTTACAAACTCTAAAACCCCAACCCAAAACCCTGGATTTCCAAACTAGGTCTTCAAACCCCAAGCCTTCCTTACAATTTTTAGATAACTATTATGGATTTTTTGCAAATTGTTTAGAGTGTCAAAAATATTTTCAAAATCTCTATATTAGTAGTTATTTTGTGCAAAAATTCAATTTCTAATTTCTAAATTTTGTATAAATTTTTGTGCATTTATTTTATTCCAATTTATTTTTAAAATTTCAATTATTGTAATAATTTTAAAACATTCTAAAACCCTAACCTAAAACCCTAGATTTTCAAACTAGGTCCTCAAACCCCAAGCTTTCCTCCCTCATAATTTTTAGATAGATATTCTAGATGTTTTTGAAAATTATTTGAAGTGTCAAAAACATATTCAAAATATCTATATTAGTAGTTATTTTTGCATTTATTTGCTTAATATTACTTTTACATAGTTCCTTTGGTGAAAGAGATAAAATGGCCACTAAGGCACTTATTCCCTCTCATCCTATAGATCAATTTCTAAACTTTTCTCATAATTATGACAATGAATGGAGAAATTTACAAAATTTCACATTAGCTAAAAATGATTTCATTTACAATGAAGATAATTACTATTGTTGTAATGAGGAATATGATGATACATGTGAAAATGATAGTGAATAAAAATTAGATACATCTTCTTCCCTCAAACCTATCTCTTTTATTCTATCTTTTAAAGAAAATAATTTTGATAAATGGTAAATGTACTTTTCACCTCATTCTCCTATGCACAATGCACCAAATGAACAAAATAGTCATGCACTTCCAAGTGAACCTCTTATTGGTGATAGTTTATTTCCATGTGAACCTGATCTCTCTCTCTCTCTCTCTCTCTCTCTCTCTCTCTCTCTCTCTCTCTCTCTCTCTCTCTCTCTCTCTCTCTCTCTCTCTCTCTCTCTCTCTCTCTCTCTCTACTTCTATGTTCAAATTACAACAATATAAACACAATAGAATCAAAATTCCAGTGCATAGTTCAAATAATCCATCTCATGTTCTTAACTCTACTTTGTCAAAAGAATGTCTAAATGATAAATATCTTTCTTTTAGTTCTCATATTATAAATGAAAATAATGCATGAAATCCATCCATTGATAGCATATATGCACATAATATTTCAATCACATGATAATTTATTGCATATTATAAAATCATTAAATTATTCTCATACACCTCTCCCTATTGAAGATGGAAGTGATAATGAGTATGATAGTGAAAATGCAAATGAATATGAAAATGAGAATGACTATGAACAAAATTTTGATTATGATAATGCATGGAGTAATGATGATTATTATGCACATAGTGAAGAATAAAATACATCTCATGTTTCTAACTCTTCTCTCAGTCCTCCTCTCAAACATAATGCACTTCCAAATGTTGTTTCTAATTCTATGTATGTTTCTATTTCAAATAATTTACATGTCAATGATAACATCACATCTTCTACTCAATTATAATGTGATTCACTAAAACATAAATATACCAATGAATCTCCCAAGCCACCTCCTACTATATTAGAACCTATTTCTCACTCTTCACCTAAAGAGAATGGTATCCCACATCCTTCTACTAAGGTCCAAGTTATCATTACTCCAAAGTTTCAAGTGAGCACACCCCTCTTTATGATCAAATTGCTAAATGTAACATTCCCATGGATAAAATAAATGATCAAATTCAATGATTAAATAAACTACTTCAAAATACTAATATACCATCCTGAGAGATTATATCTTTGATACATGTAGTTGGTGAATTACAACACCAAGTACATATCCTTACCTTAGAAAACAAGGCTTATAAGTCTTGGATGGATGACAATGATTTATATGGTAACCCTATTCTGAAGACATTTATAAAAGCTTCATTGCCTAAGAATTTCTAGATACCATCATTGCCTCACTTTGATGGACTTGGATATCCATTCATACACCTTCAAGCCATTCGAAAGGCTTGGTCATCTCATGCGTGTCCTTTGATCCTATTGAAGTTGTTCTAGCAAAAATTAGTGGGGGAAGCATAGAATTAGTTCTTTTATCTACTCCACATCAACTTTTTGCACACATATGATGACATAGAGGAGGCATTTCTTAGATATTACATAACAAACATGGAACCTTGTGTTACATATGAGAAACTTGCCACATTGCATCAAAATAATTCAAATCCAGTTAGTGATTATATCTTATGATTCAAGACTCACATGTTAAGATTGAACTACAAACCAGAAAATTTAGATATTCATCATATCTTTATTAAGGGGCTTCACTAACCCCTCGTAGAGCATATACTATATCAAATAGAGTCCTCTTTCTAGAACTTATGCTATATAGTTATAGCCTTGGAAAATAAATTGGGATTGATTGAGTTAGATTTAGTTGATCAAATTAATCTAGATTTCATAGCAGTACTTCCATATACAACTCCTAGCACACAACATCCACCATGTCTTAAACAAGATAAGAGACCATAGCTAGACAATTAACCAGTTAAGAATAAATAACCAATTTTTAAAGCACAACCTATATTATGCACTATAAAGAGCAACAACAAGGCACCACTACAATTTGATTCAAAGTAGGATAACTCATGTGTCATATTATCAGCATTACTAGATAGGAGGTTAATCATATTGCCTTATACTCATCGATGAGATCCACATATTTTACATAGATATCCACATCAACCCTTTTGTAACTATAATTATATCCATAGACACAGAGATAATGATTTTTATGGACTCAGGGATTGCATTAATAGATGCGCTGATAATGGCATCATAACATTCACATAGGGGGCACTAAGATCTCATCCATCATGCAACCATAGACCTCATTCATCCACAACTAAGTCATCCCAGGACATTCCTCTATAGGAATCATCAGTCACTCATTGTTAGAGTTATGTGGGTTCTAGGATAGAGCCTCATAGGAGATCTCCTATTCCAATTACTCAAAAGGTTTGGAAACCATTAAAGAAAGAACAACCTACATATAACAGTGTAGTTCTAGGAGTACATAGTGTAATTCCATATACATATCCAATAGAGTCATAGGCATTGTAACAGAGTACTGTTCTAGAGAGATATTCAATACAAGTGAGTTTTTTGGGCCCTATCTCATGTATCAACCTACTAAGATTAAGATTAAATGAACCCACATCATAGAGTAGTGCTCTTGAGAGATATTTACTACAACCAATTTTTTGGGGACATATTTCATGTATCAACCTGCTATGATTGAGATTAGTCGAGCCCCTATCATAAGTTATGGTTCCATCTCAATCTATTGTTTAGTCATATGCATCACAATAGATGCCATATGGTATTATTTCATGCAACAACACACTATGATTATGGATAGATGAGCCTTCTTCATAGTGCATAGTTTCAATTCCACATCTAGTATGGTTACATTTGGCAAAGTCTCCACGTATAGTTACAATTAGTGCATAATAGACAATATTAGATATACAACATATTATTACATAGCATGAGTAGTATGGGCACTTGTTTAATGAGCCATCAGGGTTCAAATAGTGATACATGATAGAGTGATACAACACATAGCCATACTAGTTTTAGTTCATAAGCTTCACTTAGTAGGTGAAGATGGAGCCAAAGGGCTAGCCTTTTTATTCTTGATCCACTCTGGAGGAAGTGATATACAAAACATGCTCTCTTACATCCCCTTTTACTAACGAGTAACATTCCAAGTTCCAAATATCCATCCCTATCCAAACTAAATTATCCAAATCCGGACCTTACCAATATCCTATTTTTTCAATCTTAAACCAACCCACTTGACCAAATCAATTTACAAATTACATAAAAAATGAAATTATTTACTTATATATGATTTTACATCAAAACTAGAATTACACTCAAACAATCAAATCACATCCCAAATAACATTTTATCAAAACATATGCAACCTTAACATCAATGTAAAATCAACTCTTTCTAAATCAACAATTTACAATAAATATACCATCATATTCCAAAATCCATAACACAATACACATGATTTAAAATAAAAAAAATATCCACATGTATATAAAAAAGTTTTCAAAACATATACATCATATCAAGAAATAATCAATCATGAATGGGCATCATTTCCTCACTCTCCACACCTGTACTAGTCCCATAATCTTCTCTACCACTTAATGACCCTACACTTCCTCAAGCTCCCAAATGCCTCTTCCAATGACTCTCTCACTCCAGTATTTGACCATGCTCCTCACATGAGTCCATATACCACCTCTGAAGCTCTACATACTCATCCATGATCTTCATGCTAACATAACCATAATCAAGTGGAAGCATCCTATGTCTATCTAACTCAGCCCTCACCTCATCTCTCTCACACACTTCCCTAACATATGCAACTATCACTATAGCAGCCCTATAAAATAGGTAAGCATGGATACCAGTTGTAACCATAACCCTATCTATCAATCCCTCCTCCACTACATCATTAAAAACATGTCATGTGATCTCTTATAGTGTAGACTCAATGATGGTCTCCCAATAATCATCATCTTCACTCCCCACCCCAACATGTGCCTCATCTTGTACACCTCCCACTCTACCTACACATAAAGTATGGTACTATGTTAGCCATATAATTTAAAAACAAAATTAAAAACACAAGTTTGTATAAAATTTAGATGAAATTATTGCCTACCTCCCATCACCTAGATTAGTTGACGATCCTCATACTCTAGAGCATCCCCTCCATCAATAGGTTATAATGGAGCCCCATCGATGCCTCATCTACCATGAAATATATGTGTCTATACATCCAAAATCATCTATTTTAGGAATATCTATATCCACATCTCATGCATCCAAATTTAATGGTGCTAACATAGCCTTTATAGGCCTTGAACAAGTTCATACCCTCATTGGTGCCCATGCATTCCTCACCCACACCGATGCTACTAGGGCCACATATTGTGTTACCCTAAACTATCTAATCATGTGTGCATACTAAAAGTACTTATATACTCCAACCCATAGATCATGTATCCAACAATTGACCCTCATATACTGCAACTAGACTCCATCCTCAGCCCATCCAAGAAATCCTCTGCAAGGCCTCCATATAATATCACTAACAACCAATATTTCTAGAACCCACTTATAATTATATGTCCCAAGGGATCGGATAGCTAATGTAATCTTCATCCACTCCCCAAATGGCTATGGAGGTGCCCACTTCTCCCTCAGTAATCTTATTGGCTACACAACTGCTATGTGCTCATAAGCTCAATAATGCAATAACATCAATGAACTAAATCCACAACTAAATGCCTCCTATCTAAAAATAAAATATCCTTGTATAGGTGTGTAATCATAGTCCTACCCCATGATAAAATATTACCATATACCTCCACATTTAAAACAATCCTATGAACCCTATATGCAATCGAAACTCCACTCCTATCCACAGCCACAAACGATGCCAATAACACAACCAACCACTTCCACAAACATGAAACACTCAAATTCACAATAAATAATAGTAGTACATCACTATCACATCCTCTTTGATGTATACTTGATGGCACACCAACAAAATATAATGATGCATGATCAATAACATCATCACCCATATCATCTTGTAATGTTACATGCTATCCACTAACTGGTAAATGCAAAATGTGATACACATCCTATAGAATCACATCAATCTCCCCTATATGAAGATATAAATTACATGTATCTTCATTACACCTCTCACATAAGGTAGTAATCAAATACCTATCCCACTGCATTGTGCCTAGGTCACACACATGACCCAACCCTTCCCTATCCATGATAGCTCTCTCATTAGTAGATAATGGTAACAACTTCAATTTCTCCCTCATCTGACCCCTATAAATCTATTTAATCTACACCTCACCTTGAAAACACTATAAATGACATATATATCAATCCATAATGCCAATTCACTATCCAAGAAAAAAGAATAGCACCTAACCAAGAAACATCTCAAAAAATCAAGCCTCTAAGACAACAGCATTAGGTATAGGACAACAACACTAGAACCTAGATAGTAGCACTAGATGTAGGATAGGAGCACTAAAACTAGTGAAAATTTTTGTAGGAAAATTTAAATAGTTCAAAAGCATAAAAAACAAGCTTCTAAATAGTAAAAAATCATGCATTTTAACTACTTGGGTGACATCACTACCAGCCTAAACCTAGGCTACCAACTACTCAAACTAGCTCACAATAGGTGCTTATCTCCTTGACATACCTCTCAATCTAGAGCTCCAAATCTCAACCTAGTAAATACACAAATGAATCAAGAATCAGTCCAATTTCATATATTACCTAACTTTCTCAATCAAAGAAAAATACCATTTTGCCCATAACTTAAACTCTGGAACACTATTTTTTAAGCCATTTTCTTTCACATAATCATGATAGTGATACCTTTAACATCACTCAAAATTAAATAAATTACTACGTCATATTCCTACTATGGCATGAGTATCTCAATATTTATTTTATACTCAAACACACACCTTGATCATCACTAGTCAAAACTTGTTCCACTTTCAACAACTCAGTCTAATTAATAAAACAACATCTCAATCTATTCACAACAAGCCAACCTCATTTCTACTTATGCTAGTAGTCATCACTTTCAGATTAACCTCCTCTATCACACATTTCATCCCTCTCCTCAAAAGGGGGAATCATTCATACTATTCCTATTTCTACACCTACCCAACATACCCATCTACTCTCATAAGGGGATACACCATGGTTTGTACACATCTAGTAGCCATATTATTAGATTCAGGTCAGATCGGTCAAAATATATAGTAATTCAGATTACATAGGTCACTCAACATTACTCAAGAAATTTAGAGGAACATACCTTTAGTTTACAGATACACAGACTATTTAGATATAGTGATTCATATCATATGGATCCATGGTGATTTTATATTACAAATACACATACTAGTTAGATATAGCGGTTTAGATTATATGCATTCATAGTGAATTTGATACAAATTCATACTTAGATACTATATTTGGGGGCATGTACATACTACACTTCTCACACATATAGCTTCATACAACATGACACAGTTATAGGAATAGATAGAAAATTATAGGCATAGTGCAAAGCATGGTGTTTTGATCTTCAGTTTTACACATGGGGCATGGCACTATAGGCCATATCACATGTGGTTATATATATATATATATATATATATATATAAATATATATATGTATATGTGTGTGTGTGTGTGTGTGTGTGTGTGTGTGTCACACACACACACACACACACATATACATATATATATTTATATATATATATATATACATATATATATACATATATATATATATGTATATATATATATGTATGTATATATATATATATATATATATATATATATATATATATGTATGTATATATATATATATACACACACACACACACACACACATACATATATATATATATATATACACATATAGATATATATACATATATATATATATATACATATATATATATATATATACATACATATATATATATATACATATATATATATATATATATATATATATATATATATATATATATTATATAAATGCATCACTCACATACTAAATTTGGGGGAATGGCACAAATGTTCATATTATTCATCACTTAGGATTATACAGATGGAATGGCAAGACATGTCTTTTTCTTCTTGCACATTGACCAAATTTTTAGATTACACACAATGATACCTAAGTTGTCACCAAGTTAGACCATATGGCCATCTATAGAAGTTGGTTCATTACATTACCCAAACCCAGACTACATGAGTTTGTGTGAGACAGAGGATAAACATTAGTTTTGGGCATCCGAGCATTTTTCAGTTCTAGTTTAGATATTTAAAGTAGGGGCATGATAGATTTTGTTCTTCATGGCATATAAATTTTATACACACATTCTAGATTATATGAGTTTATATGGGATAGAGGACAAACATTGGGTTTGTCCTTTGAGCATTCCTCATTTATAGTCAAATTTAGCATAGGGGGCAAGCATTGCCCTCCTTCTCCATGATACATGGATTTTACATTTAGATTCAATATAGGGGGTATCCATTTCAGGGATTCTTCCTTTCTCTAGGAACTATTCAAATCTCCATCCACTTCCTTAGCTAGGAAGTGAGTTGGACCCTTTTGCAACACATTCATCTCCATGCAGGTAGGTTTAGGTATGCATTTTATTTTTTTCTTACTCTAGTACTTCATTTCATTATATCACTAGATTAAAAGGGGGGGAAATATATACACCCTAAATTGGTTAAGCAACTACACATATCATGTCTTTTCACAGTCTTTTCACAGGAGACTCTGACTGAAGAATATGAGCTTTATTCATATTTAACTATCTTTTGTTTTACTTATCTTGGTATTTTTTCATGCTTGAATCACCTTTTTGCTTATTTCCAATCATCCATAGCCTTCTAGACAGTCATTCTAGCTCAGTCAAACTCTATTTCCCATGCTAATTCCATCCCCCTATGTCCCAAGACTATAAGATAGGAGCATTGGGATTGGACTATAGCATTGGAACCTAGGGTGTCAGATTTGTAGTGATCTTATCCAATTACATGTTTAGTCCCCAATGATTAGGTTTTATTGATTCATGTGTCCCTATCCCTTCTTAGCTTCAACCTTAAGTTTTGTTTATCTTTATAATGCCAACCAAATGCAAATAAAGTTCCCAAATTCAAAATAGTCTCTTATATAAAGGACTTCACAAGGTAATTTATATCTATCACTTAATACTTTGGCCTAGTACATAGCTAAAAATTAGTCAATAGTATAGCTCAGCATTCTACATCACACATAGACTTGCATGCTTGATCAAGGAAGGACTTAGGTGAAATTTCATTCTTTCATCTATCATACACATTGATTATGCACATTTCATAAGGGATAACTACATTTGATCTGAGACCCTAGCTTGAGGGTTAATGTAGGTAGTGATCAAGATAGTAGGGGTTCTAGATCATGTGTTCATTCTTCCCTTGACCCAATTTTTCCACCTTTTACTTTTGATGTATATGTTTTTCCATGTGTGTAGACAAACCCAAGGTTTTAAATTTTAAACATCTCTACAAGGATCTCTATCAACATTGAAGATTTAAAATTTCACAAGCAGGATCACATGGAAACAATAAACAAAACCCAAAAAACTCAAATCTATATAACTAGTTTGGATAACAATGGTAGGACCTAGAATATAGCCCCAGACTTTGAAGTGTCTTGTTGTTTTTGATGCTCCTATCCTTTCACCAAATGAAAGATAGATACAGATTCTTAACATCTTCCTAGTCTTGTGCAACAGTTTTTAGGCCCTAAACAATCATCTCAGTCTACTTTTCTAGATAAGTTACCTACTTTTCCTATGTAATTAATTCGATCAAAATATATATTTTACCATATTAGATTGGATTTTTCCCCTTACTCCAGACCCTTTATTGTTTAGTAACTAAACACTAGTTTCCCAAAAATAATAAAATTACCATAGAGCTTATGATAAAATTATAATTGTAGAAGTAGTGATATTGTACAATATCATGATTCTAAAGAGTAAAAATGTGAATATATAGATAAAATTCATGATTAATAAAATAATGTTCATGAGCCTTCAATTTCCACTTTTTTGATCAACAAGTTTGGATTTTGACATGAAAATTATTAGGAGGATACCCTAAAATGCCTTGAGAATAACTTCATGGGGTGAAAGTCCCACTTAGTGTTCCATGATGTGAACAAGGAATATGTAGAGGGGAGATTAGTACTATGTGAGTCCAATAAAACCAAATCAAAATAATGCACTAAAATCCTAACATATCTAGCTTAGACACTAGGGGGAGCATAGGTAATAAGCATAAAAATTGAAACACAACTAGAACACAAAATAAATCACTCTTTTACCTTCCTTAGAGATCCAAATGGATTTTTGAGGTGACTTGCTTGATTTTTGCATCAAGAAGTCTTTGAGAATGAAGCTTTCTTTACTCCTTCTCTCCTTGGCTGCTTGGATTATGAATTTGGCATGGTAACATTACTTTAATGGTTTCTTTTCATCTATTTGAGAATTATAACATTACACCAAGATATATTTGAAGATATTTAGGCATAATAAGTTTTCACCAAAAGATATTTAAGGGAGAAATCATACATAATAACACTACACTATCAAATCTTAAAGATCAATAGGTATGGCCTTGTATTTATATCGTCCAAAAGATAACTATCATCCAAGGTGAGTTAAGGTTGGTTTTAAACATGGAATGAGTTCAAACTAAACTTGGGTGAGTTGAGGCTAACTCCAGTTGAATTAATAGTTGTCATGTAATTATGATTTTCAATTACTAGGCATGGATCTCAAATTAGATATTTTTAGATATTTTGGAAGAGCTTGACAACTCATAAAGGAAATGATGAAAAGGCTTGATATTTTGATTTTTGGAATTTCCATTTTTAGATATTCATTAATTTCAAATGGATAATTTAACTAAGAATTTAATCTTGTTTAATTAGTTAATTCATTTTGATTAATGTTTGAGATCTTCTAAGATTTAATCAAGTTCCCTGATTAATGGGTCCATAGGCCAAACTACTAGTTGTTAGGTCACAAGGTGACTGAGGATGAATTTGTGAGAGATTATTTTTGCATATGGGCTAGTATCCCAAATAGGGATGCCTCAACATGATTTTTAACATTGATGAGTGATGTGTAGCCAAAATTGGGATGTTCAGTGATTCTTAGGCTTAATTTGTAATGTTTTGTGGGAATAAATATAAAGTCTATTCGAGATCTAGTTATGGTCAAAATTGGGTATCTACAGTTATTAGCAAGATATGTCCTCTATCCTAGGTATGAAACTTGATAGTCTCATGGAACTGTTAAATTAGAAATAAAAGTATAAGGTGGATTTGAGTTGAAATTATATGTGTCATTGGGTATTGAGCCCTGAAATTTGAAAATTAATGTGATTCATCACATATGATGATAACTTACACTAGTAGATTTTGAATTTTAAGTATCAAAATCAGGGCATATTTTTACTATTCTATTTTTTCATGCCTTATGTAAATAGGATTGTGACATAATTTGAGTTGGTTTTTATGATTCAAAATAATTTTTTGTGAAGGAAATAAAATGGGAAACTTATAGTGGGAAAAAGGTTCTAGATTACTAGCATAGATCTTGTGTTATGATTTCCATGTGTTAGCAATATATGCATCATAATTTAAATTTTGAGATGAACAATTTTGATTTTAGAAACATTATTATTAAATCAATGATTAACCATAAGTACACTAGTCTAAAATCAGCTTTAGATAGGTTAAAACATAATAGTGTGTCCCAATTTTTTGTACAAAGGAGACAACAAAAAATGAAAATGTGCAAATTTCTCAATCTATACAGGCAATAGTGACTAAATCATAAAAAATATGAAAATAGTGTAAACTAATGAAATGTTATATTTTAAGTGTTGATTACATTTATTTATTTAAATACATAAATAGATTTTTGAACGCCTAAATACAAATTGCATATGTTTCATGTATATAAATTTGTATTAAGTGCTCGACTTATCCTCATATATTTTTGAAGACATAATATTTTTAAAATATTTATTGACAATATGTCTTAGAAACAAGGATGTAGTGAAAGATCATTTTTTATATAATTTTTTGATAAAAATAAAAAATTTATTAATTTTTTAATTAATTTTTAATGATTAGGGTAGGCAATATCAACACACATGACTTCTCCTCATAATGTGTGTGTGTGTGTGTGTGTGTGTGTGTGTGTGTGTGTGTGTGTGTGTGTGTGTGTGTGTGTGTGTGTGTGTGTGTGTGTGTGTGTGTGTGTGTGTGTGTGTGTGTGTGTGTGTGTGTGTGTGTGTGTGTTTGTGTGTGTGTGCGCGTGCATACACGTGCATGCGCACACATGTGTGTGCATACATTAAAATGGGCCAATTTTTTCACCATTGCAAACAATACTTTAAAATCAAGTGTATTGACATTTTCAAAATTTTAGGTCATAGTCTTGTACTTTTCCTAATGTCCTGAAAAGAGGGTAATTTATTTTATAAATATCTATATTTTATTATGTAAATCAAAATAAATATTAAATATTATATAAATTAAAAAATTATATTATTTGAAAGGTCATAAATAGACCTATTTACATGTGGATCCACATGTTTTTATATTACTTTTTCATCCTAAATAATGGCATAATGTGAAATTTTGAATCTAGTAAGAGATTTACACTTATATTAGTGAGGATTTGATGCCACATGGGGTTTGAAAAAAAGATTTTTTTTTTTAAACCTCCTTTGTTTAAACCCCCTTTTTTTAACCCCACAAAAATATTTAATTTCAATCGGATTATTTTAAAAAAGACTTGTGGGAGTTTAATGATGATGATAGAGATAAATCTTATAATGAAATGTAATGGAGATTCATTCATCATGCTAGGTGCCAATTACTTGTTATATTTATATTCAAAGGTTGAGTGTTCAAGTCATCATGAAAATTCATTATTATAAAATGGAATAAAAATAAGAATTTGATCATGATAGACACCCCTCTACTTCCTAATTCAATGTCTTGATTCCATCATTTCAACATTTCTTCTTGGTATAGAGTCACAACAACATCATCAAAGCTTCAAGTATTCTTATAAAATCACAACAACATCACCAAAGCTTCAAGGACATTTATCCAATTTCATAGAGGTAAGAATAAACTTGTAAACTATACATTCTTTGTAATGGTATACATAAATCAAGTATATATATTCAAGGGTTCTATAACACCGTTTATTATAATCTATAAAATGCCCTACTTATTTCTTGCCTATATAATACCCTTTGAATTTTGTGTAATGATCTACTTTTTTTTATCTTATCATAGAAATAAAAGGAGTCAATGTACCAACATTCTATATAATGGTCTAATCTTGTCCATCTTATTATAGTTTATATAATGCCCTAGATCTTTCTTGTCTATATAATACCCTTTCAATTTTATGAAATGGTCTACTATTGTCCATTTTTTTGTTTCAATGGAAGTGGTACAATTATTCATTCAAGTATTCTATAATATCTTCTTGCAAATAGATCTATGTATTTTGATCAAAAGCCACTCTCGATGACCTTGAAAGAAAGGAAAGGAGTTAGATCTTTGTAGTCTATATAATACCCTACATCTTTATTATATGTATAATACCATTTATATTATGTGTAAAAGTATATTATTGTTCATATTGATATATAAATTAAAAGATCCAATGAACCATTAGTCTTAATTATGGTCTATTGGTCTATTATTGTCCATCTTATTGTAGTCTATATAATTCCATAAATCTTGCTTGTCTATATAATACCCTTTACATTATGTGTAATGGCCTATTTTTGTCTATCTTGATACATAAATGGAAGGAACGAATGAGCCATTGGTTTGTATAATGGTCTACTATGAACTATCTTATTATAGTTTGTATAATGACCTACATCTTACTTATCTGTATAATACTCTTCACATTATGTTTAATGTTATATTGTTTTCCATTTTCCTACAAAAAGCTTAAGAACCAATGAAACTCCATGCCATTATATTACAATTTTTGTGTTTTTACAATAATGGGAAAAAAATAAAGATAAAAGTAAATGAACCAATGAAGCTATCAAGAGGAAACAGATTGACATTTTGAATGCAGATTGTGATCCAAACAATAAGACTTTAGGTGACTTCCCTTCATAGGACTAGATATTTATTTAAGTTTTTAGTGTCATATACTTACTAAATCTCCATGTTTTTACTTTTTGGTAGCTTATAAGAAGCCTAATCCCACTCCCCCAAGCAATTTTGTGGACCAATATGAAAGTATTGAATAAATGAATGCAAAGGTGGATGATGACTTTTGAGAATCCAAACTAAGGCATTTGAATATTAGGTTGTATGTATGGGAGCAATGGGAAAAGGTTAGAAATGAAAGGGAGGAAAAGTTGAAGGAAATAATACAACCATATTGTCTCTAAAAAATGAGAACAAAGAGTTAAAGATTTGTATTGAACATGTAAGGAAATAAAAACTACAAGTTCATATGTGGCTCAAGGATCAAATTGCATCAATAAGAGTATATGAAGTTGTGGCAAGTGCTAGGGATATTTCTATAGAAGAAGATAATAATATGAATGTAAGACAAAATAAAATTTATGAGGAAGATATCAAAGTGTGGATAAACATTACCATACAACTCTTGACATGCCTTACAACAACCCCCACCAAATTCATGCTTCCTAACTCCAACACTGATAACAATGATCAAGATTAGTGTGTTCCTCTACTATGGTTCATTTCATTGTAATTTTTAAATTTTACATTTATATGGTTCATTTCATAGTAGTTGTTAACTTTGTATTTATTTTAGTTTGACAAATTTATAAAATATGAATATGCATGCCACACAAGAATGTGAAATTTAAATTTTTTTCTAATACCATGTGTGTTGAATTGGCTAAATCAAGTGTGTGATTTACTATCTAAATTAATTATATCATCACATTAACCATAATTTTATTGATATTAACTCCATTTTACAAGAATAAAATATTAAATGGGAGCCCTAAAAATATAATGGATAAATTATTTATGAGGGCAATGACAAAATGGAAAGTTAAGGCTCCTTTGGCTAAATTAATTATATGAAAAAACTATTCCCCTTATAAATGTCAACTTTTGATTTTAACCTTGCTTATTTCTCCTTACTTTATTGTGTCTTCTTACCATATATATGATGGCAAGTATGACAACATGCACCATTCCAACCATTAGAAAAATAAAAATGATGAATCCAAACATATATGTCTTGTGCATCATAAGAGGATTGACCACATGTAAAATCCAAAAGAAACAAGAGAAAAAAGTGCCAAGCCCATATAGGATTAGAATAAAAATAAAATATTCTCTAATAATTTTATAAATTTTATTTTGGTGTTAAGTTTAAATATAATTATTATGATGAAAACATTTATATCTAGAAAAAATAATTAAAGGTAAGCAGGTTGCTATAGAGGCCTTTCCAACTATATTTAAATTTTAAAAAAGAATAATTAGAATGTATATAACTTTAAACATTGTACCCATCCAATACAAATTTATTTATATGTAACTTTCATAGTATTCCAAACTTGACCATTTATTTGGAAACTACATCAAATATACTTAATGATAGACATCAAAAGTAAGGATCTATTATTTAAATCTCAATATTTAATATAAAGTTTTGATTTTCATACCTACATTTGGTTCGATGTTATGCATCACAATATACATTGACATCACTTTATGATGAATGTATGAAGCAATTTAAATTGAAGACATAAAATCAATAGTTGGTTCAAGATGGAAGCCATTCAATCTCAAAAGAGGATTCTATGAGATTTATAAAATGATTTATTGGTGATGCTAATGAAGTAGTATCATATGAGACTGAAACTCTTATTTTAGAACCAACATTACAATAAAATATAAATAATCAAAATAATAATCATTATAGTCAACTGTGCATCATATCAAAGGAAGCACTTCAAAGAGATTTTGATTCAAAAACTGGTAACATGTTATGGCATTACAATAGAGGAATTGACCATCATAAAGTGCAAAGTGTTAAAGTGCACAATTCCATATATGTCAAAGTGATAATGTGTGTTTCTTTGCAACTCTTAATAGTAGAAGTAGATGACTAATGCCGTCAAGGTTTTTATAAAATGAAATGGATACAAAATCATCTCAAGGTGGATAAGAAAAAGTTGAGGTTGATGAGAGTTATTGTTTAGGAAATTGATTCCAAAATGGTGAAAAATGTGATTACCAAAGTCAAAGTGAAAGGAAAAATTCTTGAATACATTGGCAAGGACTTGAGGATACAACTGGTAACAATAAAGTTCAAGGAAGGAGAATCCAAGAAAAAAATGGAAACATAGAATTGGATAAGACCAGATTATTTAGTGGCTTTGTTGAAATTATTCCCAGTGATACTATTATTACTCTTTCTATTGATGGTGTCTATCCTAAGTTCCTTGAGTCAATTATTTCTCAAATAAAAATTCAAGGTCTAACCTTAGTTTAGTTTTTTGGTACTAAACTAGATGTTAAAGTGACTTATAAAATATTTGGTGGAGCAATGGTTATATATATGTTTTATAAAGTGGTCAAGTTGACTATGATGATACATAGTTAGACAATACAATTATTGATCAGGGACCGAATGATATAGATTTAAATATTCAACTAGATGGTACAAGCTTGGTATTACAAATTGGAGAAAGGTATTTATATTTTACACATGAGGTTCCTCAAATGCATGTAGTTTTATGGATTAATGGGCATAAACATATCTTATCAAATGGTGATTTGCATGAAGTTGGTTACACTATACATTCACCTTTTTTGTATGTAAGCATATTATTCCCTACAAGACATAAGGATAGTGCAATGCAAAATTTAGAATGGCATTCATATAAATTACAAGGTTTCCCAAAATGAAGTAAAAAAGGAATTTTTTGAGGCAGTTATGAAGGTTTTAGATGTTGATGGGAATCTATAATGAAAGCTATGGAAAATTTAAATGGTGAATGTGTTAATACCAACCATATTAATGAGAATAACATAGTAAAATTATTTTATTTTACCTAATTGATATAAATATAAAAAATGGTTGATAGTATTGGGGTTTGATTGAATTCAAAAATCTATGTATGTTATTAGTTCAAAGGTTTTTTAATGTTTAAGCCTTACATACAAAGAAGACTTTTGGGAGTTTAATGATGATTATAAAGAGAAATATAATTTATTTTTGTCTTTTTGGAATAAAATTTGATTCTCATAAGGGAGTTCCTAAATAAATAAAATATTTTAGTTAAACTAATATTTTAGCAATGGTGATCATTGATGATAACAAGATCATAATAGAAGTCATATGTTGTGATGTTGGTGTCTTGTATGAAGGATAGGATCACAATAGAATGGGTTTATTAGAAAATAATATATGACATTTCCATTGGAAAAACATCTTGAAGTTTTGAAAATTACTATTGGTCTTGTTGATATATTGAGAATCATATTTTTGCAAAAAGTTGCAAAAAATAAATTAACTAAAATAAAATGAGGATAACTCAAGTTAAAGCAGTCTTATATTTAAGTCAAGTGATGGTATGGTTGAACTCAAGTTAAGTGTCAATTCAATCTGATTATTAGGATGAGTTTGAGTTAGAACGTAATTATATAACTACTAAAGGAACAAATACTATAAAAGGTGGATTGTCATAATAATCAGGTTTAGAGTTTTTATTCCTCTTAGCATGGGAGAAGGAGTTGTTGTGTCTTTGTAAAAGTAGTTCATTTTGAAGGAGTGTTGTGACTACAATGATAGAAATGGTGTAAGATAAATGTATTACTTTTATGGTTTTTGATGATATATTGTTTGTAAAATTTGTATTGTAGTTTATAAATGAATAAATCCATTAAAACCTATTCTTTCTTGATTACTTGGAAAAATTCTAGATTAAGTTGAAAACTCTAAAGGATAGAATTTGTGTTTTATGTACATAATCTAGTTGGAACAAAGAATTTGAGATTTTAGGAAATCATTCATATTATTATTTTTCTTGTGTTGTTATTTACATGATGATAAGAAGATTTTTACTAGGATTGTTTGATGCCAAATAAAATTCTACTCAAAAGGATGGGATACAAACTTTGTGCTCATTTCCAACCACAAATACAAAGGATTTCTATATTACTTTTTGTCTTGTATCCCCTTTGGCGATGAACTTCATTCATCCATTTGAAGTCTATCTTTCTTACCCTTCTGAAGATACATGTTTCTATTATTGAACTAACTAGCTTATTCCCTAAATTTGGGTCATCTAGATGGTTTTTTGTATTTATTCTATTTTAACTTTACCATTATTCCTTATATTTATTTCCATTCTCTCATCATTCCTAATTTTTGCCTTTCTCCCATTTTTGTTGACTTTTCATACTTTCTAGTTAAAAGTAACAAAAAATACCATCATGTGATGGAGTTGCCCCTCTCAACATAGAGTAAATTCACGATTTACCTTATGGCTTCTCCAATGTCACATGTTTTATGTCACATCCAATTGGGTGAGTCACAATAATAAACTAATAAATCACTATGACATAAAATCTTGCCATTAGATTTTGGCAACTCCGTTGGGGATCATGGTAACTTGTGCACTCTATTTTTAGACATTTTGAGAAATATCTCCTAGAATGGAGGATGGAAACTTTGTTGAGATGAGGTGCCTAGTGTATAAATATTTTTAATTGAGAAAATGTCATTGGTTCACCCCAACCCCAATGTTATCTATGTCCCATGGGGTAATTTTTTTGGGTCACTGGCTTAGGCCTAATACAATGAGTTACCATTAGTATCAAGGAAAATATTTCCAAATTTTTCAATATAATATTCTCAATATGTATATGATCATATCTTTACTTTTATAATGTCTTGCATTATCTTGGTAGTTATGCATCAAGACGTTACTGTGAAACTTTTTGTTGAAACTCTTATTGGACTATAGCTAAATGGTTTTGGCACATAGAAGATGGATGTATTGTGAATTGGGATTATTTGAAAATTAGTTTTTTGAATAGATTTAAACCAAGTGTAGACATGTGTGAATTATTTTCATATTTCTTCAAAATTTAGAGTAAAGAAGAAAAACATATGAGAGAGTTCGTAACACTCTTCAAAACATTATTGAGACTAATTCCTCAAGCTGATCAACCAAGTCTTATATTTTTCTTCATTGGATCTCTACATTTGAAGATCAAATTCATCTTGTTGAGAAATAAAATGAATGATATAGAAGCTGCACAAAAATTATTTATCGGCATTGAATATGACATGATTATGTCTAGGATGTTGAAGAAAGAAGTTTCAAAACATATTACAAATACTTTAAGTGATGAATAAGTAGGAGAAAATGATCTAATAAAGAGCACTCAATACTCATAACAACATTTCAATAAGTAAATTCCTAATTGGGCATGTTTAATCTTCAATAAATTTAAAAAGAAAGTGCTTCCTTTCTTATATGATTGTTTCAGTTTCACAATCGTGGAATAAAGTGAAGAATTGGAAGAACAAGTGTTTGATTATCAAATAAATGAATAATTTAACTTCCCCCTTGGTAAAGAAGAGATTTTTTTTCCTATTTCACAAGAGTAATCAAACCTCATAGTATTGGAAGATAATGAGTTATCTGAAGGATAACTGATTGAACCATTTTTTCATAAAGAAGAAGGTCCTTCTTATGTTAGAATAAAAGGCTCAGTGGTTAGAGGTGAATATTGTTTTGGTGTTTCTTTTTCATGTTCCAATAAAGAATATTTTCTTCAGAATCTAAATATGAGGAAATCAAGCCTACATAGATTGAATATCAAAGTCATGCTGAGGTTGAAATCAAATAAGATGTGAAGATTAAGCAAAATGAATTGTGTGTAATATAAATTTCAAGTGAAATGGAAGCTATCAAGGTAGAATAAATTTATGATGATGATGGTAAAGATTCATTCAAAGATGAATTTATCTCCACTATGGGGTTTAATTTAGCAAATAATATCTACACTTAATTCATTCTATAAGATATTACTATTTTTGTTCTAGCTCAGAAAGAGACATGCAACATACTTCTCCTTGATTTGGATCATGTATCTAACACAAATGAATTTTAATCCATTCAAGTATACATTAAAGACATGAAGTACTACTAAAATATTATCAAAAAATATTGGAAAACATTCAATGATTCAATTTGAAAACATAAGAGACATTATTGATGTATTCATTCATGATCATCTAAGTATTCACAGTGATTATAAATCCATTTTCCTTTCACTTGCTGAGTCACTATTGTTAAATATGTTTGAGCCTTTTGAGTTAAACCCTATTTTTGAAAATATAGCTAATTTTCTGTCATGTCCCCTTTTTAGTTGACATGTGCAGAGTAGATGATTAGCCTATTATGCAACCCTCGTAGGCTGATGGGATGGATAGAGGGTCTTGATGGAGCTGGGATTGGTTTTCGTTTGAGCTCTTTCAGACATGAATTAAGGGAGATATTAATATTTTATTGATTTAATCAAATATTAATTATTTGGTCTAATTTTAATTAATTATTAATTATTTAGTCTAATTTTAAGACCCTAATTCTAATTTAAGATTTGGTCTAATTTTAAGACCCTGATTCTAATTTAAGAAACCCTAAGTCTAATTTAAGGGAATCTAATTTTAGCAAGCACACCTTTGGAGGGGTATAAGAGTTTTTCATGGGAGAGAGTTTGTATTCATGCATTGATTATTGATTTTTGATATTGAACAATTCTTCTGTGAAGACTGAGCCAAGGGTTCCAGGATTCCATCTGCATTGGAGAACGTCCACTCTTTAGTGTGTGCGATTCAGAGGCTATGAAATATCATCTGATCTATTGCCAAATTGAGAGATAGCTTCATACAGAAGTTATCACAGAGGTTTACAGATTTGAGAGGTAACTTCATATAGAAGTTGTCACAGAGCTTTCTAGGTATTTATTTTATTAGGTTTTTGATTCAATAAATTATACAGATAGAGATCTTCTGTATTAGAGCCATATATCTTCAGATAAGGGGTTGAAAATAGATAGGTTGTGCTTTATTGGTGGCCGTACGATATAGGTCCGTATAGATCCACGCAGATACCGACTTCGGCAGACAGAGATCCCCAGTGACCGACGTTGGTAGAGAAGGACCAATAGAGACTAACATCAGTAGTATATCGACTGATGCCGGTGACTGTGTGTTCGACACAGTAGGCCGAGACATACTAGATCTAGACTTATTTCCTAGTTTTGCAGAATACTCAAGCTATTAAGGCTGTATTTTCAATATTCATTGTATACTTGACAGAGGTCCTCTATTGTAAGCATATGAGAAAATAAATAAGAGATTATACTATGATTTATTTATCTATTTGAAGATATTTTGCAGAAATATAGATAAGCAATTCAGAGCTTTTGTTTTGGTATCCAAAGGGATATTACAGTGGTATCAAAGCTAAATCCTGCCATCCTGAGGGTTTGGCAATCTTATGCAGCCACAAGAGTTGGGACCACACAAGTATAACACACGCAGTAGAGCCTTGCTTGAAGGTACCCAGGTGTTAGATCAGCTACCGATCTTCATGAGTGATAGATGTGAGGGTAACACACCCAGGGGCCACATGTATGATGTTGATCAGGACACCAGAGAATTCCATTGTGCTATGATGACAGGCCAACAACAAATGAATCAGATAATACAGAGACTCACTACTATGATAGAGAGGATGAACACACCTAATAGATAATATGGGGAACAAGGAGATAATAGGAGTGATATGGTTAATCAGAGACCCCAGCAGGCCCACTCCAGAACAGCTGATAGACCTACATGTCCTACGTTTGTTCAAGAGGAACCAGAGGCTCCAACAGAGGAGAAGGTAGGAAATTCCCCATTTGTAGATGTTTACATGGCTACAAATGATGAGTGGGACTTATTACCTCCTCATGTTCAAGAGAGGACATCCTTTGATCATTTTGTTAATCTAAGGAGAGAGCACTATAGATTGGTTAGACAAGATAGGAGACCTAGACACCAGAACAATGATCTAAAGCATGCTACGAGCAGGCTCACACTCACGATGTTCGACAGTAGTGGTAAGGTCACAATGCAGGCCTAGATTAGTAAGTTAGACACCTTTCTCACATTGCATCCAATGGCTGAGGAAGATGCTATCAGATATACAAAACTACATCTTGAGGGAGTAGCTCACGATTGGTGGCACCACGGGATCATGACACTCCATCATGATCGGATCACATCTTATCAAGAGTTTGTGGATAGGTTGGTGGAGCATTTTGACAGGAAGGACCCAGAATCCTATTTCAGAGAGTTAGCTCAGTTGCACCTGAGTGGGAGTCTAGAGGCATACATTGGTGACTTCTAGAAGTTATCAGTAATGGTTCCTGACATTTCAAAGAGGTGACTTATAATACTCTTCATGGAGGGATTGACAGAACCATTGAGAGGTTGGATCAAAGGCTTTGATCCTCCTTCATTACAGGTAGCTATGAAGAAGGCATGTAGCATGGAGATGGTAGCCCCATCTAGTAAATTTAACTCCAGAGGTACTTCTTCATCCAAGGACCATAAGTGCTCCAACAGAGATAGAGAGGGATTAGATTTTAACATAGATAAATCAGGTGTTAAAAATGATTCAAAGGCCAACCCAGCAGCACCACCGTTGGATAGAGAGGCTCTTAATGATCTACGCAGGAAGAAGCTTTGCTTCTACTGCAAAGGTCCATATGATATCCATCACGATTGCCCTTTGAGGCCTAAAGGCAAAGCAAATCGTGTGATGTGGGTGTATTATGAGGATGCAAAATCAGAAGATTTTGAATAGCAGGATAGTTCTGAGGAGGCAGAGGCTTCAGAGCCTAAGGCAGAGGCAAATTTAGAGCTTCATATACAGGAGGCATGCCTATCTAGCATTTAGTCAGATGAGTCATTTAGACTCCGTGGAGTTTTGGCATGACAGAAGGTCATCACCCTTCTTGATACAGGAGCCACACATAATTTTATAGATGCTAGATTTGTGGAGAAGCGTGGACTCACTACTAAAGATTTTGAGGGCATTAGAGTTAACGTAGCCGATGGTCACACTCTTAGGTGTGAGCATATGATTAGAGACTTCCCATTGCGCTTGAACAACTATGAGTTCAAGGCTGATTATTATGTAGTGAATATGGGGGATATAGACTTAGTCTTGGGTATGAAGTGGCTTCATTCATTTGAGGAAGTTACTCTTTGTCTCAAGGACATGGAAGTCTGCTTTGATGTTGATGGGAAGACATATTCTTAAGGCAATACGGGGTAGCAACTTCAAATATATGTTTTTTCATCGGATGGAGAGGCTCATACGACATGACATGATCGAGTGCGCTACTGAGTGCACATTGGCACCAATACAAGAGAGACATGTGGACGAGCTTTGTCTTGAGGTGAGTTCAGTTTAGGAGTTAGCACGTGTGGTAGAGACTCAGCTTTCTTTTACAGGTGGGTCACATGTTGATGACGATATGAGTATGTCTAGCATTCACACTCTGAATTTAGATATTGTAGTGGGTACAGGAGATAGGGATGATGTGACGCCATTGGATGAGAGTGGTGATGGACAGGGCATGGAGTTTGTGTTGGTTGACAGCACTGTAGAGCGAGACTTCATTTGGGATCCAAGTGGATTGATTGGTCTATCATTCAGCGATTGCTTGAGGGCAAGTAATTTCAGGAGGGGCTGATTGTCATGTCCCCTTTTTAGTTGACATGTGCAGAGTAGATGATTAGCCTATTATGCGACCTTCATAGGCTGATGGGATGGATAGAGGGTCTTGATGGAGCTAGGATTGGTTTTTGTTTGAGCTCTTTCAGACATGAATTAAGGGAGATATTAATATTTGATTGATTTAATCAAATATTAATTATTTGGTCTAATTTTAATTAATTATTAATTATTTAGTCTAATTTTAAGACCCTAATTCTAATTTAAGAATTGGTCTAATTTTAAGACCCTAATTCTAATTTAAGAAACCCTAAGTCTAATTTAAGGGAATCTAATTTTAGCAAGCACACCTTTGGAGGGGTATAAGAGTTTTTCATGGGAGAGAGTTTGTATTCATGCATTGATTATTGATTTTTGATATTGAAGAATTCTTCTGTGAAGACTGAGCCAAGGGTTCCAGGACTCCATCTGCATTGGAGAACATCCACTCTTCAGTGTGTGTGATTCAGAGGCTGTGAAATATCAGTTGATCTATTGCCAAATTGAGAGATAGCTTCATACAGAAGTTATCGCAGAGGTTTACAGATTTGAGATGTAAATTCATACAGAAGTTGTCACAAAGCTTTCTAGGTATTTATTTTATTAGGGTTTTGATTCAATAAATTATACAGATAGAGATCTTCTGTATTAGAGCCATATATCTTCAGATCAGGGGTTGAAAACAGATAGGTTGTGCTTTATTGGTGGTCGTACAAAGTTCGTACAGGTCTGTACAGATCCACGCAAATATTGACCTCGACAGATAGAGATCCCCAGTGACCGACATTGGTCGACTGAAGACCGACGTCGGCAAAGAAGGACCGACAAAGACCGACGTCAGCAGTATATCAACTGATGCTGGTGACTATGTGTTCAACACAGTAGGCCAAGACCTACTAGATCCAAACTTATTTCCCAGTTTTGTGGAATACTCAGGCTATTAAGGCCGTATTTTCAATATTCATTGTATACCTGACAGAGGTCCTCTATTTTAAGCATATGAGCAAATAAATAAGAAATTATACTGTGATTTATTTATCTATTTGAAGATATTTTGTAGAAATATAGATAAGCAATTCAAAGCTTTTGTTTTGGTATCCGAAGGGATATTACATTTTCCCAACTAGTTAATGGTTTTTTTATAATATTTTTTCTTCTCTCCTCCTTGTAAATAATTCTATTTTCCCCATTTTGGATTAATTTCCTTTCCCATTTTCATTTTTTTATGTGCACTTTATTTTCAATAAATTCAAACTTCTATTTTCTCTTCTCCCCTCTCCATGTGTTGTTGTTTTTACCCATACATGTTTGAATCTATGTTTTCTACCCAAAAACTCTTAGCGGGCAACGACATGACTTGCATAAATGTCAAAATAGCCATTGTTGCGGAATGGATGAAAAAATCAGATTTTCATGAGATGTATGATCATTGTTTGATGGTTTAATGTTTGCATCATGTTTATTTGAATAATTGATTTAAATCCAATTGAGTTATACATAATCTATCCTATGCTAGAACTATAGTGCAAGTCTTCTTCAAAATTTGGAATGACATGCAGAAAAGAGCCTTGAAGCAATTCAACCAAGTGAATATCCAAAATGGGTCATCTATTAATGTATTCAGATGATGGAATTTATAACCATGAAATGGTGATATGGATGTTTATTCCTCACATGTAATAATGGATAGGTAAATATTTTCATGAGTCTTTTCAAGTGAATAGGTAAAAATTCAAAGTTTTCTAAATAGGCAACCTGGCTTGGCATTGCATCTTCATTTATCATATGATTGACAGTGGTAAATTGGGTCTCAGTTGGTTAGATATAGATATGAATAAATTCTAAAAAAAATGTTTTGGCTCGATAACATGTGTTAATTTGGATCAAGACATACAATTGTGTGTTACACACTATTTTTAGGATCCCGTAGTAAAAAGGCAACGGTCACCAAAATTTTTGGAGTTTTCCTACATTCTATTAAGAAATGTGCTCCCATAGTTGGAGTTAGTTATTGTCTTGAAGTTTTAAGTTTCATGACAACACCCACAATTGCACTCCTAAAAATAATTGGAGGTGTTTTAAAGACAAATACAATGATTTTTTGGGGTGTAAAGAGAAGTTTTCCAGTAGACAAGGCTTGGTTCACATATAAGAATTTACTCACATGACTACTAATGAAAGTGGCTCAAAAAGTAATGTTTGACCTTTATTTACTAAAAAGTAGGTATTGTGCTCAATTTTGTAATAACTAGTTATGGTAATTAGGAAGAAGGTTTTATCCCATATGTATGTGAAACATATTTTAGCTTTCAAGGTCAATCTCCATGATGAATTTGCACCTCTCATATCAAGAATGTAACAAATGTGGTTTTATGTCTTGGTTGAATTTCATGTCATCAGATAATCGATTGAACAGGACCCCATCTTATCTTGCAATGCATCAATATTAAAAAAAATTACAAAAAAAAAGAGATAATTGGGATGAAGAAAAAGAGCAAAAGATTTCAACATGAGCTCGTGACTCCAACATTAGTTTGACCTAAAATAAAAGTGGCTCTAGTTTTTTTATAATGTACTCATCATCATTCACATTTTGATACATATAACAAGCATTTGTGTAAGATGCAAGTATCTTCACCCAACCCAATAACATTTGCCTAATCCTTATGTCTTTGGGGTATAAAATCCATCTCAGACATGGAGTGAATTTGGTTTTGGTGCAAATAATAAGATCCAACAAAAGGCATCCAAGAGAGACAATCATTTCTTATCATTGTTAAGGGATACTTCACTCTAACCGAGACAAATTGATATGTAGCCATAAGTGACAGGTCATGTGTTTAATGATCCAAATCTTTGCAAACAAAGAAATATTGAAGACTTGAAAACTGAGAAAACTCTTTGTAAGCCAACATACTATGGCCATTAGAAATACCTTCCTTGTGATATTATTGAAGACATAAGTTATGAAGAGTTGAGATTTTCTGTCTATGATGACCTTAAATGAGGACGAATCCTCCAAAAAATTATCATTACATTATTCTAAACTCTTTTCCATGCATTCATGGACCTTGAAAATGAGGTGAAACATCAATATTGGAGATTTCCAAGGGAAACCAGTTTAAAAGGGAGACAAGAGTTTATTTAATTTTAAAATAACACCATTCGATAATGTTCTTCATGGTCCATACAAAACTCCATATTCAAGTTGAAGTGGTTTTAATTTCGGTTCTCAATATGATCTCAAGATGGTTTTAAAAATAACAAACTTGCATCAATTTCCCAGTGGTGGTCGGGTTTGGAAATCCTATCAGGTCCATGATATCTCTAGAAGTTTCCAGGAAGTTGTATTCAGTTTTGGAAGCCCGAGTAGGCAAAAGGTGAATTCAAAATGGCTTTCTCAAGCTCTGTTTACTAAGTCAGATTTTATTTACATGGTTTGAGATGCAAAAATAGACTTCTCAAGTCTGCAGAACAACTAGACAGATCTCAAAACATATCAAATGAGTCTGCATATTTCAACGACGCATTTCGTAAAGTAAAAACCACTTCCAAATCCCTCAGGGAAGATAGATGGATTCCAAAAAATTATCAAAATTGATTGCAGCCAAGTTTTCCAAGCTCTTTTTGCAAATGTGGGTTCCAAGAATACATTTTGCAATGCAAAATGGATATCCAAAACCCGCAGGCCACGACGATCATTCATAGACATCTGAGATACATCTTCAAAGTGGTGACTATATTAATGCATTAAAGTACGTCACAATTGCCTTGCATCTCCAAGTTTTTAACAATATGATTTGCTTCGCACACCTATAGTTAGTTCGATGCTATGCATCACAATAGTTTATTTCACATCACTTTATGATGAAAATATGAAGCGCTTACAATTGAAGGCATAAAACCAATAGCCATTTCAAGATGGAAGCCACTCTCTCTCCAAAGAGGTTTCTATGATATTTATAAAATGAGTTATTGGTGATGCTTCTGAAGAAGTATCATATGAGACCACAGCTCTTATTGTGGAATCAACATTGCAAGAAAAGATAAATAATCAAAATGTTCATAATTATAGTCAACTATGCAGCATATTAAAGGAAGCACTTCAAAGAGATTTTGATTCAAAGATTGGTAACATGTTATGGCATTACAACAGAGGAATTGACCATCACCAAGTGCGAAGTGCTAAAGAACACAAGCCCACAGATGTCAAAGTGATTAGGGTTGTTTCCCTTCAAGTCTTAAGAATCTTAGAAGTAGTTGATTCATGCCATCAAGGTTCTGAGAAAATACAATTGCTAAAGAAAATCATCTGAAGGTAGATATGAAAAAGCTGAGGTTGATGAGAGTTATGGTTAAGGAAACGGATTCCAAAATTCTAAAATAAATGATTTCCAAAGTCAAATCAAAAGGAAAAATCCTTTAAGGCAATGACAAGGACCCGAGGATCCAAGAAACGAACGGAAACTAGCGGCTTTGTTGAAATCGTTCCTAGTGATATCATTGTTACTCTTTCTATTGATTATGTCTATCTTAAGTTCCTTAGTCAATTCTTGTTCAAATGAAAATTCAAGGTCCATCCTTAATTTAGTTTCTAGGTAAAAGACTAAACATCAAAGTGACTCATAGAACAGTAGGTGGAGCAATGGTAATATATACGTTTTATAAAGTGTTCAAATTGACTTTGACGAGACACAGTTAAACAGTCTAGTTACAGATCAAGGACCAAATGATATAGATTTAAAGAATCAACCAGATTGTACCTGATCAATGTTTTGTACTTGAGAAAGGTATTTATATTTTACTCATGAGGTTCCTCAAATACGTGCAGTTTTGTGGATTAATAGGAATAGACATAAGTTATCAAATGGTGATTCACATGAAACTGGTTCTACCGTCTATTCACATTTTTTAGATGTAAGCATAGTCCGCATTCTTCCCTACAATACACAGGGATAGTACAGTGCCAACTTTCAAATGGCATTCCTATAAATTACAAGGTTTCCCAAAAATGAAGCAAAAAAAAGGGATATTTTGAGGCAACTATGCTGGTTTTAGATGTTGATGGGAGTCCTTGATATGAAATTCATGGACCATGATAATGGTGAACGTATTAATACCAAACAAATTATTGAGAATGGCTCAATAAAATTAGTTTAGTGTATTCAGTTGATAGAAAAATCAAAAAGTTTGAGTGTATTGGGGTTTCATTGAATTCCGAAATCTATGGATGTTATTAGTTCAAAGGTTCTGCATTGTATAAGCCTTACTCATAAAGAAGACTTGTGGGAGTTTAATGATGATGATATGGATAAATATAATCTTTTTTGGTCTTGTTGGACTGAAATATCCTTCTCATAAAGAAGTTCCTAAAGCAATAAAAGATTTTAGAGAAACTAATATTTGAGTAATGGTGATCATTGGTGATAACAAGATCACAATAAATGTCATATGCTGTGATGTTTGTGTATTTTACAAAGGAGAGGATCATAATAAAAAAGTTTCATTAGAAGAGAATTTATGGCATTTCCCTTGAACAAGCATCTTGAAGTTTTAGAAATGACTAGTGATACAGTTCTCTCAAGAAGTATATTGAGATTTATATCTTTGTAAAAGTTGCCTAAAATAAATAAAATAAAAGGAGGATAACTCAAGTTAAAGTAGACTTAGAGTTTAGTCAAGTCATGGTACAAGTGAAGTCAAGTTAAATATAGGGTAAATTTTAGTGGTCCAAATAGAAAATAACTTGGGATTTTTTTGGTGAATCTCTAATTATGTATTTCGAAAGTTTGACGAAAGTTAACATATTGTGTTTAGGTGAGACTGTGAATGGATGGACGAATCATAATAAGGCATAGAAGTCAAATGGGTGTGTGACTATACAAAAAACCTACATATACTTTTTTCATCCCTTTCCTACTATTGAAAGTTGTCATTATGAGTATATGGGTGGATGTCTATTTACATATAATGGTGAATAATGATCCGTAAACTCCACTGATAAACTCTAAATGAAATTTTAAAAGTACGGATTCTAAATTTCTCAACTTATAAGATGTTGGAATGATAAAAAAACTTGATGAAAATCTGATCTAAATCAAGTTTCAAAACTAAAATACAGGTGAATTGAAAGTTCACATCATTTATCCTTTGAAACTATTAGATTTTTCTAGTTCCCAATTTACTCAATTTCCTGTAAATGATCAAATGATTAAATTTTGCATTCTTGATTAAAATATAAAGTATAATCTTCAATTTAACTAAAATAGAAATGCAAAAATGAATTCAAATATCAAAACACAGAAATTGTTTACGGGGTTCGGAATTCCTACGTCCTCGGGTTCGTATCAAACCAATCCATTAATTTTTGCTAAATTTGCAAGCCAAAATAATACTTACAAACAAAAAAAGATCATATCTCTCTGCAATAATAGTGATCAGACCTTTTAAATACCTTGGCTAACTCAACACATCCTTCACCTTCCTAAATCACACGCAAAGGTTTCTCCAAATCAAAATTGGCAACTTCTAAAGCTCAAAATGGCATCACCAATTCTTCAAAATGGGCAAATAAATATACTTCATAGAGCGTATCAAAATTATAAATAACTTTTTAGTTTACTCCGAGCTCTGATTCGGCCTCTAAGGGCTCCAAAATGACCAAATACTATAAGTGGGTCTATATTCTCCACTACGCAGTGGGCTTGTTGTGTCTTTTCAAGTAGAAATTAGTCCCTTTTATAACACTTTGACCTTCGTGGCTAAAGTGGTCAAGGCATTAACCTTTTAGGCAGGAGTTTAAAGGTTCAAATCTGCCTCCCACCTTTCTAAGCACTTGGGAAGAGTGAAAAGGTTGGCCTTCCTTCTTTCTATGTGCTTAGCGTGAGATTTGAAAGTTTTTCCCTCCTTTTTTGGTGCCTTTGACTTGTCTTTGTCCCACATGCATTGGGTATGACAGTTTAAATTCTTAAAATATCCAAGTTTGTTCCTTTTCAAATGCCTAAGGCTTAGGCGCCAACTTAGGTTGTGCTTTGACTTGGTTAATGCATGATTGGTGGGATGACGTGGCGGGTGACGTGGCAACTTGTGCAAGTTGGCACCTTCTTTAAAAATTTCAAATAACATGTGAATAAAAACACCAAACCAAAATTTTTTTGCACCGAATTATTTTGCCATGTGTCAAATGGCTATTGGTCCACTTGGCATGTTTTTAATAGTACCACGTCACTTTCGACACCCCTTGTCGCAAGATTTCTTCAATTGGCTATATCTTGAGCATCCAAACTCTATTTTTTGAACCGCAAAAAGCGTCAAAAAAATTTCAACGAGCTCTACGTTGTGAAATTGGTTTCATCATGATTTGGAAACTTTTTCTAGAATGAACTCCAAATCAAATAAGCTTATATTGACTTTCAATGGAGTGGTGAACTATATTTATAGGTATGAATTCTATTTTAAGTAGTAGTCACATCAACTTAAAAAAGTAACTTACACCGAGATAATTTAAGTGAAACCACATTATTCACCACCCCCTAAAATAGTCAAATGTCAATTTCTAAAACTAAAATATTCATTAACTCATATAAAATAGCCACTAAAATTTACCTTAACTAAGTATCAAATCAAGTTTAATCTTAGGTTGACTTTGAATTAGAAGGTAGTTATTTAACTACCTAAGGAGCAAATGTTATAAAAAGGAGGATTGGCATTGTAATCAAGTTCATAGTTTTCCTTCCTCTCAACCCAGGAGAATGAGTTGTGTCTTAGTACAAGTAGTTCATTTCCAAGGAGTATTAAACATATTGTAATGCAATCAAGCATGAAAGATAAATGGAATTTTCTTACATTTTTGATGATTTATTATTTTTAAAATTTGTGTTGTTGTTTATATAATGAATAAATCAATTAAAAAAATTATTTCATGATTACATGGAAAATACTAAAAGATAGGCTTTGTGTTATATGTACATAACCTAGTTTGAACAAAGATTTTGAGCTTTTAGGCAATCATTCATACCGTTTTCTTTGAAATTTTTATTTACATGATGATAAGAAGATTCTGACCAAGATTATTTGATGTTAGATGAATCCCTACTCAAAAAGAAGAAATATAAACATTGTGTTCATTTCCAATCAGAAATATAGAGGAGTTTTTTTCATAAATTTGTGTTTTGAAGTCTGTTTAGTGATGCACATCATTCATCCATTTGAAGCCTATATTTCTTTCCCTTCATAAGATACATGTTACCATTGTTAAAACTATCCAACCTATTCCCCCAAATCTAGGTCATCTATGTAGTTTTTCATGTTTATTTTGTTTATGGTTTCCCATTATTCATTATATTTATTTCTATTCTCTCTCCATTCTTAATTTTTTACTTTATCCATTATTACTATTTTTTCATACTTTCTAGTTAAAAGTGCTGGAAACCCAAAAAAAATCCATCATACAAGTGAGTTGGCCCTCTTAAACATAGATAAAAATCATGCTTTACCTTGTGGTTTCTCCAATGTTGCAACTTTTATGTCGCATTTAATTGGGCAAGTCACAAAAATAATTTGAGAAAGCACCATGACATAAAATATTGCCAACAAATTGTAAATAGTATATTGGAATTTTTCTTGTTTATTGTGTATGGCCCTTGGCCTTTATGGTAAATTTCTTAATAAAATTATGAGATTGTGGCTTGGTATGTGTGACATTTGAACATGTCCATTGATTGTGGCCCTTGGCCTTATGTTTTGTGTGATGTTTGAATATGTCCCTTATTTAGGCTATTATTAATATCCTTTGCATGTGGTCCATGTCCTTATTTGTACAATATTTTCTTATGTGAAATTTTAACATGTCCCTTGTGTGTGGCCCTTGGCCTTATTGTAAAACATTATGAATGTTTTGTTTGTGTTTTATTTAAATTTTTGAGTTTAATGAGTGTCATGATCCATATAATGCATTAACTATTGAATATGCTTATGTTACAACTATTAATATGATCTTTTTTAATACATTTATCTAAGTTCTATACTTTATGTCTTGCCTCTTATGTTACATACATACTTTAAATGGTACACATATGATGACATACATTTTCACATATGCTACATTATTTAATGATTGTACATATAAATACACATGATATAGCTAACTTTTCTTTTGATATGAGTGACTTTCAAGACACATTACTTCAACTCAAATGGGGGCATTTCAGTGGAATTTTCATACATGAGATAAGCCTCTATGATAAAAATAACTAGTTTTGAGTACAAAATATAATTGCAAAGACTTTATAATGGTTCAAAAAATTCAATAATTGGTGAATATTATTGGGTTATGCCATGCATATGCACTCACATCATAAGAACAAAGTATTTATTCATATAATTTTGAGTCCATGATATATATTCATGCATAAGCTTCAAACATAATTTACAAATTTGTATCTACATATAGTTATAAATTTGACATTTATCAATAGGGGCATGATACAAATTCATGCCATGAATTTTAATACTATTTAGTATCCTCAATCATGGTAGGATCATTGATGTAGGATCATCATTTTGTTTTAAATATTTTTTTATTTTTTGTCAGTTAATGCCATGTGAAGGAAGTAGTAGTAGTTTTAAATTTTAAATTTTGTTTTATTTGGGATAATAAACTACCTCATGTGAGCTCATTTAATGAGTAACACAATGAAATAAATGATAAGGGCAAAATTGGGTGGAAGTTTTTGAACTCAAAATAGGTAGGTGGAGAAATTTATGAACTGTTTTGAGTGTTGTAGCAAATTTTAGGTGATATTTTTTAAAACATTTTGGGGAGAAGCTTTGATATTTTGGATAGTTTTGAAAAGAATAATAGAACAACAAAAAAATAGAGGAGAGAGGAGAAGAATAAGAGATTAGAACATCAAAAATAAGGGAATAGAAAAGGATAATAGGGAATATTAGAGGACAACAGAAGAGGAATATTTTAAAGTAGTCAAAGAGGCCTATAGCAAATAGAAAGTAGACAAAAGAAAAGAATGAGTAATGACAGAGGGAGTTCTATTCTATAAGTATTTATGTAAATGCATATTTGTGTAAAAAATTTAAACTTTAAAAGTTTATATAATCTTTCCTTTTCATAGCTATTATCTATGTGTGTATGTGGTTAGTACAAATATTATATAAATTTGTTAATCTAAAAGTTTGGGTTTTTATTTTTATGTTTCAAGTCTTTTATGAAGATAAAAATGTAAATAGTCACCTATAGCCATTGATGTAGGTAGACACAACAACAATCCATTTTTCACAACAACTTAGTTTGTATCTCTGCATTTGTTTTTTTTTATGCCTCATAAGCTAATTATTGGACCTACAACACATGTGTATACCTCTGTAAATGTTGTGTAAGGCTTTTTACAGCAACATAATCCCTCCTTTTCCACCTGTTTACTCATTTTAGTGGGTTTTTAGGTGCTTACAAGGGGGTGGGTGCCATTAACATAGTATCAAAGCACAACTATAGCTCTAAGAAGAAGGATAGTGAGTTGAGATTGGGGTTGGAAGAATCCCTATGATTTGGAACTATGGGTTTGTCCCTATAGCAAGGGATATTGTAGCTAAAAGAGTGTAGTAAGAAGGAAAAGGAAAAGAAGGTGAGTTAGAGTAGTAGGATGCCACCAAGGAGAAGGATGGCAGAGGTTACAGCTATAGAAGTAACATGAATAATAGATTAGGTGTTATAAACCCTAAGGGGAATGTAGGAAATAATGAATGCAATAGAAGGTGGAATGAGAAGAGGTAGAGCACATGAATAAAGTGATAGTGAAAATGATAAAGGAGCATAGATGGCTAGATAAGAATATGTAGGTGAAAGAAAGCTTATAAAAGATATTTTCAACATTAGAAAAGGAAAAAGAGTAGAATTATCAAGCTTGTCATAAAGTTTAGAACCAGATGAACTAATTGATTGGATAATAGAGATGGAGGAATACTTTGAGTATGATGAAGTAGAGCACCCAAAAATAGTGAAGGTTGCTCAAACAAGGTTGAAAGGTCATGCAACACTTAGGTGGAAAGAGGTGCATGTTGAGAGAAGAAGTGGTAGAGATAAGATAACTCAGTGGGATCAAATGGTGAGCAAGATGAAGGCTAAAGTTCTACCTGGTGATTATCACCTTGGACTTCTCAATAAATTACAAAATTTAAAGTAAAGGGAGTTGAGTGTGAAGGTCTATACAGAGAATTTTTATAAAATTTCTATCATATTTGATCATAATGAATTAGACCATGAAAAATTAGTAAGGTATGTTAATGGATTGAGATTAAACATTCAAGATGAACTAAGTATGATAAGGCTGCACAATGTGGAAGAAGCATACCAGTATGCTTTAAAGGATGAAGAGAAATTGGCAAGGAATCAAGGAATAAACAAAGGTAGAGGTGGATTTTGCAAAGGGAAATTATAGCAACTAAAAATCTACAACCATGGTAAGGAGGCTAGCCCATCAAAAATTCAAAAGGAGAAGGATGAAACAAGATCAAGACCATATCCGTTCAGAGGTAGAGGTGGATATGAAAGAGGCCAAAGTAGAGGCTTCCAAGGCACATGTTTTAATTTTGAAAATCAAGTCATAGATTTTATGAATGCCCACAACACATATCAGAAGGATCAAGGATAATAGGGGCAATAATTACACATGTAGCAAAGGGGGATAATGAATTTATAGGGTCTATTAGTTAACTAGATGAACTTGAGAAAGGAGAAGAACTTGATGAATAGGACATTATTGAATCCAACCAAGAAAGAAGATGAACCTGTCCAAAGGAAACATTTATTTAAAATAATATGTAAATCAGGTGAAAAATGTTGTAGAGTCATAATAAATAGTGGTAACATTGATAACTTAGTTTTATTTCAAAATGGTGCATAAGTTGGGGTTAGAAAGGATAGTTCATCTTACCCCTTACAAGGTGTCATGGTTACAAAAAGGGCACCAAGTCTTGGTTGATAAATAATTCCTTGTGAAATGTCAAATAAGCACATATGAAGATGAGGTGTGGTGTGATATCATGCCCATTGATCTGGGTAACAATTTAGGTGATAATTCAGGTGACGGTTCCACCCCAATTGATGATGAAACTTCTAAGAGCCATAACGTTTGCACTATAGTTCCATTTGACTCACTGTTTGAACCATTGAAAAGATAAGAATGAGGAGAATATGGTGAGATGGAATGAGCTTTTCTTAATGAATTTTGACCCCAATAAACCTAATGGAAGTACCCTAAATTTTAATTTTAGTTGTGTAGTCTAAAAATAGTAAGTTTCTAAAAATAGTAATTTCTCAAATTTTGTATTATTTTAAATCATGGAAGTCAAACCAATTCATCTCCCTCAATATTGGTGACCTTCCACATCCTCCCCCTAATTAAAAATGTGTATAAATGAAGATTTAACCTAAAATAGAAATGAGACATCTCTTCCCAAAGATAAGCATATAGTTGTATTGCGATCTTGAGTAATAAAACATCTCTTTTTAGAGAATTCATTGTTATTATGTTATTTTTGTGTTCTTGAAATATTTATCAACCAAAACTTTTGAGTTTTGGATCACCCATGGATGTATGCCACTTACCCTTGTGGAGGCCATGTCAGTTTGATGGAAAGGTTATCCATAATGGAAGAGCAAACATTTACACATTAGAGAAAAATAAAATAAAACACACTCTTGTGCCATTGGTAACTAAAGAAGAAGAGGTGAAAATTGGTCTAAGAATGCTCCTAGTAACATGGAAACAATTCTTGAAAGAGATTGAAAGGGAAAAAATATGTTTTGCAATGGTTCTTAAGGAGCTACAAGTAGATTCAACAAAGGACAATAGTGACATGCCTTTAGAAGTAAAGGAGATGCTTAAAGAGTTTGATGAAATTATGTCCAAGGATTAATTGGAAGGACTATCACCTATAAATAGAATTAGCCATCATATTAATTTAATTCTAGGGGAAAGTTTAGCCAACAAGGCTGCCTATAGGTTGACACTAGTAGAAAATGAAGGAGTGAACAAACAAGTGCAATAACTATTAGAAAGAGAGCTGATTAGAGAAATCCTTAGCCCATGCACCATACCAACTATGTTAGTACCAAATAAGGATGGTGAATAGAGAATGTGCATGAACTCAAGAGCCATAGAAAAATAACAATAAGGTATTATTTTCCTTCACCAAGAATGGATGATCTCCTGGACTATTTGGGAAAGGCTAGGTATTTTACAAAGATTGATTTTAAAAGTGGATATCATCAAATTAGGATAAGAGAGGGTGATGAGTGGAAGACTGATTTTAAGACCAAAAATGGGTTGTATGAGTGGTTAGTAATGCCCTTTGGCTTAACAAATTCACCTAGCACATTTATGAGGTTAATGAATGAAGTATTGAAGCCATTTTTATGGAAGTTTGTGATTGTTTATATTGATTATATTCTAATTTTTAAAAGTAGCAAAGAAGATCATTTATTGCATATTAGACAAGTCTTACAAAGGCTCAAGGAGTAAAGGTTATTGGTGAATTCAAAAAAGTGTAGTTTTATGAAAGATAAATTGGTTTATATAGGATACGTCATATCACCACAAGGGCTACAAATGGATCCATAAAAGATACGTGATATCATTGAATGGCCAAAAACACCTAGAAGTGTACATGATGTTAGAAGTTTCCATGGTTTAGCTAGTTTCTATCACAAGTTTATTCAAAAATTTAGTGGTATATGTGCATCCATAACTAAAACTATAAGGGGAAACAATAAAGAGTTTAAGTAGATAGTAGTAGATGATAAAAGTTTTGAGATTTTAAAGAAGAAAGTCACTAAGGGACCAGTATTAGCATTACTTGATTTTGAAAAGGTGTTTCAAGTGGACTATGATGCAAGTGGGACAGCCATAGGAGCAGTTTTAAGCCAAGAGGGTAGACCTATTACATACTTTAGTGAGATGCTTAACGATGCCAAGAAGAGGTATTCAATTTATGACCAATAATTCCATGCCATTGTGAAAAATTTAAAGAAGTGGCATCATTATTTGCTTCCAAAAGAGTTTATTCTCTGTATAGATCATCATGCTTTGTAATTTATTAATATTCAAACCAAGTTGAACGAATAACACATGAAGTTGGTTGAATTCCTACAAGGATATACTTTTGTTCTCAAGCATAGAATTGGGAGTTCAAACAAAGTAGCAGATGCATTGAGTAGAAGAGCATCATTGTTGACTGAAATGAGAGTTGAGTAGTTGGATTTGATGCTATGAAAGAGTCATATAAGGATGATTTAGACTTTAAGGATGCATGGACATGTATGGAGCTTACTAGTGTGGATAGGACACCTTGGATAGATTATTTTATACAATATGGACCGTTGTTCAAAGGATAACAACTTTGCATACCATAAGGATCAATGAGGTAAAATTTAATAAGAGAAAAACATTGTGGTGGTTTAGTTGGATATTTTGGAATTGATAAAACAATGGCATCACTTAATAAAAGATGTTTTTAGCCAAAGATGAGGGGAAAAGTCAAAAAAAATGTGTATGGATGTCAAATTTGTCAATATGCCAAATGAGGGAGTCAAAATACAGGCCTATATCTGCCATTACTCATACTAGAGAAGCCATGAGAAAATGAAAGTATGGATTTTGTGTTTGGACTACCAATAACACAATGAGGTAAGGATTCTATTTTTGTGGTTGTTGATGGATTTTCCAAAATGGCTCACTTTATAGCATGTAAGAAGATAGATGATGCAACACATGTAGTAAATTTGTTCTTTACGAAGGTTGTGAGATTGCATGGTTTGTCAAGAAGTATAATTTTAGACCGTGCTACTAAGTTTGTAGGGCATTTTTGGGGGACACTTTGGATTAAATTAAGGATTGATTTAAAGTTTAGTTTTTCATATCACCCTCAAATGGATGGACAAATTGAAGTTTTTAATTAGAACTTAGGGAATTTATTAAGACGTTTAGTTGATGACAAACCTAAGCAATGGGATTTAATATTGCCTCAAGTTGAGTTTGCATACAATGACTCAGTCAATAAAATCATAGGTAAGACTAATTTTATATTGTTTATGGGAATAGTCCTAGAGGTATTTTAGAATTAAGGGATCTTGAAAATACTAAAGGATATAAGAGAGTTCTGAAGGAAAAGAGTTTGCCAAATATATACAATATTTACACCAACAAGTGAAGGAAAAAATCAGTTGGAGCAGCCAAAAATATAAGGAGAAGGACAATTTCAAGAGGGGAGAAAATAATTTTGAAGTGGGAGATACGGTATTAGCACACCTACAAAAGGAGAGATTCCTATCCATGCCTACAACAAACTTAAGTGGAAGAATATTAGACCATGTAAGGTCATTAATAATTTTTCACCAAATGCCTATGAGTTGGAGCTACCTAAAGGATTGGAAATCTCTCCAATTTTTAATGTTTCTGATTTATATACTTATCATGAGGGAAAGACATCATAGCTACAAGAAGAAGAGAAGACATTACCAAAAAAATGAAAGGAACAACTACCTAAGAAAGCATAAGAAGAGATTGAAGATATTTTAGATTCAAGAGTGATTAGGAAGACAAGGGTCAAAGAGAATAATGAATATTTAGTGAAATGGAAGGGTAGACTAGAGGAATATTTAGTGAAAGGTAATCAACTAGATGCTTAACCCATAGCAACATAGAGTTTACACAGTGAGAAGGAGCTCACAAAACTTTATAGCCTAGTAGTTTGATACAGGGGCATCATTTTGTTTTAAATATTTTTATTTTTTGTCAGCTAATGCCATGTGAAGGAAGTAGTAGGAGTTTAAAATTTTTATTTTTATTTTATTTGGGATAGTAAACTACCTCCCTTGAGATTTTTTAATGAGCAACACAATGAAATAAATGAAAAGGGCAAAACTGGGCAGGAGTTTTTGAACTCAAAATAGGTAGGTGGAGGAATTTATGAAGGGTTTTGAACTTTGTAGTAGTTTTAGGCAAGATTTTTGATAATTTTGATATTTTGGATAGTTCAAATTTATACCCTCCCTTACATTTTTATCCATATTTTTTGGATAGGAAGCATGAGTTTTTTCCATTTTGGATTACTTTAAAGGATCATCTAAGTCACCTATTCTACCAATTGAAATACTCACTATTGAGGCACACTTACACTATTGTACATTGAGTAAATATTTCCTATTATTCCCAAGTCTAATTCTATTCATTTGAAGAATCTTCTTACCAAGTCAAGAGCCTATTTTATCTAATTCAAAGTATATAATTATTGAGTATAAGCCATCTCTAGATGCATATATCATACATGTAATAAGAGAAGCACAATCTTACAAAGCTCTCTAAGTGAGATAATTATATGGGCTTGATTAATCTCTTTGAAGTATTAGATACATAGTTAGTGATCAATCATCATGAGGGTGATTGGGGTGATCTCATCCCATTACACTTTACACATTCCTCTTTGAATATTTTTAGCTATTACAAGCCCTGTTTGGGTTTCAAATTTTAAGAAGTCATTTACAAGTCATCCATGTGCATCCAAAGGCCAAGTTTCTACATAGAAACATGTTTTAAGCAGGCATAAGTGACTATGCCCTAATTTTATTTATTTTATGTAAAGAAATGAACTAACCAATAGTTTTATTTGATTTTGTCTCCTTTCACTTGAACTTGAGTAGTTATAAACATAATTATTGTGGCATATGTAAAATCAGTCTATGTTGATTAGTTACAACCATCTATCTATCACACATAATCAGGTTATAGATAGAAAATAGCTAATTTTCCTTATGTTTTTATTAGTTTTTTATTTCATTTATTCAAAATTCATCCTTTTTAGTGTTTCTACATTCATTTTGCTAATTACAAGTGATTTACAGTGTTTGTTATCTTTTTATTTCTTTTATCTTAATTAGAGTTAATAAATAAATTAATTTTAAATTATAATAAAATAGGTTGTATGGTACGTGATCTATATTCAACAATACCTATAACTCTAAATATATATCCTTCCACTCCCAATACCATTAACTTCCTTTTAATTGGAATGGTGTGTGTGTGTGTGTGTGTGTGTGTGTGTGTGTGTGTAAACGCACACTGTAAGTTCTAATCAAACATATTTATGTAGTTTACTAAATTATTTATATTAAAATAAATCTTTAATGAACATTTATACGAGACATTTTTGAATTAAAAAATTAGTAGTTTTTAGTATCGTTGCAATAATTTCAAATCAAACATAACTATTAGTATTCCCATAATTAATATTTATTTTGTAATTTAAAACTTGAATGAACATTTATATAGTATAATGTTGAACTGGTATATCTCTACAAGGTTTTTTTGGAAATATGTTTAATGTTTGTGAATTGGGCTATACAATTATTTTTTAATGAATAATTGGATGATTTTTTAATGTAAAAGGAGTCAAATATTGTTTAGTAATAAATAAAATGATTCGTATTGATATAATAGATTTTGAAACTTGTTTTTTCCAACACACTCCCACTAATGTTTGGAAGTAGAGACCCTCTTTTGTCCTAAATTGAGATATATATTCCATCAATGAAATTCTTCTTTTATCTGAGTGTTTGGAAGTTAGATGTGAACTAGATCAGAAGATAGAAGGGGATAAAATAAATATTCTCCCTTCTAGATCAATTTTATTTTCATGGTACATTAAAAGGTTAATTCACAATATAATTTTATTAACTCAACAAAACCTTATTCCATATGTACCCTTGAATGTTTTTAAATTTAATCGAAAACCATATTCATATATTTTGGAGTCCAACTTTACATTTATGATTTCAATGTTACTTGTAATATTTCTAACAAGTAGACCTAACCAAAGTTTTAATCATGATTCTTAAGTTAACACATCCATGGAGGCCTATTTTAATTCCAAAGAATAAAGTTTTGTTTTGAGAATGTCGTGAGTCTATGGGTCTTTATTTTGATTTACACACATTTTATCTTTATATTGATAAATTTAAGTTGTGTTTTGAAGATGCCATGACCATATGATTGCCTCATAAACAACATGTGTTTGGTTTTGACATAATAGGTTTTATTAAAGTCATGTGTGCATTATTAATTCTAGGAGATGTGATCATGGGTGTATTTATTTATTATGTGTAGAAGAAAGTAAATGCGTGTGAAGATAAAATAGATTTATTGTTTCAATGGTTCTATAGACTATGACTATCATTTGAAATTTGGGAAACACTGCATGACTCTATGAGTAAAAAATAATTAGGAGTTTCCACATGCATCATTTGAAGTGATAAAAAGAATTACAAGAGACTAAGTGGCATAAGGTGTTCTTTTCATCTTGCCAATATTTTGGTTAACTGAAGAGGAAAATAACATTGACATGTGAACTCATAAGTTCATTATTTTTCTTGGGTATTCTTTTTAAAAGTTGATATGTAAATTTAGAGCAGGTCCCTAGATTCCTTTGACATCATTGTCACTTATTCTTTTTTTTTTGGCTCCATGTCATTGCTTGAATATTTTTTATTATCTATTTTCCATTTTCATCTTTGAATTCCTCACAAATCTGATCAAAGTGAGTTTCACGAATTTAGAAAATTTAAAAACTATTAGATGTAGTGCATCCAATCATAGAAAGATTATTTCAAATAATTTGGACTTATACCCACTAAAGTGGAATAGAGAAAATTTTCTCCAAAAGTAATTTTTCTATATTCCAAATAAATTGCACTATTTCAAACCATTTGGGCATAGATCATTTCAAATAAGTTGGGTTATTTTAAATAATGTGGACTTAGAACACTAAAGTGGAGTGGAGAGAATTTTCTTCAAAAACAAATGTTTTATATTCCAAATATATTGGATCATTTTAAAGAATTTGAGGATAGATCATTTTGAATAAATTGGATTATTTTGAATAATTTAGACTTAAACCCACTAACGTGGAGTAGAGAAGATTTCTCCAAAAATAAATGTTCTATATTCTAAATAAATTGAAATATTTCAAACCATTTGGGCATAGATCATTTCAATTAAATTAGGCTATTTTGAATAATTTAGACTTATACCCACTAAAGTGGAGTGGAGAATATTTTCTCCATAAATATGTTTTCTATATTCCAAATAAATTGGACTATTTCAAACCATTTGGGCACAAATCATTTTGAATAGATTGGACTGCTTCAAACATGTGGCACCCTTCAAGGCCTTTAGATTTATTGATCCTTTAATGTAACTTTTGTTACTAAGACACATGGCACTGTTTGACTGGCCCTTCACCTATTCCTCAACGAGATAGTCTCATAGAGTCAAAGTCTTAAAGTTTAATAATAAGTGGACTAATGCATGTAGTATTTAATAAACCAATTTAATCTTTGGCCCTCACCACTAGACATAGCCCTGACCTTGATCACTCAAAAAAATGGTACCTTAAAGGTATCATGAGGCCTCTCAAAGAGGATGAGGAAGAGCACTCGTACACAGATAGTCAATATATTTAATGATGATGAAAAACACTCATGCAAAGGCAGTCAGCCTATTTAAATAGGTTGAAAATTTTCTAATATCAGTTGAATATAGTTTTGGTGTTATGCTTCACATAATGGAAGTCCCTGCTATGCCCAGCAAAATTTGTTACTACAAAATTTTGCCTTGCTAATGCCCTCACAGGCATCACATGGACAAATAAAGTGTAATAATTGAGCAACTAGGGTGGTTTAACACATGGACAAAGGATAAATATATTTCTTATTAAGTTTAGTTTTTCATCTCATAACTCTATTAGTATAGTGAAACAAAATAAGAAATACTCCTAAACGATAAATTATGGATGAAAACATAATAAGAAATTAGTTCATCTACTAATAGAATCTCATTTCATGTTTCCCAAGGTTACTTAGTCATAAAAAATGTGTGGTTTGATTGATAACCATTCAATTTTAGAAACAAGGAAACATAGGGACTACAACAACATTCTCATCAGGTTGTTAAAGTTCTCATGAGTCTAAGGTAATTGACTTGGCATCGGCAAACAAATTTAATGAGAGAGAGACTTGAGAATTATTTTTTGTTCATTGGGAAGATCTTCATGAGTAGGTGTCAATATACTAATGGACTAACTTGGATAATTTCAAGATAAACTAAGAGAGTATCCACTTTTAAGGTGATTATCTTTCAAACTTGGACCTGATTCAATACTTTCAAGGATCTCTAACTATAAATCAAATTTCACTCAACGAGATCAAAGTTTTACTAGATTAAAATCAATAAAATTGAAATAAATTAGACTACATTTTAAATAATTTAGAATTGATTTATATAAAATTGATGATAATTTTTATTACTATAATTATAGTTTATAATCAATAAATACACTTGAAAAAATCATATGGTGAAGTTACATCCTTATAAATAATGGTTCATAGCTACTATCATGGATTTTTTGTTTTTTCCCAAGAATGTAATGATAGATATCATTTTGATTCTTCAATCCTTTTCATATTTTTGACTTTCATTTCTAGTATATCTACTAGATGTAACATAACTCATTTTCAATTTTTAGTTTGTAACATAATTTTGAGAATTACAATAAATGAACACCATGTTGGCAATTGAAAGATCATCTCCAAAGGTCCCTTTAAAGATAATTTCATCCAATTTATTTATGTTTATATTTAAGGGATTAGAATATATTTTCCCAAAAACAAACATGAAATTTGAACTTCTGTAACCCAAGGCTTGAAGGAGTATCCTCAAATGATTGTCATGTATCATTGACTAAATGCCAACGTGAGAAAAATATTGCAGTGCCCCATTCAAAATTTATTAGGAATGATCTTGAATGTAATATGACATATTTTGTATTTTATAATATTGTTTTTTTCCATGTCATTAATTTTCATATTTTTGTTTTCTGTACAATAAATAATAAGTCATCCAACCCCAAAATAAATAGTTTTTTAGAACTTAGTTTTAACTCTTCCTTTGAAATGTCTATAATTTGTTAAAAAAGAAAGAAATAATGTATTAACAATATTATATTATAAGAAATATAACATGGAAACTTTCTAATTCATGTTACTATATCGATCATTGATGTGCTTTTGATTTGTATTTCTTTTTGTAACATATAAACATAATGCATTTAATTTCATGAATTTTTTATTTGCATTTCCTTAAATATTATAAAGATTCATATAAACATATATAAATATAAATACATGATCAGGCACATGTAACTATACTCATTATACATGGATATACCATTTCTATTTCCAATTTTGTAACACACACACACACACACAGAGTGCATGATATATATATATATATATATATATATATATATATATATAGCATGCACTATGTGTGTATATATATCTAGCATGCACTATGTGTGTGCGTATATATATATATATATATATATATATATATATATATATATATATATATATATATATATATATATAGCATGCACTATGTGTGTATATATATCTAGCATGCACTATGTGTGCGCGTATATATATATATATATATATATATATATATATATCATGCACTCTGTGTGTGTGTGTGTGTGTGTGTGTGTATACACACGATTACTTACATATACATATACATATGCCCTTTTTCATCAAAATATTCTTAATATGAAATTTATACTTCATCAAATTTATCATCATCAAAATATTTTTATTCATTGAAAGAAATTATCTTTATACTGATAAAGATCATGGATATTCAGAAGAAAAATTTATTGTATTAAGGACATAGTATAGCACATATTTTTTATTTTAAACTAGGTAAATTCAACATGTTAACAATATTTTAATGGATAGATACAACCACATTCGAATTGTCACAACAATATAATGATCCCACACTTCCAAATCCCAAGCTAATGCAAGTCTATATTTTATTATTTTATAAAATTTTTTGTCCATGAAGAAAAAATCAATTATAATGTATTTAAATAAATAAAGATAATTAATATGTTCTAGTGCATGAAAATGTATAATTACACATTCAATGAAAGGGCTTATCACCTTTTTTTTCCTTTATGTAGTTTGTACAAGTGCACTCTTTCATTGAACCTTTGGTTATTTATTCCCTACAATATATTATATAATGTAGCAACTAAAAATTTTCATCATCAATTGATTTGATATTTATATTTTTGAAATGTCTTATTATAGAGTTTTACCTTGTGTTATTTTTGTGGAAGTAAGAAACTGTAGAGTTGTGTCATGGGTTTTTATGTTGGAGACACAAAGTTCTAGAGTTGTGTTGTGATCTATTTTAATTAAGACATAATCAAACAAAGAAATATTTTGTCAGTATTATATATAGTTGATAAATAAAAAATTATATAATTGTAAAAAAATGCATGATCTCATCTTACCTTCTTCAACTTGCAATGTGTCATGTTCATTGATTTTATTTTTATTTATTATTATTTCTTCACTTCCATGCAATGCCATTAGTGCTACAAACTAAAATATTTCTAAGTTGTTAGGTTTGAAAAATATAAAATACACACTAAAATATTATTAAGATGTTATATTTGAAAAATGAAGCATGATTATAAAATAAATTTAAAATGTTATGCACTTGGTACTGACTAAAGCAGTTGTTCTTGTATTGGTGGCTGTAAATTTGTCAAACAATTTTGAAATTGAACATTAAAAATTATTTTTTCTTCAGTTTCTATAATGCAAGATAAATTCCTTTGCAATTATGTATAAACACACACTAATCTAGCTCTTATATATACCTCTAGCACTTTCCATGTATCTAAATCGTTGAAAGTAGATATAAGTCTCTCCCAAAAGAAGTTATCTATTTCATTTTTGAATGAACTTCTTGTTTTGTGTGAACCAATCATTTTAAATGTTGGTGTCTTTGTTAATGTCAACACCTTCCTCTAATTTACTTTGTTGTGAATGGAGGATGAAATCTTCAAGATGGAAATTAGTGGAATCCGAAGAAATATTGATACCTTTAATATGAGTCTAATTGAATCCATCACTATCTAGACCCCAAAGTATGGCACCAATTTTTTGCATGCAATGGAAATCACCAACACACAAATTTTTGAGAGAGCTCTGAATGCTAGAAAAAAATTCAAATTTGTGAATGATGAATACATTGAAATCCTCAACAATAATTTTATCAATCAATACCTGAATAAATAGGTGAAGATGTTCTTCCTTAAAAACTTCAATGAGATTCAAAAGATCAATAATGATCAAATCAATGTTCATACCAACAATGAACATTGCACTAAAATCTTCTAAAATGGATGGCCAAATACATGGGGGGCCATAATGGTAGTTAAATACTTTTTTATCTATCTTAAGAAGCTGACCTCCATCACTATCTAGATATTTTATTAATATACTTATCAGATCTAGTGATAATGCTTCTCAGCTTTTTTTATTTTTTTAAATACCTTCATTTAGGACACAAATTGGTAAACCTTTTCATAGAAATTATATAATGCTCCATTACCCCTTCAAGTGTGATTTCTTTTTGGTTGAAAGTGTCAAATCATCTTTGGTGAAATAATATGCAATTTTTGATAATATGTTACTTTCAAGCTTCACCTTTTTACATCAAGTTTCCATGTTATTGTACCTATGGGTTTTCAAGAAGGAAATAGACCCATTTTCCAGTAAATCTTCTAGTTTTATTTTTTGTTTGTCTAAAATCCCTTTAATATTTCTAATTACTATTGTACCAATCTAATTTAAATATTTTGTATTTAAACCAGGTAAAGTATCACTTTCAAACAAATCAAATGCCTTATCAAAACAATCCCATATGGATTGTTCCATGAAAAGAAGGCATTTTCTCTCATGTATTTATTGTGTTAAATAGTTCATTTATGTGAATAAATGTCTATTTTGTTCATGTATTTCTTCTACCTTTTTTTCTCTTGTTTCAATACTATTACAACCTCACAGTTGGATAATATCATGTGTATAATTAACTCTTTCTAGAAACGAAGCCTTATAAATTGTTTCATTGGCTTCATTATATTGGTTACATATTTTATGAACAATGTGGAATGGAGTACAAGTCTTTATAAATATTTCCCTTCTAACAGAACATTTATTTCTTAATGATAGTGAATTGTATTCCTCCTCTGAAAGAATTCCTTGTTATGTTGTAATTGTGTATTGGCCATCTGCAATTTTGAAACTTATAGTTTTTTTATTCATCATATCTTTTAAGACTTGTTTTATTAAATAATAAATTGAGGGTTATTTGGATCAAAAGTATTTATCAAAGCATCTTTCATTGAAACCTCATTATGTTTTACAAATGAATGAATTATATCATTCACCCATCTTTCATTCATATTTATTATTTTGATATTAGCATCCCCCAATTCACAAAGCTCGATAGGAAAGTTTAAGGCATAATTTCTAGAGGAAATATACCATGTAGACAATTCACTATGTATCTGATCAAAATTTTGTGTCAACAAAAGTGTATTAACCTTTTGTTTGATTTTAATATTCTCCACTACTGTGGGTAATTGTATATCCTTTTTCAAATTTGCATACAAATATGTTGCCCTTGCTTGTATTGTTTTCTTCAATATTTTTTTCTATCATGACTATAGGGTATCTTAAATACATGTTTACATGGTGTCAATTAGAATATGTTATTTCTCCTTGTTTATGTTTTTCTTGCAACATATTTTATATGCTAATGATGGAATTATCTATATCTATCAACCCAAAAATTTCAAGGTTGTTGATCAAATTTTGGGAGTCCATAGATTTGAAATTGGTAGTCTGTAGATTTGAAATCACAAGTCCATAGAAATCCCACATGAAGAGGTATAATATTTTGGTAATATCATGCCCCAATCACATGGGAGAAACTAGCCACTTTATCGAGCCACATAACTCGTGATCCATCTGCCACATCCCAGAATATGATAAACATGAGAATAGACATGCCAGGTTAAAGCTTAAAATTTGGTTTTGATAATTGTTTCAAGTTAGAGTTTCAATGGTGGCACATTGTAGAGCTCGTTGAGAGATTTTTGACACATTTTTTGAAACATAAATTTGAGTTTAGGAGCTCCTATTATGGCTATTTGAAGATTGGTCAAAAAATGGCACTTGTGACATTTGGTACATGTTTCAAAGTGGTTTCAAAATTTGGACCTATCAGAGGTCGACACTTGGAAAATGCTAAGGTTTGCAAAAAAATTAGTTCGATGACATGTCACGTCATCAACATGCCACGTGGCAGCGTGATAAGCTCTTTGACCAAGGTGGCGAGACCAAGCAAGGTGGTGAGTTCAAAGGAAAGACTGAGTTTGAAGGTGCATGTTTGGTGCATTTACCAACGTGCATGCCTATAATTAGGACTAAATCTCCCACAAAGTGGGTGTTGACATGTTCAAGGAGGTGCTTAAGCTATTTTAATCCTTGTCTTATCCATTATTTGTTGCATGTGAGATAAAACAAGAGATAAATGCACCCAAGAAGAAGTCAAGCATGCCAAAAAAGGAGGAAAAAGATTTAAAACTTCATACAAAGCACCTAGAAAGGAGGGCCGATGGTTTGAACCCTTGACCTACCACCCAAAAGGGATAGGCCTTGACCACTTTAGCTATGGAGGTTGAAGTGTTATATAAGGCACTAATTTCTACTTGACGTTAATCGATTTCGGACTATGTTTTTATTTTTAAGAGGTCAAGACTTTGAAAAAGCTTTGGGAAAGCTTATGTAATGGATTTTTATCCATTTTTTAGCCATAATACATAGTATTAATACTCTATTTAGCTAATTTGCATATTGGAAGAGTATTTTTCAGCCCATAGAGGAGATTTTTTAGGACTTTTGAAGCAACTTTGCAGGTGTTATGAAGACTTGCAGAATTTGAAGGTGCCAGGCTTGATTTCAGTCACGGTGAAGGTGAATTCTTGCATTGAGATATCAGCTTTTAGGAAAGTTGTTTATTATTTCCAGGTGTTTGAAGTGCCCTTAATGGAAATGGTCCACTCCTTTGGAGAACCTAGAGATGTAGGCATCAATTATTGAGCTGAACTCCGTTATCATGTTTTGTGTTTTGGTAATTGTCATTTATATGCATGATTTTGTTTTAGTTTGCTGATTTGGTTTAATTAGTAAATGAACTCATGCAAGTAATCTAAAATTAAATAATTATAACACAATTTTATTAAAAACTGGTTTGATTGGTAAATGGAAGTAGCAAGTCTTTTTACAATTCCATTCTAACTCAACAACCAAGAACATTTTTGCCAAACTTTTCGTAAGTTATTTTGAGTTTTTCAAGAAATTGATAAGTTTGAGAAATTCAGTATTCGTACTTTTAAAATTTCACTTAGATTTTATTAGTGGAGTTTACGGATCAGTTGTCATAACTATTCAAATGAAACCCAAATGTTTCACAAGAAGGATAAAAATGATTTTGTATCAATTATATTTTATTGGGTTCAAATTTATTAAAATTGTTTATAGCATGATGAAGAATTCCCTCTTCTATGTTCCATACTTCTAGTTGGAATTGAAGGGCATCTTTAAGTTCATCCTTATCAAAGACAAGGATTATTCCAATTTGAGAATATTATTTTCTCAATATAGTATTAAACAAATAAATATTTTCATGCATAATTGGTGGACTAAACAATGTAATCAACAAGAAAAACAAAGTTTCCACCATAAAATGAAAGATGGTGATGTAGATTTAATTTAAGTTTTTGTAGTTTAAATGATACTATATCAAAATTATCTTGGAGTGAGGCGTTATTCTACCTTTTAAGTGTGGGAATTCCTTTCTCACCTAAAGACATTCTACAAATTAAATGAATTGATTTAGATAATGATCTTTTATAAAATGCTTGTTACATATTGCATCAGTTAACAAAATTATTTATGATTAAGTAGTGATTAATTGTATATCAACAAATGTTAATTCTAAACTAAAATAAAATATACATATTAAATATTCATAATATATACACGAACTCAAACTTAAACAAACAATGTATGATCAAACTAAAAATAAATCATATGTAAAGAGATGTAAAAATAATTCAAATGGGATGGCCTAAACATTGACTATACATTTCTAACATATCAGGCACCAACCAATATAATCCAATGGGCAAAGGAATCCACAAACATTTATTTCAAAGAATAAATATCAGGGAGAAGTATGTTTCTAATATGTATCAAAATGCCTATCAACATGTACCTTCAAGGTATCACCTAGGAAATACCTTTTAAAAATGCACAAGAGTGAATTCTAAGAGATACCTTCAAGTTAACCATGATGGTATTACAAGTGTATTTCAAGCTCCTTAAATGAATCTCCTAGGAGGCACCTTGAAGGGAGGTATCATACATTCAAAGTGATAGTGAATGTATCTCTAAGTATGTATTATATGCAATGAGAAATACAACAGATCTACAAATCAATCCTAGCTTGGAGAAGATAGATCCTACTTACACTTTTGATTGGGGATACATTAGATAATTAGGTTTATGACCAATATAGATCCACTAGACCTAATAAAAATATCTCTTATGATAATAATATCACTAGGTAGCATTCTAAAGCCTCTAGTCAATCAAAACTATGAAATAACCCTAACTAGGTCCAATGATTTCATATTCACTAAACTAATACCAAGTAAAAAAAAGTCTAATCTAGTGATCTCCAAATTTTATGACATAAAGTAGGGGCAATAGACACTAAAAATAAACATTCATAGAATAAATATACTCATGTCAATGTATATGTAATCCTAATGCATGAAAGAGAAGTGCAAATGCATATCTATCTACTCTTGCAAAGGAGGAATAAAGTTAACAATACTTACCTTTGAAGATGAACCTGTTAAGTTGTGGAGCTAAAAGCTTCACTCGGATGAGCAAATGCAAGGTTGTTGTATTTACACAGTCATCAACGTCGGTCATGGATCGACTGAAGGCTACCGATGTCGGTTATGGATCGGCCGATGTCGGTCATATGCAGACTGACAGGGACTAACATCGGTCACCTATGCATTCCAGAGGTCTATTTTTGTGGAATGAATAGAATGTTTGCATGATAAGTTTAGCTGTTAGTTGTGAGTCCACATTTTTATTTTAGGCAAGACTGATTTGAACCTTTGATTAGGAGGTATATCTGATGATTGACAATGCATAGCTCATGATCCATAATTCTATATAATAGGGATAGATCTTCATATCTTGTAGACATGTAAGAGGGAAATTGTTGACAATTCAAGTAGCTGAATTGTGTTTGTAATTGTGAGAGAGAACTCTTGAGGGAAAGAGATCTATACATCTGAGAGGTGTGGAAGAAAGAGATATTTCTTCAATTGTATTTCCTTCTAGAAGAGTTTAATACAAGTTTTCATTGTTTCTTGTATCTCATGTTCTTTGTTGATTCTCATTTCTAGTTGTTTATTATTCTAGTTTAATTTCGTGTTTAGTTGCTTACACAAAAGTAATCAATTGTTCTTGTTAAGATCCTGATAGAACCTACATAGCTTCAATATTTTCCTTGGCCAAGGTTCTTTATAACAAGTTTTTATGGTATGTAAGGATGATAATACAACCTATTAATGCATCCAAAAAACTTCTCCATAAGACAAAATTTGTATCTCCAAAGAATGTATGAAACCCTAAGTTTGTTCCTTAAGTATAATGGTGTGTAATCAAATGCACAATATATATAATAATTCTTCTTCCCTTCTCTAAAAAATTTCAAAATTATTGTGTCTATATATGTGGACTAACCCTAAACCCTTATGAAATTTTTGACTAGCAAGGTGGACCCAGTCCACCTAGTATCATAATTGACAAAAACTTAGTAGGTCATAGACTAGGTTAGCTAGACCCTTAATAAGTTTTATCAATAATAATACGAGGTTGACATGGTTGACATATTCAATTAAAATATACAAAATAGGGTTCGTTTATGGAAATAACTAATGAAGGTGGAAAATGACTAGAGGAGTGTGCAAAATAGGAGGCAAAGCTAAGGGGAATAGTTTTTAGGAGACAAATGTGTAGATAACAAGTGGAAAAAGAGATAATAATTTTAAAAATCACCAATGGTCTACCCACCCCTTTCCTAATATACCCTTTGGGACATGCACCCAAAGAAATTGAGACTTGATGGGTTCCTAGAAGATAAAAAGCATCAATAATTGATAAAATTTTGAAAACATTATGTGTATACATATGCCCCACTAGAAGCTCATCACATGTTACTAAAGTGCAACATTGGATGGCACTTCAAGAAAAGAACATGATGACACATAACTTTGATGATAAATAAAATCCAATAAGGATCAAATAAGATAAATTAAATGACAATTAGAAAATACATACATTTATTTACCTTAGCGTTTTAGATAAAGGAGATGTGAGAAATATGAAGGTGTCCAATGTGAATAACATTAAGTGAACCTTTAGAAATTGGTGAAAAAAAGATAATATATATATTAAAAAAAATTCAACATATGCATATAATAGTTAGAAAATTTCTCTATGAAATCAAGATTCCATAACTTTTTATGGTTTGGAAAAAGAGTTGTAGAAACAAAGATATGATCAAAACAAGAAATTTGAGGATAAATATTTGAGTTTGATTAGTAAATATAAATAAGGAGAAAAATAATTCATTTTCTATTATTTCTTATTATGAGAAAAAGAATTCATTTTCTATTATTTCTTATTATGTCAATGATGTGTAACTCATAATCAGTCACATCTTATCTCATATTTAACACATGTAATTTTGTTGTGACTTGGATATTTGGAAATTTTTGTGAGGAAGTTTAGGTCCTATCCATGGTCTTACATAACAACTCACAAATGTAATACCAATGAGGTGGAAACAATGTGAAAATACAATAAAAGGAGATGTTTAGAATGGTAATGTGAAAATTTGGTAATTTGTGAGGAAGACCAGGTCCTATCCATGGTCTTACACTACAACTCACAAATGGAATCCCTATGAGAGTGATCAGTAAACAAAAATATATTTCTCAAGGGGAAAAATTAGGATTATAGGGAGTGATAATTAGAATCTAAGAATCATAACATAGGCATCTTATGAGAATACCTTAGGAGACATGAGGCACACTAAGGATAGGAGAAGACACTAAGTGACTAGTGACCATCAATATACAGAGGATACCTATTCGTTATAGGCACAAAGCTATGTAAGAAAATAAGTGTGGTACTAAGATCAACTCATGTTGGTAGTTTGGAACAAAAAAATTAAAATGGACCTACCTTTCTAAAATGTGTTCTTCATTCCTCAAGACCCTATATAAATATATCAATCTACTATGAAGATTGGTTACTTGTGTGGGAAAGTAGCTATCACTAAAACATGTTTTGATTCTCCTTTTCTAATCTACTAGCCTACCGTACCCCAATAGACCTTAGATATATCATGAAGCCAATTATAGAGTTTTATATTTGATTAGAAAGAGGAGTTATGCTTAAAATCACATATTTTAGTGTGATTAGATTTTTGAATATTTTAAATAGTTCCTTTTAGATCATTGCCTTTTATTAAATGATTCAACATTTGAATATTTTATCGATTTAATGATTCCTCCTCCATATGGACTTGGAATGACCAATCATGAGAGGTAGAGTGATACACATGAATGAAATTTAAGATTGGGCTAAAGGAAGTTAAGTATCCAAAGATATAACTGATTAGAACACTTAATATTAACTATGAACCAACATGTTATCTCAAATCTCAACCATGTGTATGCTTCATTTGTGAAATAGAATAAAGGGGAGATCCAAAGGAGATTGTTAAAAGGAGATTGTAATGAGATGATTTGTTTGACAGTTAATCACATGGTAAATGAGAAATGACTAAAGAGAGAAAGGTTTGTATAACCAAGTCATAATAATAATTATCCGTGTTTATCCCAATAAGATAGAAAATATTTATGGAAAAGAATAAGATAACCATATGAAATGAACTCAAAAATATAAAGTATGTAATTATGAAAACGAATCCATAAGAGAACATAAGAAGAATAATGACATCATAAACAACATATAGTGTAGGATAAAAGTCACCATGTAAGATAGATAAGAATATTACATAATGTCAAATGCTATAAAATATATAAATGTCACGTTGGAGCACATGTCCAATCATAATGAAGAAATAAATGAAGTGAAACCATGTTTGTGTTCATAAGTACTAATATATTTATCCACACATATTATGTATAAAATAGATAAGTATCTATAAAGTTGAACTTGAATTACTAAAGTCTCATTGATCTTCAAGGAAAGTTGATAAAATACTTCATGTTAAATCTCCATGACAAAAAATGTAAAATGCTTGAAATGCCATACCAATGAAGGCTATCATGTAGGGGATGCTTGGGAGAACAAATGGGAGTGGATTATAAGGGAGATGAAGGGGTCAGCTATGGTAAATGTGCCATTAGGTAAAGAGTCACTAGTGGAGAGGGATCTATAGGTGAATGAAGGTCCATATGTGAGAGAATCATAAGTGGATAAGGGACCATAGGTGGTGGATCCACAAGGGAAGAAGGGGGATCCTTCTTATGAGGGTGACCTATAGGAGGAAGGGTAGTAGGAACATGAATGGTTATGATATGATCTTTGAGATGTCATTGAAGGATTTGACATCAATTAGTGTGATGTGCACCACATTGATGCTAGAGATAATATACCTATCCATATTTGGGAAGATATTCAAGTAGCACTTTCAGGGGAGGTATAGCCTTGTATATAAGATGAGGAGTGGTGGTATCCAAGGTGTCGATATATTGCCACAACTTATGATAATGTGTGGATGAATGATTATCTATGTCATGAAATTTGTAAATACACTTGTGAGTAGACTTGGAAGGTGTACTCACATGAAGAGTGGAAGAGAAAGGCAAGGAAAGTTGGTATAATGAACAATCTCTAGTCTAGTGACTAAAAATTTTATGAATATCAAAATAGGGTTGATCATCCCCTCTGATGGGCAAAGAAGCAATGTATAGAAGGGTTTTAATCTTGAGATTGATCTCATCAAGATCATCATCATAGGAATCTAGGAGGTTAGGATGTATATTTCTAATGAGTTCAGGGTGACCATTGTAACCTTAAGTGTAATCGATTGGAAAGTTAAACCATTGAGATTCACAAAATGTAATGTTTGGCGAGGTTTTAAGGGTAGGTATATTGAATACACCAAGGTCTTGGAGTTATTCAAAATTCTAAAAAACAAGTAGAAGAGGCAACTGGTATCATGCAATGAGTCCATAGCCTAAAAAACAAAATGTTATAGGATAGAGGAAAGTTAAATATCATCACCTTCATGTAAATGATGATAAGTGGGATGGTAATGGGGAGCCACACACAACCTAAAGGAGGAAATTTCCATCGATCATAGACTTGACATGTGCTACATATGGATTTTAGGATTGTATTGAAAATATCTAAGGGTTTTGATAAAATCAAGAGTCGACATAAGTGTCAAAACCCTTTTCAATCACAGCATGCTTGACTTGGATATCAATAATTTGGATACTAATAAAGAGAGGAGGATCATCCTCACAAAGCATAATCTTATTGGGGATAATAGAATAAATGGGGAATTTGAGGGAAAGAGAAGTGTCCATCATTTCATCAATATATATAGACATCTCTTTACATTATTGTAAAATGTTGTCTTCTAATCTAGATAACGTGGCTCCATGTCCTAATATGGTAGGATGAGGGATGTTCATCTCAAATAAAAGTTGCATAAGATGATTATGATGATGTAGAGAGGTTTACATTAGTTTGAGAAATGGGATTTGAGATGGGAGATTAGTAGCTCCTTAATAGGATCCCACTCAGCATAACCCATAAGGGGAGTGTTGGAAAGAGGTGCATAGTGTTGAATTAGGTATTTGGAAGGAGGATCCAAAGTGCATTTGAATTTAAGTTGATAATATGTATAAGGTTTAATTGGAGGAAAAGTTTTATGATTATCTTGAGAAGATAGGGTATTTGATGCAGGTTTAGTTTGAGATAGATTAGAATAAATAGTGATGAAAGTTGGAGTATCATGGTGATGGGTAAAGAGGTTGGAGGAATGGTAGAAATGGTATGATAAGTGTTATCCAAGGGAAATTTTGAAATTGGTTTATCAAAATATATAAGGTCTTCTTTCCCCAAATTTATTAAGTGAGTTGGAGAAGAGTCTTGGATAACATGAAATGTGTGACGTAATTGAGGAGTATGGATAGGCTGAAAATTAATGAACATAACCACCCATCGTATATTAGTCATATTGACCATATTCTCTTTAGAAGTTGGGTCAAGAAGACTATCAACATTACGAGTAAAAGGGGTAGGCTTGTCTTGGTTGTCTTGATGATTTGGAAAAGGATATTTATAGATAGCCAAATGAGCATTAGCATGGTTTAAATCTTGAAGTTTTGTTTGTGTTTCATGGGATTTAAAGTCAATTTCATAGGATTGTTGACATTTATGAATGATATAATCATGATTAAAATTGGGATCAAGAAGGAAATCCATAGCCAAATTATGAAGTTTCCTACAATTCTCATGAGAATGACCCCAACTAGCATAAAACCAAAAAAACTTATTGGGATCATACCAAGATTTCATGGGTTGAGTGGGATCAAGTTATCATAGAAGAGGCCTTGGTATACATTTTTTTAATTCCACTAAGGATAAAGGTTTATGAACATTGATGTTATTGGTTAAAGATAAGTGAGGGATGGTGATGTAGTTGGGAGGGGAATCTTGTTTCAAAATCTAGATAGGAATGACAATTTGAATAGTATGAATGGTATCATAAGAGTTAGTGACACCATCATTGGTAGCATGATGATTCTTATTCTTGATTAACATTAAAGTAACTATGGAAGATTGGGATGGCTTGAATTGATGCATAAGTAAATCTCGATTCTTGTCTTGGTCAATATCCTCTTCCAAAGTACATGGAGAGAGAGTCTAAACCCAATATTGCAACTTGGGGAAAAGAGCATTGGTAAACATATGAAATAGGTTGTCATCTATCATATTATGTTCACATTTGTTAGACAAGGTCTTCCTTTGTTGATGAAAGCTTATGTAGTTTCAATCTCAAGTTACTTACAATTGATAAAATGGGCCAAGTTATTCTCAAGGAGATCACTAGTTTAGAACTCTTGGATTAGAGAATTGAATATGTCTTCCAAACTAGAGATGTAATGAGACTTGAGTTGGTTATACCAATCTAAAGCATCACCTGTGAGAGTCTCTACTAATAGCTTGGTAGTGAAAAAAGTATTTAACTTGACCCAATCTTTATATAGATTTCTAAATGTTTTTAAGTGGAAAGTAAGATTAGTTGACCCATTGTAAGTAATGGTATGGGTGATAACTCCTATATTGATACTATAAATTTGAGATGTAAGAGGCTCATTTTTAACTTTCTTGACTATTTTGTTAATAAGGGGAGGTTGAGGGATAATATTTTCATGTGAATCCTTAAGAGGAGGTGGAGAAGGATTTTGGTTATGTGTTCCCCATGAAATATGTTGAGGGTGAGTTTGAAAATGGATAAGATGATTTTGAATTTGCATAATCTGGTTTGCATTATTATCTTGGAAAGTACTCATCTGATTATGATTTTTTAATAGGATTTGATGGGTTTGATTTGTATTATTGGCATTATTTAAAGCATTAGAATTGGTAGTAGTGGCTTGGGTACCACTATGGGTGTTAGTAATAGCTTGATAATAATTATTGGTAAGTGAAGCACTAATGGCATAATTTTCTTGTGTGGAAAAAGATGTACTAGTAGAGGGGTGAGAGGAAGTGACACTAGAGACATGATTACCATGGGTATAAAATGATGTACTAGTGGAAGAATTGATAATAGTGGGTATATGAAGAGGCCCGCTAGATGTAGAACCTTTCATGTTAATAGAGATACTAGGTATGGAGGTGGAGAAAATCAAAGAGGAAGATGTCATGGTATGATAAGGGGTCAAAATAGAGGGAAGAAGTTCAAAAAAAAATAAGCTAGTATCTACAAATCCATATGAGAATGTGAGAGAAGGTGAATGGGGTTCCTTAACTTGACCACTTATCATGAGATGGTAAATAGTAGAAGGATCCTTTCCTCAATGTTGATAAAATTCATTGATGAAGAAGAGCATTTCTAGGGTATACTATAATTTGGTGTGATATTCAAATGAGAAGAGAGGATTGAGAAGTGAAGAGGACTAAGGATGGGTCCCATAGTTTGTAGTTCAAGTGGCTACATGCACATTACTTTCATCTAGTCTAAGAGCCACAAGCTGCTTATGGGAAAACCTATTTGGGTTATTAATACTATTCATATCTATTGAATTTAAATTGGTGTTTTCTTCAAATAGGAATTTCATGATGAATGAGAGAGAATAGGGAAATAAAAAATGATGCAAAATCAAGGAGATATAAAAGGCAGATAAGAGTACAAAGTTGACTAGGTTGACTTAAAACTATAACGTGTCTATCATAAAGGAGTATAGAGTCAACTAGATTGACTTAGTATTGAAAATAAGAAAAAATATAGTCTAATAAAGATATAGAGTCAACAAATTTGACTTATTATTAAATTTTTACTGATATAAAGGAGTATTCAATCGACTAAGTTGTCTTACTATTATAGGTAGGGAAAAAGATACTCTGTAAGAGACTGTGTCAAATAGAATGATAGTTTGCTAAAAATAGGGAAATATTTTGTAATGTAATTAAATAAAGAAGTGAAAGCAAACATGAAAATAATTATATCAATTAGAATTATCTAATTGGCACACAACATAAAACCTTTATATCAATTAGAATTATCTAATTGGCACACAACATAAAACCTTTCACTAATGTTGGCCAATGCAATTTTTTGCTATACATCTAATGAGTAGAGAGCAAGCAATTAATTGGAAATTAAATTCTAACTAAATGGTTATCCTAAAAATTTTAATATTATTATAAAGTTTTATTTTAAGTATGATAGGAAGTTATCTGAAAATAGGAACTAGAAAGCAATCTATGGATGGTTTTCGGATGTTTAGGCTGAAAGGGTTCTATGTTAGCAATCGTACTAGCTTGGTATTGGGGCCTACCCCCTCACTTCACAATCCTAAAATGATAAAGTTGTAGGGTTATTTTATAGTATAGACCATTAACCATGTGTTTATACTTGGCTAGAAAATTAATTTGACTTCTACCTTGGTGGTGAAATCTAAGTAGGTAGGCCTTGGGAAGACAGATGTTAAATGCATTTTGAATATTGTGTGATTTGGTAGTGTTTTAAAAAAGATAAAAATGTTTCAACTAATCAATAATTTTAAAAACCACCTAATTATACTATGTGAGATACTCTAAGCATGAAAATAATTGAAAATGAAAGTATGAATTAATTACTAACATATAATTATTAATTCCCAAATCAAGAATGGTACAAAATCAGTTCAGATGACACTATATGTAAACATTATAGAATAGATTCGGCAGGGTCACTACTATTTTGTATAATCAAGATTCCTTAAGAACTAAGTTGACTACGTCAACTTAGTCTTTTAGACAGAAGATAGGCTATAAAACTAAGTTGACCACATCAACCTAGTTTGATGTAGGATTGTAATTTGAAGAATGTAAACTTGCACAAGATAGAATTTTAATTAAGTGATTAATTGAAAGGGACAAAAATAAAATAACCTTGGTGAGTTGGAAGATGTTGGGGATTATAAATTTTATATTGAAGCACCTTAAATGTTGATTGTAAGTTCTACCAACTATGTCGACTAGGTTGACCTAGTTCTATAGAGCCCTAATTATTAAAGCCTATTAAGATGACTGAGTTGACCTAGTCAACTTAGTTTATTACCTAGATGGTGATTTTAAGACTAAGTCAACCTGCATGACTTAGTTTTTTGTTCTATATATTGAATGGGATACTAAGTCAACCTGTTAGACATAGTCTAAAATCTATAATTGAAGAAGAGTACTATGTTAACCTACTCGATCTAGTAACTTGTATTTGATGATGACTTACATTAAAATAATATTTTCATTTTGATGTGACTATGTGTTAAACATGCACATAAAATTTATAACTATACTGACCTAGTCGACCTAGTATCACAAATATAAAAAAATAATGAAATAATAGAAATAAAAAACATGAAAAAAATTACAATGGTTAGATTCACATCAAGTTCAATAGAATGTATTATGAAGGTCAAGCCAAAGTCAAGATAATGCTAAGAAAAAAGTGGAAATGTGAAGATATTTCAACTAGTGGTGGGATAAGATTCATGTCGATTTCATTAGAATGTATGCAATGGGAAATATAGTAGATCTATAAATCAATCCTAGCTTAAAGAATATAGATCTTAATGACACTTTTGATTAGGAATACATTAAATAATCAAGGTCATGACTAATATGGATCATCTAGACCTAATCAAGGGATATCTTACCATAATAATATCACTAGGGAGGGTTCCAAAGCCTCTAGTCAAGCAAAATTACACAATAACCCTAACTAGGTCCTATGTTTTCATATTCATTAAACTAATAACAAGTAAAGCAAAAGTCTAATCTAGTGCTCAACAAAGCTTTTGGCACAAAGTGGGGGTAATAAACACTAAAATTAAGCATGCATAAAAGACATATACTCATGTCAATGTATATATAATCCTAATGCATGGAACATAAGTGAAAATTCATATATATCTACTCTTATAAAGGAGAAATAAAGTTAGGAATACTTAAATTTGAAGATGACCCTATTGATCCTTAATATCTCCCTTGGCCAAGGTGATTCATAAGAGGTTTTTATGGTATGTAAGGATGACAAGGATAAATCATCTCTTGGCTACACAACCTATCAATGTATCCAAAAGACTTATCCACAAGATAAGATTTGTATCTCCAAAAAAAGTATGAAACCCTAAGCCTGTTCTGCAAGTAGAATGGTTGATAAGAAGATGAAAAATATATATTAATTCTTCTTATCTTCTCTTAAAAATGGAAAAATTATTGTGTTTATATAGTTGGATCTAACACTAAACCCTTCTAAAAATTTTGATCGACAAGGTCAACCCAGTCAACCTAGTAATGTAATTGACAAAAAATCACTAGGTCATCCAGAGGTTGACCTAAACCCATAATAAGTTTTGTCAATAATAATACAAGGTCAACATGGATGACATAGTCATGTAAACTATCAAAAAGGGGTTTAAGTTAAGGAAATAACTAATGAAGGAGGAAAATGATAAGAGGAGTGTGCAAAATAGGTGGAAAAGATTAAGGGAATGGTTTTTAGGAGACAAGTGTGTAAATAACAAGTTGTAAAAAGGGATAACAATCCTTTAAAGCACCAATAATCTACCCAACCCTTTTTTGATGCACCCTTTAGGGCATACACTCAGAGATATTGAGACTCAATGGGTTCCTAAAATATAAAGAGCATAATTAATTGATAAAAGTTTAAAAATATTATGTGTATACAAATACCTTCAACATGCACATGAGTATAATTTTTATTCACCTTGAATTCACTACTGGGTGATAACTTGAAGGGCCTTCTAATAATTGCAAGGGTACCTTCAAGGTATCTCCTAGGAGATATGTTCAAGTTACCCATGAAGTTATTTCAAGGCCTTTTAAGACATATCTTAGAAGATATTTCTAAGGGCATTGTCATACATTCAAATGGATGTTGAAGGTATCTCCTAGGAATTAATAACAATTACAAATGAAATTTTTTATGCAATCTAAAATTGGGATCTAGGGTGACACATAGTGTATGTAAATAGTTCTTATTATCATGTCTTAGAGATATGAAATCATATAAAAGTGTCCATAATATTCTTATCCTTGTGTAAAAATTATTGTCATATCATGATGCTAATTAATTCCCCCTAGGTCAAAGATAAGGCTGAGGCCATCAACATGTTCAAAAGTGGAACCCATTCTAGGTGAAGAAAATGGATACTTTTCCCATAGGAAAAAAAAAAGAAAAAGAAAAGAAAAAAATGGATAATTGGGAAACCATAAAGTCTATTTAGGAGGGCCATCCCAATGCAAAACCCCATGATGAACTTAGTGATATGTACGGAGTTCTTATCCTTTGGGATAATAATTTTATCAGTGATAAGATTCATTACACTATGGATTCATGCATGATAAGGCATCATATGTGGCATGCACATGAGGACAAGGTGGTCAAATTCAAATTAAATGAAGGTGATGAGCTCATAGATGTAAATGAGTAATGATGCACAAATTGGAAATCAATACAAGAGATCTTAAGTATTTACATCAATCCCCCAACCAAGTTCACATAATTAAATCATGTGATCTTTAGTAGACTTTAGATTCAAAAAATCCTAAGATCCCTAATCACTATCACAATTAATTATGACTTGATATGTTCAGGTAAGTGAAGAAACACCATTATTAAAAGCTTGTGATATACTAGTACTCAACACATTATAGTGGCATCATCTTCCAAGACTTATAGGATAGCCCCAACACCATTTAGGTTCTTGATAAATGACTCTATATAATACCTCAATACTATGTTAGAGCTTATTACATTCAAGGGGCATTATTCAAATTATTCAACATTATGGGAAGCAGTTGATGACATTGATGTGTTTACACTGAAAGAAGACATAGTATTTAAGGATAAGTAGCTGATAAAATACCTACTCTCGATCAAACACCAAGACCTACACTATACAATTATAAAATTATAAGTGATTCCATACATTGATTTATTATGGGGTCTATTCTTCAAAGGAAGAATCATGAATGGAGGTTATATGCATTACATAAACAATGACATTGTTATCACATGCATATCTAGAGAAACATTCAATAGGTATTTAAGGATGCCTATTGTAGATGTTACATATGATTTACATATATTAGTTACATGGAAAAAGGAAAACCATCCAGAGTGAGCTCTTTCAAAATGGCTGCTACCCAACAAAATTTCACCTTGAAAGAACATGCCAAGATCCTGGCTCCTATTACTAGTTTTAGAATGGAAATATGCATAGGTATAGCACTACTAAATAGGATCTTTGGTCATGATATTATCTACTCCATACACTTATAATGGGTTACCCTCCTAGACCTTTTAACCACCTTAGAGTATACCTATGCATTGGGGAAATCATTAGCACATTCATCTAGGAGCATATTCTAGAGAAAGATAAGTGGCCCTTGGGGGGGATTTCCGTATGATGTCCTATCTGCAGGATGCAGTCATGGGCATTATGTATAATCATAACAAAATCTAGTGGGAGTTGAATAATGAGGTCATAAAAAAATAGGATATGTGACTATTACAGCTTTGTGCATATTTATTCATATGCAAGGAACATTATCAAGATTATTGAGGACCTTTATCCTTAGGTATGGATGGCTATTCATGATGAGACATTACCAATAATTTCCCCAAGCATAGCCCAAACACTAGCTAATAACATTAGACATTATTGGCTATATTTAGATTTCATAGTGCTTATGGTGGTGAGGCACAAAGTAGATCCTCTTTAGCTTCCAAAGTTTGTTCTGGATAAGGTGGCTGAGCAAGAAATTGCTCATCAAATTTGGAATAATATAGATGAAGAGATTATGAAAAATAATAAGGCCATATTCTATGGGTCTCATGTAACCATTGGGATAATGTAGTACACCATTCATAAATAGTTTGGAGACATGAGTAATGCCAATAATGTCTATGCATTACCCACCCTTTCTCATATAAATTGGGACTCTCATGGAAAGCTCCAAAATAAAATTCACAGCCTCATCCTTGAATACAAAAATGAGTTGATCGATCATGACTTTATATTCTTGAATGCCAAAAATGATATTGAGATTAGATAAAGGGCTACTAATACAAGGCTAAATAAGGAATTTTTGAGAGTAATTCAAGAATAACCATACTTGACACTTAGTGAAATAATGTTCAGAATTCCACCTCCTAGAGAAGGGATATCCTTAGATTTTTGGAGTAGGAGGCAATCATAAGAGATGGAAGGTGAGGGGCATGATCCCCAACAAGTTCAAAGCTAGCGTTAGGATCAATAAGAGTTGGTAACTGATGTACCACTTGGTGGAGAAGAAGAAGAAGAAGCTGAGGAGGAAAAGCTACCTACCTCAACATAATAACAAGCACAAGTGCTCCCAATTCAACCCTCAAGATTTAAATTAATTAATGTGAAGTAATAGTTAGCTGAGGAGATAATTATAGTTGGATATAGTGCATAATTAAAAATTATTGATGGAAGTCAAGGTTATATTCTTGGATTCCTCAGATGAAGATGAAACACTAGCTACCTTAGCCACCATGCTAAGCATTATTCCCTCTTCTCTTCATCATAGTCCACATGTCCATAGGCAAGGATAATAATAAATACATACTAGAGGAATCATAAGGACATACCATAGACCAGTCTAACTCAAGAGGTAGATGAGGAAGAGCTACAATAAGAAAAGGTTCTAAGTTTATAGGTATTCAAGGCCAAATCACCTATCACAAATGACTCATTTGGTTAGGGCCCCTTGCTCACATATCGATTGATTTTTTTCTCGCTTATGTCTTTACCTATAGTTTCAATCACTCTTGTCCCTATTGTCTCCACATTTGTTCCTTAGTAGATAGTCTCAATAGGTCTATTATCCTAGACCCATCCATGAGTCTACCTATAACCATAGATCATGTTCCCCCTTCCATGATTATAATTTATATCCCTATGGTTTCTATCCCTTCTATTTCCCTTCAATAAACATCCATTCAATCAACATTAACCTTGTCCATCCTATCCATTGCTCAATCCATGCCTTCAACTATGGCCCCTTCTACCTAGTTAGGTTTATCATTGACTTTTTCCACTCCTACCACAATAACCACAATGGTAACAACTAAAAGAGTACCTAATATAGACTAGTCAAAGATTATTTGTCTTATAATGCCTAATCCTCCTATATTTATTAAAAAATAACTTGAAGAAAATGCTCAAATAGAAGCATTACCCTCTAATCCCTTGAAGCTCACTCTTTTGGATTGGGCTAAGGAACTAGGAACCTCATCCTCTAAGAGGTCCAATCTAAATATTATATAATTTCCAATAGTGACCTCCCTATTTGACAAAGCCACTGCATCAGTACAGAGGGTGAGAAAGAGTAAGATAGAAGATATCTCAGGTAAGATCCTGATCATAGAAGAGAGGGAGGAACTATACTCCTTAAGCAAAAGACAAAATAGGTAGAAGGGTTAGTCCCCTTACATATAGGACTTAAAAACATATATGGAGACCCACATGGAAACTATCATGGTCATACATCAAAGAATTAAAATGGCTAGGCAAGAGCTCAATGAAGAGTTGGAAACACTTAGAGAGAAACATCAAGTAATTTAGGTTCCTTAGGGCATTAATAGGATGTATAAGATGATTCCCTCAGATTGTATGAAATTTTTGATTACATTCATTCTTTAAGAGTCATCTTGGCTCCACATGTTAACAATATAACTAAATTATTCATGGCCCTCAAGGAAGATAAAAATAATTTGAACTTCCTAGTGTTTTATACACCCAATAAGGATTTCATCCATCTAGATTTGATCACTCCATTGGAGGCCTCATATGTCTTGAGATTATAATTAATAAGGACCCAAGAGGACCAATATTAGGTTCTATCTTTGGAGGCATTAGTCAATAAACTAGTCGAATAAGAGAAAAAGGTCGAACGTATTTTCTCAAGACTAGAGTTAGCTACTATTTTAGATAATCAAAGAAGGTTGGTAAAAAGAAATACATTATAAAAGATTATCAAATAATCCTTTAATAGTTTACAATAGATCCTATAATATCTGAGCCTTGAAAACATAGAAGTTAAGTTATATGCAGCAAGGAAGAAAGCCACTAAGGTAGAGGTCTTTAGAGTTAGTTTTAGAATGATGAAGGTAGAGCATAAAAAGTTAATTAGTGAGATTAGTAGGGTAACTAGACTATATTTTCTAGATATGGGTCTAATCAGAGCACAACATACTAGTACCTAAAATTAGTAATAGGACTTAGAGACAAAGAAGGAAGCTACTTAACAAGTTTAATCTACTAATTTTACCATGCCAAATCCACCAACTCTACCAACAATAATAACTACCACATCAATGCCAAATCATACTACTATTAATATGGTGATGAAAGTTCAAACATCTGATGCTTCTTCAAGTTCACATAAAATCACTATGGTAGCTACTACTAATTTTACTATAATTCCCACAACAGTCTTAAGATAAGTCAAGAAAGAGCCAATTTAGATTGGCTAAGTTTTTACTATTTTACATGTAACCATCATACCCAAATAGTAAAGTCTTAGTTGCATTTATATATTATAATTAAAATAACTTTTTATCATCATTCATACATTTCATGGTGAGTCTCTTTTTAAGTCATTGTTATGTAACTCAAACTTATGTTATGGTCTATCAGTATGTAAACAAAACATTCTAGTCTTGGAAGATGAGGTGACCCCTTCCCCAAGATATATATATACAATTTTTAGTCCTCTTTCAAAGGGTCAAAAAATTTAATGGAATATGTGAATAAATCAATAATTTTAATTGTCATGAAACTGTGTTTATTCTATCTTCTTCCTTTTTATGTTCCTGAATTTGAAGTTTATTTAGTTTGTAATTAATTCAATAATCATGATGTGTATAACTACTGCAGATGAATTTGACTATTGTTTTTTATGAATGATTAATCTTATATGTGCTATAGATATTAAATATTGACATGTACATTGATTTATATAGTTACTAAAGTTTGAATCATCATAATAAAGTATGTAGATGTGTCTCAGTTGATACAATATTTTATGAGTAAGCAATAATTGCCTTAGATAACTCATTGGTTTGAGTCGTAACCTTTGGTATAAAGCTATGCAATAACAACATTTAAAAGAGAAATTTTTAGTTGAGACCCAAAAACACCTTGTATTTGATTATCTAGACTCCTAGCCGTATTTGTTTGTAAGTGATCAATAGCTACAAATATCAAATATTGGTCTTTGAGAGACTTTCCACTAAAGACATAGACTAAAAAGATCTCATTCAAAGACATATAATCCTTCTCTACCTTACCATTAATTTTTTTAAGTTTCTTTGAGACTTACCCACCATAGATTAGTCTTTCAACCATTTAAATTAGTGATTTTCCATTTTTAGAAACCACACGTCTGTAAACAAAATTGGTTGAAAAACCCACAGCCTTAACTTGTTATTCCACCACTTAGTTGTTCAAACCAAATACCTACAAGTAATTACCCAAAGTAGAAATTAATTCCAAATATATCCCAATGTAAACCCCCATTCTAAAATTAATGATAGGTTTGGGTCTTCTCCTTTGGGATGATAATTTCATCAGTGATAAGCCACTTGCTTAGCGTTTTATTGATTGAATTATTTTACTTCCATCCTACTACCCTATGCAAATCATTAGTATCATATGCAATTGGTAAATATAATTACCTCTAAAATGTGTCTCTGAAGATGCTGACCACAATGGTCTTATGATTAAAATGGTGAAATAAGGCATCCCCCACCACCTTACCAATGAATAAGAGATCCTATAGCTGGTCTATGCATGACATATCTTTAATATTGGCCATCACAAAGTGTACTACTTTTTCTTGAAAGGAAGTCAGCATCAACTACACTAATAAAATCCCACATATCCAAATAGTTTATCATATTGACCATTGAGAATAGTAGAATCAAACATAGTATCAGTTTATTTGGTGGAGTCCTTGATTGAAAATTGGGATGGTGGAGAGACTCAATAATGGCCTAAATACTTCAAATCATAGAATTCCTTTCATAAGGATTTGATCTCAATGTTTTTGAAACAAAATTTTCTCAAAAGTATCTTTTTGATGGAATTATTTTAAATACAAGCTTTTGATGGAAAGTTTTTGATGTGTAAATTTATGACATAAAAGCTCGTAAAGATAGAATCCAAAGATAATGTTTTTGAATAAAAAGTTCCTAATACAAAAGCTCCTAGAGATTATGATTGTGAATAAAGTTTCCATTTGAAAAACCTACCAAATTAATTATTGTTGCCATAAAATAGTGAAAAGGAAATTGTTGAAGTAAAGCTTACGTAGACCAAACTTTCTGAAATAATTCCTTTGATATGAAATTCATCGATGAGAAACCTTCTACAAAGAAAGTTTCTAACATGAAAGTTTTTGACATAGAGAATCTAAGAGAATTGAATAAGGTAGGTCACCCATGCTTCATTTTGTATGGAATGAGGTTATTTTAATAGTTTTAGATCTAAATAATTATTGCATTGTCATACATTAAAGGGGACATTGAAGTTATCTCCTATTAGATACCTTCAACATGCACATGAGTGTAATTTTCATTTACCTTGAAGGTCCTTGCAATAACTTCAAGGTAAATCCTAGGAGATACATTCAAGTTACCCATAAAGGTATTATAAGGCCCTTGAAGGAATATTCTAGTGGATACCTCGAGGTTGAAATTTCCTAGTGTTATTGAGGCGTATAATGGATTCAATGAGTAAATAAGTGTTTTAATCAAAGAATGTAGTTATCAATACATTGATTGATGTGTATAAGGTCTCTTTAGTAGGTTATTCTTAAAAAAGGTTAGTGCTATTAGCTACCCACTTAGTGGGTATTTTCCCTATAACTAGATTATCTACAAAACTAAAGTCATTAAGGCACTCAAGATATGTTAATTCCTAGGGGATTGGGCAACTAAGTTGGTTGACATTGAGATGAAGTAGATTAATATAGGTACAATTAGTGAGCTAGTTGGGAATGGGTCCTACGAACTGGTTTTTTGAAAGATCTAATTAAATAAGAAAGGGAATCCATTTGTATATATCCTTTGGGATTTGAAATGAAAGACTACTACCAGAGACATCCAAGTAAGTCATGCTACCATAGTTACTAAAGCCACTAGGGAAACCTCCTTATAGATTCATTCTATTGAGCTTAATGCTCAACACTTTGCTAGCACTAAATTCCCACAAAATTATAGATGAAGCAATAATGTGCTATTGTTCCTAAACCACCATGTGAAGAGGGATTCGTTTGGGTCTTTCAATTCTTTTTTAGTCTCACTAAAGCATCTAATGTATATTTTACAAACTCTGGGATAGGGTGGCATAGAATTGAAACACCAAAAATACCTCAATTATCACCAAAATTAGCATGCCTATGTTGCCCATGACCTATCTTAGGTTGGCTTGGCTTAGGTTGGCTTGGCTTATTACAGGAGGATATCAATAGGCTATAATGGCTTAAAATATAAGTCTAATACAAAAGGGATTTACTTATTCCTACATTAGACTCCACTCCTCCCCTATAATTTTCCATGATTTTCTCACCACCAATAGATGAATGATTATTATCAGTGAGATGTGAGGATTCATAATTATACCTTATTATCATAGTAGAACCCTACATTCACACCTCCATAGGCCAAATCTATGCACTTAATGATTCTTTTTTTTTAGAGACATGTAAAAAAATAAGATAGTTAAAGATTGAAGACTCTACCTCCCTAGTCAACACAGTATCTAGACTATTCTCATTCCCATTCCTAATATGAAAAATCTTAAAGTGAAACTTCCCAGAGTGAAACTTTCTAAAAGGTAAGTTCCTGATACAAATTTATCGATGATAAAACCTTCCTAGGAGATACATTTTTAACATGTAGAAGAGTAGATTTCTCATGGGCGTGGGCATTAATGGCATCCCACAGATCTAAATAGTTTAGCATACTGATCATTGAAAATAGTGGAATGGAACATAGTATTAGTGTACTCGATAGAGTCCTTGTTTGAAATTTAGGATGGTGGAGAGACTCAACAATGGCCTAAAAATTTTGAAGCATAGAATGCATTTCAAAAGGATTTGCTCTCAATGTTTATGAAACAAAAGTTTTTGAAAACTATCCTTTAGATGGAAAATATTTGAAATGCAAGCTTCTAATGGAAATTTTTCAATGTGTAAATTCTTGACATAAAATCCTTCAAAGATATAATCTAAAGAGAATGTTTCTAAAGCAAAATTTCCTAATATGAAGTCTCCTAGAGACTAAAATTATGAAGAAATCTACCATATGAATAACATAATAAAGTAATTTAATCTCACAACAAAATTATCAAAAGGAAATTACGAAGTAAAGATTCTATAGACAAAATGTTCTAAAATAATTCCTCTAATATGAAAGTCGCCAATGAGAAACCTTCTACAATAAAAGTTATTGATATAAATCTCTCGAGGTGAAAATTTTTAGAGGGAAACCTTTTGTAGAGAATGTTTCTAATGTGAAAGATTTTGATGTAAAGAAACTAAGAGAGTTAAATAAGGTAGATCACCTATGCTTTATTTTGTATGGAATAAGGCTATTTTAATAGTTTTAGATCTAAATAGTTACCGTATTATCATTTATTAAAGGGGACTTGGAAGTTATCTCCTAGTAGATACCTTCAACATGCAAATGAGTATAATTTTCCTTTACCTTAAAGGTCTTTTGAATATCTTCAAGTAATCTCCTAGGAGATACCTTCAATTTAACCATGAAGGTATTATAAGGCCCTTGAAGGAATATCCTAGTGGATACCTTGAGGTTACCCAAAGAATCATCGACTACATAAAGATGGGATGAAACACAATGATTGAATGACAAGTGGTAGTGTCACATGCATTGGTCACTTATCCACATAAAGATTTAAGATTTACCATGCATATTTTAGCCTTTTAAAACTCTCTCAACCTAGTGACCTAATGAAAGTCTACCACTTGGCACCTAGTCATGGCCTTTCAAGGATCTTATTGTATTCTAAAGTCTCATGACCTTGATATCATATTGCATCATGCCATTTGGCACCCATTCATGGAATTTCACGTCCAAAAAAGAGTTACAAAGTATGCAACCCAATAACCCAATGATAATGTGTCACTTGTTATTCAATCATTGTGTTTCATCCCATAAAGGAATTATAACCCAACCATAACACACCACATGGTGCCTAGTCATATCTTTTAGAGGCTTTAATTAATTTCTAAAGTCTTGAAATAAAATGATCCAATCACATCATGATACTTGACACTCAATTTCACCCTTTACACCCATATAAATAAGGTGCAATATTCAATATCTCAATAATGCGATCACATGACAAGATGACACCTAGAAGATAGTCACTTAAATCTTGGATAATTGGATACTACATAGAAACCACCTAATAGTTGGGAATAATAGGCTGAGGACACATGAACCCCTATCTTGTAATAATAATGTGATCAAATAAAACTATGAAGCCCAAAGAAGAGAGATCTAATCAAAATATGATACTTGGTATAATATCATACAATCCACTTGGATAGCCCAATATTTGAAATAGAAGATTGAAGTGCATGAAAAAGTGTTGAACATGTGTCAAGTATGGTACTTAGGTGGTGCATAGTTATTCATAAAGCACTGATTGTAGGTGAAAATTAAATATTGGTGAGACTTGTTTTTATGGTTATAAATCCAAGTCACGTCATGAAAAAAATCAAGCTTATTATAATAGGCCACATGGTGTAAACACCTAAATCTGTCCATCGATAACCTCCAACCAAGCTTTTGACCAATTTTCACCAAAGTGCAAAATTTGACCTAAAAACACTAAATCACATTAAATGAGTTTAAATTGATATATTCAAGTGTCAATTTTGGCTAAAGTATCATTAAATAGGACAATGCAATTTATGGTCCAACTAACTTTGATCAAATCATTTCGAGTCAAAATGTCAATTTTGCACCTAGGTACTCTAGATTACTCTTTTCTATCAAATTTTTTGTACGAGATGTGTGTCTTTGTTATTTTTTTCTGGAAACATCCTAAATGGAATAAAAAAATCTAATATGTCTAACATTGACTTCTAATTTCAATCCAATCAAAATTTGGACCAATAACAAGACATTCTGATCAATTTGAGTAATTTGTGCATAAAGTGCTTAATCATTCTTAAGATATAATTAATCCAAATTCAGACCTAATTAATAATTCCATGAAAACTTGTTAATTTTTTTTTTAAATTAATATTGAATATCTATATCATCGGGGGACCTTATTTCTTGGGAAGACATCCCTAGGCCATAAATGCCACAAATATCAAGATTATGGGTATTGCATTCCTCTTTATTACCTCCCATGTCTCATTAATGTCCCTTATTTGAAATTCACGATTAGGATAATTATGAATTTTAATTACATAATTCAATTAATCCATGACCACACATCTCAATCTTGAGATGGATGGTCATGGTTGATTCTAGTCATTCTTGAAAATATATAAGTAGAGAGGCCATGAACATCATTTTTAATATTAATTTGTACAAAGTTATAATTTAATATTGGTTATAAAATCTTCATGCAAACTAGTATTACCATGCCAAATTGATTGGAAGCCAAGCCAAGCCAAAGCCAAAGGTGCCAAGGAGAGATGGAGGTAGTCAATCTTCCATTTATGAGGACTTCATGAGCAAAAATTTAGAAATCCAATTGAAAAATAATCTTTGAGCATCAAGGAAGGTAAGTAACATGTGTTTTCTTGCACTTTAGTTGTGCTTTATTCATTTGTCTTTCTTCACTAAGCTCACCCTAGTAACTAGGCATGAAGATGTTAGTTTAGTGTGTTTTTTATTCGGTTTCATTCAATAACATGATACTAATATCCTATTCTTATTTTAATTCCTATTTCATATAATGGCATTCTCAGTGGGATGATCTTCATGAGACTGGAATCCACAAACTTTTTTTGTGTTTCATAGTTTTGATTCTTTTTTTCTTTTTTTTGCTTTGAGTAAAAATGGCCAATAAAAAATTCATAAATTTTTATTTATTTAATATTTTTTTATTAATATATATAAATATTTAATTGATATTATCTAAAAATTTCATAGAAAATTATTTATATTTTAGAATTTATAGCTGTTTTAGTAACTGTCACTTTCTATTTTTTATTTTTCTAGTAAAAATCGTTAGAACAGAGTTCAAAACTTTTTAAATTGAATTTTTGGACTTCAAAATTTTCATATAAATTCCCCTTATCTTTATTGACAACATATCAATATTTCATAGCAAACCAACTTATATTTTAAAAGTTATATTAAAAATACTAACTACAGGTTTTTATATTTTATGTGCAGGATTTAATGTGTTATGTGTTATATTTTATTTTTAACCTTTTAATTTGTTGTTTAAAAGTTCTCATATATTTAATATTATATTTTTAAAATGTTTTCTTTAGATTTATTCTAACATTGTCTAACCTAACATATTTACTTTTGGAGTGATGCCTTAAGGGTAGATAGATAATCGATAAAATTCAAATTTGTTAAAACATGTTTTAGACCATCTTTGGCATGATTTTGAAATGAATTATGAACATTATTTTGGTCCCTAAAGTTAAATTTTAAAGTTATTAAATAAGTGTTTTTATCATTAGTTTTCAAATTTAAAACTAAGACCAAGGGTTCAAATGAACACCACCTCAATTTTCAAATTTGGGCTTAAAAATGAACTCACCTTTCCAAGATTTTTGTATTCACTTAGTTGTTTAATTAGATTTTTGTTTGGAAAAATGAAGGGTGATGCATTCATGCTCTTCCATTTGTCCCCTTTAGGGGAACCCTTGGAATCAAAAGTGTCATTCTTATTGAAAATATCCTATTCCAAGGCTTATAAAGAAAGTCATCTAAAGCACTCCCTAAAAACTCGTCAAAGTTTGGGTGACCTTGAAAATGACCCTCAAATCTTTCTATTTCATGGTTTCTTTATTTTTATTAAAACTTGGCTTGTGAGGGCTACTTCATCACCTCCCACGAGTGCTTTAGGGAAGCTTTTACCTGGGGTTCCACTTCTCAATAATGACTTTATTTGGCTCCTAATTAGAGTTTCACATGAGACGTAGTGGCACTTTGGACATCGCACTACACTGAGTGAATAGCAAGATGTAGTAATTGCAAAAAAGACTAGACCTTTCTGAAACAAGCCAAGTGATACAAACCCAAAATATTTTCTTTTCTTTTGTATTTTTTGGCATGAAAGTGATTATGCAATTGATTCCTTAGAATATTTGGAAACATGTAGATCTTAGACAAAACCCCACTTGTCTTGAAAGTATTGTTGGTGCAAAGTGCGCCTCAAGGTCCATGTTGATGTATTATCATTTGAGATAAGGGGGGGGTGTAAAAACCCTAATATATAATACATATTTATTTTTGGATGAACACTTAAAATCCTCTCAAATGATGCATATTGATGGATTCTAACAATATCAAGCAACCTTATCAATTTAGAGTCTAAGAGTGATTAATTAGTTGGATTTGTCCTAGATTAAAGTCTTATTTGGAGTCAAAATTTGGTGTAATCAAATGATACAAATCAAAACACATGGTATTCATTTTCCTTTGAATAAAGAGGAATTATGTTTCCCATGTGAAGTCATCAAATTTGCCTTTTTCAAAGTCCATCAAAACTTGGGAGTCATATCATCCACTTAGACATAGTTACATTGCCCAATTGAGTCTAGAACTTTGAAAAAGTTTGTTTAAGTCCTTCATTTATAATATAAATTAAAATTTTCATCTTCATAAGTTCATAAGGTTGATGTGTTAAGTGGGTTCACTATTTTCACTAAACTTGAGGGAACTTAGTTCAATTTTCAATTTGGGTTGAAAGTCATTTTAGACTCAAGATCATTATCACCACTTGATAGACTTAAGCCATTTTGTGCTAAACACTTTCACTTTGAGTCTATGCACCACAACATTTTTAGTCAAGAAAAGTAGTGTTATAATATCAAAATTATGGAAAACTATCTTTGCCTTAGAGATTTTTTGAAACAAATATTTAGCCACACCTTTTGGGTAGTGTAGTGTCATTACGCTTCCCAAAACATTTCAAATATTGTTTCATAGACCCTCTTACATAGAGTTCAAATTTGTTTTTACATTTTTAGACCAATCCGAGTGTACTTTTGTGATCCCTTGTCTAGCACAGTTATACCATTCACTTTTGTCTAGCTTACTTGTTTAAATTACCAAGTTTTATACCATTATTTGTGAGAAAATAAACTATCTCTAAAGAGACTTTTGTTTCATACCTTATACCTATTTGATCAAGTTCATGTCCAAAAATCAAATTCCTAGTTTTTATTAGAAGCGTTTCAAATCCTTTAGATTAAAACTTTCATCTATTTCAAAGTCTAGCTTTTGATGTCATTTTGCCAAGAGTCCTAGCACATGCCTTGTTTTAGCCTAGCATTTGATGTTGAATTTGGCCAAAAGACCTAGCAAAATTTAATTTCCCAAATTATATTGATTTGAAACACTTTGACCTCAGAGATTGGCATTTAAATTTTTAGCCTATTTACTTGCTCATCTTTGTGTGACTAATGAGGCATTGGACATTTAACTCTAGTGTGTTTCTTCACTAAATCTTTGCATAAATCTTTTGATCCTTTTGATGAATCTAGACCAAGGTTGAACATCATCTATTTTAGACATTTTCATTTTTAGAGTTTGTGAAATTATTTGACCTTTTTATCACAAAGGCATTGATTGTGGACCCCAATATGTATTCCTACACTCGTAGTGGACTCATGTATAATTTGGAGATTAGTAATGTGGTTCTGTAGGAAGAAATGGTGCAAGACCCCTACGTAGATAACATTCTTTATGAGATGGATTCTTATCCCTCTTATAATACTCAATTAGGGATACAAAGCCAAGATCTCTTGGATAACTATTTGGTTAACACACCACCTTATTCAGAACAAGACCAAGAACAAAATGCAAAATACCTAGCTATAATACCCATAGTGGATGAACCAGTTCTTAAATAGTTATATTCTACTAATACAGCTTCCATGTATGATCCATTTTTTTTAGTGACATTTTTTAGAGAATAAAGATGATATTTTAGTTAGAGCCATAGAGGTAGGGGCCAAGTTTCCAATAGACTTTCCCCATGAAAATTTACCAAGCGTAGTAAGAGTGCCTCATAACATAATTTATGATTAACATGCTTCTTTTAGCAATCATTTGGCTTTAGTTCAAATAACATATTAGGACCTTAATCTACCCAATAGAGTAAAAACCATCATTTAAGACCAATTTAATCAAATATAGACAACATATCAAACCTACTTGAATATAGCACGCAATTTCAATTAGATGAACATGGTGAACAAACCTCTTATTAACTTAGTTCCTTTAATAAAAGTTTTGATAGAGTTAACTAGTCAAGAAAATCAAAGTCTAGACCCTTTCATGAAAAACACTTCAATAGATAACTTGTTGTATATGCCCATTATTAAAGAAGTGTATTTTGCTTCTACATATAATAATGAGTAAAATATAGTGGATAATGTTCAAGCAACATCCAATCCAAATCAAAGTGGTACTAACACATAAACAACTAGTCAACAACATGTGCCTATAATTAATACCATGAGGGGACCATCATGCCAAGGAGTAGGAGTTTATTCATCCCAACCTCAACCATATGCTTCATAAAGTATGCAACCAATAGGATTAGGTAGTCAACTAGAAACCAATGTCATGCCTCAACAGTCGAATGTGATGAATCCTACTCCTCCTCAACAAGCAATGAGTAGAATTCCAAAACAATAGGTATAATATAGTGTACCAATGAAATAGAGGTCAAATATATCTCCAACTCAACAAGGGGAAACTAATGTTCCACCTCATCAGGTAGTGGTAAATATACCTCCTCAGTCATAGACCAGTGTATCAATCTAAAACCAAATGTTGACTAGCTAATAATGTGTAAATATTGGTTAGTAACAGATGTCAAATATTCAACATGATTTTTCTTCCTAATGAGGATTTATGCAACAAGGATGTCCCCATGTTTCTCAAGTACTGACTAGATAACAACTAGTTCAAAGTGTGCCACAAGTTCAGAGATAGGGTTTTGGTCCACAAGTTCCCACTCAATAACAAGGTTTGATTAGTCAGTAACATGTCCCTTTTCAACCACAGTAGGCACAATATAGTTATATCCCTCCATTCCAACTACAAAATCCTCTAATTCAAACCTTTGTCACCAACCCAAACTAGAATATCATGAAATCAAATGTATAATTCCAAGTACATCCAAATCCATGTATACATATTCTTGGTCCATTTTCTAACTAAACCAATATACTCCAATAGATATCCCTATCATACCTTGGTAAAAGTGTCCTACTTGTGACCTCCTAACCATCTATCCAAACCAATATACTCTAATACCAATGTTCTTTCTTGTTTACTATATCAAGAATTATAACAGATGAAGGATGCAATTGCTACAATTCAGGCTGGGAAACAAACTAAATTTTTTAATTTTAATGGCATGTGTTGTTATCTATTCAACATGGAGTACTTACAAATACCATTTCCTCTAAGATACAAACCACTAAAATTTGAAAAATATAAAGGGAAAGGTGACCCTAAGGCCCATTTAACTGAGTTCTTTGTTGCATGTCAACCGATGGCATATAGTGATATATACCTTTGGTTGTTTCTAAGGAGCTTAGATAGACAAGCATTGGAGTGGTTTTTAAAGTTTCCCAAGAATTTAATAACAAATTTTGATGATCTTTTTGATAAGTTTGTGTAGCACTTTTCCTATAGTCTCAAACATAAGATTTCATTGGTTGAATTAACACAAGCAAAGCAAAAAGATGGTGAGAGTTTTTTAAGTTATCTACAATGATGGAGAGCCCTTGTAAGTTATTTCACCCATAGTTTATTAGATAAAAAATTAGCCATTTTGTTTACTAAAAATTTGCATATTGAGATAGTGTATCATCTAGAACTACAATGTGCACATACTTTCAAGAAGATCATTGATAAATGTTTGTTGATTGAATGAGTGCTCATCAATAAACGAATCATCAAGATTAATTACACTAATCATAATCAAGGTAAAAATCAGTGAAATAGACAAAATCAATATCCCATTCAAGTTCAAGCATCACAATCAGCACATACTAATAACCAAGAAAGATTGAAGCAATTCAACCACAATAGGAATGTTATGGGAAATAGAGTCACTGAATCATGTCATGTCCAAATGGTGTAAACATCATTTGCACCACCTTTTTAGCTTAATCTTACTCAACAACCTTTCTAAATAATGTCACAAGCACAAAAACCAAGACCTGTGCAATAAATATAGAAGCCTTTACCATTATAAACCCTCTAAGGAGAAATATGACTATGCACATGTCTTTACTGACCTAGGAGAGCCTATTGAATATGTATTTCACAAACTTGTCACTAATAATTTGATTATTTGGCCTATACCAAATCATTATCTGTAAGGCATTCCATATCATGATTGGTACCATGAAAATGAATTCTATGAATATCATTAGGTTAATGGGCATAATCTATGTAGATATGTTCAAATCAAGCATTTGATTGAGAATATGTTGGAGAATGAGGAGATAATATTGGATAATGGTGATTTCACTTCCAATAAAACTCTTGGGATTTATCAAAATGCCTTTCCCTAACATAATAATTAGCAACAACATCTACTAGTGCAATAACAAAATCAATAATATCAAAATCAAAGGTTGAATTAATAGAACTAGCAGAATCAGGAAAATCAATAGTAGAACCCAGAATGATAGAATAATGGACAAAACCAAGATCAAAATGGTAACAACCAACAAAATTATCATGTAGTTTCACATGACTACAACAGGGTTGTAGGTCATATTGTAGGGGGTAACATTAACACCATTTTCATTAATCCTAGACTAAGTGTTAATCAATCTAGACCATTGCTAAATAACAACACTCAATCAAATTACATAGATAATCCTTATTTAACATGGGACTACATATAGGCAAGCCAATAAACTTAGACTTCCACTTTTGGACCTAATATTGACAACTCATCCTTGCCACATGACTACATACAAGTGCACTAATAACCCATACATGTCCTATCTGGCCCCACACCATTCCCAAAATTTGTTAGTGATCATGGTCCAATATCTAATCCTGATTGTGAAATCATAACTTAGAGGTCAAATATTACTATCCCAGACCCATAACCATCTTCCACTTTACTTTTTATCTAATCAACTGTTCAGCCTCAAAATAAACTATTCAATACTGACCAAGATAAAATTTTGATATTGTGGAATAATTGCAAAATACATCATCATAAATTTCTATTTTATATTTGTTTCAAATGTCATTAATACAAAAAAACATCTTGAATGAGTTTTTAACCCAATCCACTATTTCTAGAGGCATATCCTCTAATAAATTATAAGCTTTGGTTGGACACCTAGCTCCAGCCCAATAAGTCACATTCAACCAAAGTGATATGTCTTCCCTTGGCCCACACCATAATAACCCATTGTACATATAAATTTATATGAAGTGGCATAAACTGAAACATGTCCTTATAGATAATGGATTAGGCCTCAACATAGTGTCTCTAAAGCTCATCAAGATTCTTGGATACATAATGGTAGATCTCCAACTAGAAATTATAACCATCAAATCCTATGATAATCAAGAAAGATAATCACAAGGCACCATTAGTTTGCTAGTTATCATTGGGCCTTTGACCCATGATACAGTTTTCCATGTGCTTGATCTTGTGTTGTCATACAATATACTTCTAGGCAGGCCTTGGTTATATGAGATTAATGTAGTCCCATCAATGCTTCACCAATGTATCAAGTTTTCCCACTCATGGATGGAAGTGAATATTTTAAGAGATTTACACCCATATGAACACTGTAAACATCTTGAGGCTAAATTTTAAAGCTACAATTATTAGTATGGCATGAATCCAAGTTCCAAGTAGGATAAAGGAAAGGCCATACTTATTAATCCTTCACCTGATAATTGCATAGATCCTAATACCTTGGATTCCCTTTCCCACATGCTACCTCCTGAAGCTTATAATCATTTCACCATTTTAGATAATAGACTGAGATAGTATGTGACCCATAATACATTTCATATTGCTAATCTTACACAAAATATGAAAACCTTTAGGTGACCTAAAGTCACTCCACATATGCATTGGCAATGAAATAACAAAGATAAGGGACCTATCACATTTGTACCAGCATCTGGCTTAGAACCTAATCCTCTTAAAGCAGATGAATCATATTTATATAATGAAAACCAAGCTGATTTTTATAAAAGTACAAAGTATCCTATTCCTAATAGGATCATGGAGTATCACAATTATGAAGGAAGAGGACTTGAACCAAATTAGCAAGGAACCATTGAGCCAATTTTCATGACTAAGTATCAAAGACCTTATGGACTTGGATTTAAAATGCCTTGGGGTGACCCCACATATCTTATTCAAATTCCATCACCAAAACCTAGTGAGGATGATGCCAATAGTGAAGCAAATTCTAATCACAACCTCACCTTTGATGACCTAGCTGAGACTGACCTATTTGATACCAATGTCATTTGTACCTTTACCCCAATCATTTATCACAGCCCATTACCATTATATTATCCCCAACTGATAGATTAGAACCAACAAGAATCCACTTTGTTGATTGATGAATTTTATAATGATGAGGCATTTTATGAATTTTTAGGCCTTAGAGACAACATTCCATTATGAGATCACAAATCAATATTCTCAATCACATTGGATCTTGAAGCCTATTTTGGATAACAGGTGAACACCCTTAGCCAAAAAAAAAAAAGTAAAACATTGAGGTCCCAAAGTGAAAACCTTTTTGAATAGGGAAAAAGTAAAGATAAAGGCCAATCTAGTGGTGAAAACTTGTTTTAGGTACCGTTAGATGGGGATGTTCATTCTTCTTCAAATTTAGACCAAGAGACCACCAATGATGAACTTGCCTATAGATCTGAGTTTAGTTTTACATAATAAGTATTTAATTGAATTATTCAAACATTTATAACTATTTTTTTCACATGGAAAGATCTCCCATTGAGAGACTCAGATTCATCATGCCTAAGAGATTTTTAAGAACAAGTCATAACAGAGGACCTTGATATAATCCAATTGTTCAAATCTTTGCCTACTATCTTAGAAGATGGTTTGACCCTTGTAGTCAAAGATATAATAGAGGTAAACATCAAGACTCTATCAGACCTAAAATGGATAAAATTAGGTGCATCACTTATTGAGGAGGAACATGAATTCTTTACAGTTTTGTTGAGAGAATTTATTGATATCTTTGCAAGGGTTTATTCTAACATGCCAGGTTTGGACTCTGCCTTGGTTCTGCACCACCTTATGGTCAATCTTGATGCCAAACCATTGAAACAAAAGCTACGTAAGATGCATCCTCACATTTTTGTCTTGGTAAATAAAGATTTGGAAAAACTCTTAGAAGTAGGATGTATCTGGTCCACTGACTACTTAGAATGGATATCTAATTTTGTATTTACTAGCAAAAACTCTAAAGAAATCAAAATCTATACTAATTTTTGAGACATAAACAAAGCTTGTCCTAAGGATGACTTTATATTTCCTAATATTGACATGATAATTGACTCCATGATAGGTTATGAAATGCTTTCACTCATGGATGGCTTTTCAAGATACAACCAGATTAGAATAGCACCAGAAGACTAACATAAAATAGTGTTCACCACTCCATAGGGAACTTTTTTTATTACATAATGTTATTTGGTCTTAATGATTCTAGAAATACACATCAAAGGGCCATGTATATCATATTCCATGATATGATGCATGATATTTTTGAAGACTATGTCGATGACATATTAGGAAAATCCAAAACCAAGGTCGACCATCCAATAGTGTTACATAAGATATTTAAAATATTATAGGAGTATAAAGTTAGACTCAATCCAAATAAATTTTTGTTTAGAGTAACCTTAAGAAAGTTACTTGGCTTCATTATGTCTCATATGGGCATTGAAGTTGATCCAACCAAAGTCCATGCTATAATTGAGATTCCATCACCAACCACTTTGAAGCAATTCTATAGTTTATAGGGTAAGATCCAGTCAATCCAATACTTTAGCTTTTATTTATCAGATAAGTGTCATCTATTTACACATATTCTAAATAAGGGAGTTATATTTCACTAGGATAACCACTGCTAAATAGCTTTTCAACAACTCAAAGACTATCTAGTTAATCCACCTATTTTGTTACCTCCTATGCTAGGAAGGTCATTCTAGTTATATCTATCAGCTACTAACAATGCCTTGGGGTAATTTTGGCTCAACATGATAATAATGAATAATATCATGTAGTGTACTACTTAATCCATACCTTGGTCACATATGAACATAACTATGCACTTATTGAAAAATCTTGTCTAGCCATAGTCTTCATAGCTCAGAAACTATGCCATTACATGTTGAATAATAAAACCATGGTCATTTCAAAAGTAGATCTGCTCAATTATCTACTATATAACATAGATTTACAAGGTATAATGTCCAAATATATCATGCTTATTAGTGAGTTTGACATAGAGTATGTCAATCACAAGGCAATCAAAGGACAGGCCCTTGTAGATCAACTTGCTGAAGAACCCTTTACAGACACAAACCCACTCACATTTCATTTTCTTGATGAATCCAGAAGGATATTCATTGACCCACATCTTGGGGAGAATCACTAGAAGATATATTTTGATGGTTCATTTACTACACATGGATTGGGGGCAGGTCTCTTATTTATTACACCACAGGGGGATCTAATCCTTAAATCATTCAAAATCAGTTTTCCTTGTACAAACAACATGGTTGAGAATGAAGCACTTATTTTAGGAATTTAATAGGTATTAAAATGGAATATATATGATCTAAAGGTTCATGGTGATTCTCAATTAATCATCAACTAGGTGACAGTCCATTTTTAGACCAAAGATGATAAGTTAGTTCCATATAAGGCTATGGTCAATACCCTACAACAACAAATTATAAATATCCAATTTGAGTATATACCAAAGGCTAGTAATATAACTTTAGATTCCATGGCTACTATCTATGACCTAGGAATTTGACTCAAGAGAGGATGGTTAATATGGTGTTAGTTCTAAAATGAAAACAAAGTGAAATAAACACACTAATAACATAACATCTCTAGTCCCAAACACGAGGGAGAGCTTAGTTAATAAAAACAAATGACGAACACAATTAAAAATCAAGGAATCAAATATAATACTTACTTCACCTTCCTTGGATGCTCTAAATGTCTTTGTAGTGGTGGCTTGCTCAACTTGTGCTTCAAGAGGTCTTCTTCAATGTAGTGTGGTTACTTTCATCTCCTCTTGACACCTTTAGCTTATGGCTTAGCTTGGCTTGGAATAAATTTGGAATTATAACACTAGTTTTATGAAGCTTTTTGAAACCAATCCTACATTATAACTTTGCACTAATTAAGCTTATAAATGATGTTTTGAGGCCTCCTATTTATAGGATTTTGGATTTTATCAGAATCAACTTCAACCGTCCATCTCAAAATTGAGATGTGTGGTTAAGGATTAATTTAATTTTAAAATTAAAATTTTTAATTATCCTCATCATGGTGTTGGAAGAAATGGTAATTAAGAGGCATGGAGGGAATCATGGAAGGTATTGATGAGGCATGGAGGGCATGAATCTTGATATTTATGGAATTTATGGCCTAGGGATGTCTTCCTAAGAAATGAAGTCACTTGATGATGCAGATATTCAATATTCATTTTCAAAACAAATTATTCAACAAGTTTCTATATAATTTTAGATTATGCCTTGATTTGGGTTAATTAGCTCTTAAGCATGATTAGGCACATTGTGCACAAATTACCCAAATTGGTTAGAATGCCTTATTATTGGTCCTAAATTTGATTGAATTTGAATTAGAATTCCACATTATATATGTTGGATGCATATTCCCATTTAAGATGTTGCCGATAACAAATAACAAAGGCACAAGTCTTGTGCAAAATATTTGATAGGAAAGAGCAGTCTAGAACACACAGGTGCAAATTTGGCATTTTGATTTGAAATGGACTGATCAAAGTTAGTTGGCCCATAAATTATATTGCCCCATTTATGAATACCTTGGCCAAAATTGTTGCTTGAATATGTTAGTTTCACATCGTTTAGCATTTTCTAGTGTTTTTAGGCCAAATTGTGCATTTTAGGTGGAAACTAGCCCAAAAGCTTGATTGGAGGTTATCAGTGACTAGTTTTAGGTGTCTATAGTTTACCCTTATTTGGAAAGGCATTACAAACTATAGGCAAAGCAATGTCTTCTCAAAGAATGAGAAATAGCCTAAATGCCAAAAATAAGATGATGACTAAAGCACAAAGCTCCAAATGATTTTGAGAAGCCTATGATGATGCCCCCTCAAGGGAGTGGCCATCACATTTTTTGATGGATAATCCCTCAAAAATAAATAAGAAGAAAGGTAGAATTAATCTATAGTTTAGATTAATCCAAATTATAAACTGCTTGCATGCATTGATGTAAAAGGGATGTTGATTTGCCCAAAAGTGGTTATAATCAAGAATAAAGGTCAAAATAATGATTTTCCCATAGGTGGTTATAATCATTAAGAGACCTAGATTGGCTAAAGATAATTGTGCCCTTGTTAAGGCTGATAGGCAAGCATAACTTAAGGATATAACTTGGAATACAGATTAAATATGAGTGGGTCCAAAGTGATGAAATAGATGAATAGAAGAATGAGATTGATCAATGTGAATGATTTAATTGTACCTACCAATGAGGAGATTCTTATATTGATTAATAATGATACAACTTGAATGGTTATTAAATTGATTTGGTCAAGGGTGGAATAGAAGGATTTTCCAAGGTGCCAAGGACAAACTTCTAAATCTCCATTGATTATAGACCTTCATGAAGCTAGTTTTTGCTATAGCATGTGATGGTAGGCTTCATGATAGAACACCATGAAGAATTGGCCAAAATATGCATAAAGACTAACACTTAATCCAATAAATATTCAAAAAAATAATGCACCAATGATAAAAACCAGGATGACAATGTTAATGGATGAATATGGATAGACTCAAGAATAATGTGCTCAAGGAATCACCTAATGAACACATATAGACTAATTCAAGGCAACAGTGTTGAAAGCAAACAAATAGGCAAGTGAATAAACAAACAAACAAATAGAAAAATAAACAAACAAACAACCTAAAATAAACAAACAAATAGAAATCCTGGAAACAAAAGCAAAAGAAAGCATCATAACAATGACAATGCTCTAGTAAGGTGAATCGAGGATAACTGACTAAGCTTAGATAGGATAAATATTTTTGGATTTTTGAAATGTTATGAATTTTTTCAGAATTTTAAGGGTATCTTAACTCATTAGAGAATGACAAGATACCTACTCACAAAATGGTGAGAGCATTTAGATTAGATTGCTCATAAAATGATGAGAGTGTATGGAAAGGGGGATTGAGGTGACCTCAACATGAATTGAGCATGACCTACATAGTCCTAAAATGACCTCAGGTAATAATAATTCCATCTATACAAAAGGTGGGGAAAAACCAACTAGGTCCCAATAATTTCTCAAATCTAACAAATGGCCATTCAAATGAAAACAACGAAGGCAAAGTGATGCGGTAATGCATGATAAACAAGTATTTCCCCTAGTTTACCCATAGGTGGTTATAACTAAGATACAATGACATAGGTCAATGATACTAATTTTCCCATAGGTATTTATAATTAGTAGCAAGACTAGTATGACACTGATTTGCCCATAGGCAGTTATAATCAACCTCACACATAACCAATGTTGTAACAACCACAAACATATTCTTCTTCTAAATCTAATTCTAACTCAAGGATTTTGAATCTGATGTCACAATTGATGTTGATTCTGATTATAATACTAAATTTGATGTTAGTTCAAGAATAGAACTTGACTCTAACTCTGACTCTTCATCTAATGGGTACTTTGTTACAATGATGTCTTATTGAATATTTAGTTTTAGATAAGTAACAACTCGTGATGGCATAATGGGCTCCAAAAAAACTAGTTTTTCAAAGTGAGACTCATCTATGATAGGAAATAGGTCAAGAGACAACTCCTCAAAGACTAGCTTATCAATAGGAGGCTCTTGAAAAATAGGCACATAGTTAAGGCAATGATTTGCCCAAACGCAGTTATAATCATTAAGAAGTGACTCAGCAAAGACTTGCTTGTTCAAGTGAGACTCCTTGACAATTGGTATAGAAAATTCATCACAGGTTGACTTATCACAAATGGTTGGTTCAATAGAAACATCTTGGATTGGTTGGTTCTCTTGGCCTTGGTTTCCAATGAGTTAGAAAATACCAATTTTGAACACCACTTGGTCTTCAAATGATTGGATTGGTTGAGGTTTGGTTGGGATCAATACTGGATGAGGAATGACTTGTGATTATATAATGGTAGGGCATTGGGGAGCATGATTTCTTGCATGAGCCAAAGGACAAAGTCCTAAGATGGTAACAATAGGGAATTATAGGGATTGATTGCTCAAATAAGCCAAAAGACTAGGTCCTAGAATGATGAAGGGGTGTTGTGGAGCTTGGTTGCTCACACAAACTAATGGATGAGGTCTTGGTATAATAATGGTTGTGTGTTGGGGAACCTGGGTACTCACACAAGCCAAATGGCTAGGTCTAAGAATGGTAATGGTAATCCTTGGATATTGTGGAGCTTGATGGATCATATAATCCAAAGGAGAATTAGGGGTAGGAAAAACATCTAAGTCTTCCTCATAAACCATATCATCCCAATCATGATTTGGCTCATAAGTTGGTTCGTGACTATGTTCCATATACTAATTATTGAAAATAGGGTATGGATCTGTATCCCAAATAACATTATCTATAGTTGGGTCTTCCAATTCCTCTTCAAAAGCCTCTTCATACCAATCAAGGTCTTGACTTGGATCATAAGTTTCTTTGTGACTTTGTTCCCATGAATGATTAATATGAGGCAGATAGAAATCTATCTCATAAACCATATTAGTATCATTGGGGTATTAACAAAAGCCATAAAAGTCATTTTGTGTGGCCATTATATCATAAGTTAGATTGTAAATGACTCCACTATAAGTGTAGTGAGACATATCCTTGTAAATGATGAAATCTCTAACGATAAAAAGGCTTAGAGTTCTACAAACTCTAAAAAACTATGTCCAGAGGGCAAATGGTCAAAAGGGTGGAGTTGTATCTCCAATATAGTCTGAAAGTGGACTTGTATCTCCAAAATGGTTTGTGATAAGACTTGGCATAAAATATCCTAACTTCAAATTTCTAACATAAAATGTCATATGCATAAAAGGTGAAGTGTCTGAATAAAAAATGGCATGGAAAAGTTGAGTTGCTAGGTATTTTTTCCAAACATAGAGTCAAAATCTAATATCAAATAAATAGGCATGATGTGATTTGATTTAATCTAAAAAGTTTATTAAGAACTTTGACATAGATCTAGCACATAGAATCAAACATAAACATGATCAATTGGCATAATGCATAAGATAAAAATCTCTTTGAGAAAGGTTGTGTTCTCCCAAATAAAGGCACAAATAATGATGAGGATAGGTGTTGAACAAACAAACAATCAATAGTTTTCAAATTTGGGTAATCGATTAACCAAAGTTATGCAACCCAAAAGAGAAATATTTGTGTATTAACCCCATGAATTGAGGCCTAAATAGAAATCAATCAATATTTGGATCCAAACTTGACAAGGCTAATTGAAAACTCAATGTTGAAAACTAGGATTTGAATAAATAATCTAGACAAGATTAGACAACATGACGGCACAAAACAAAGGTCCAAATGGTATACACAAAGTAATTTGAAAAAAATGGTTTTCTTGGCACAAGGTAAAGTAATATTGAGACAAATTGAGTAGCCTAATGGCATAAGCATGCTCAAATGATGTGGTCAATGTTATGTTTCAAAAGAATTAAAAGGCTCAAAATGTTTTGACATGATCTGGGTGACAGAACACTACCCTCTGCAACTAAAATGACCCACATGCAAACAAATTTAGCAAAAATTTCAATACATAAGTGTGGTGTAAAATGGCTAGTGTAACACCTCTTTAGACAAAAGAGTGACATATAGATAAAATGGTTTTGACATGGTTTATACACAAACAAAAAAGTTTTAGTCTCAAAAACACCAAGTAAGATAAATGACCAAAAATACAATAATTATAATCATCTAAATCCTAACAAGGGTATGGCATGTGGGGTTGACTAAACTATCAAGTTTTGAACATCACTAGTGGAATCAATTGCAAAATGACTTTCACACTAAACAATGCAAAATAAAAGCATGGATTTTAGGTCCATATCACTTAGCTTGTTGTAAAAATTTCTATTCCTTTTTTCAACCACTACATGTTATTGTTCGCTTAGTGTAGTGCGATGTCCAAAGTGCCACTATGTCTCATGTGCAAATCTAAAAGAGTCAAATGAAGTTAATGCTGGGAGATGAAACCCTAGGCCAAATCTTTCCTAAAGAACTTGTGGGAGGTGATGAAGTCCCCCTCATAAGCCAAGATGAATAAATAAATAAATCATGAAAATAGAAAGACTTTAGGGTCATTTTCAAGATCACCCAAACTTTGACGAGTTTTTGGGGAGTGCTTTAGATGACTTTCTTTCTAAGCCTTGGACTAGGCTACTTGTAATAGGAATGGCACTTTTGATTTCAAAGGTTCCCTATAAGGGACAAATGGAAGAGCATACATGCAACATACCTTTTTTTTCCAAACAATATTAATCTGAACAACTATTTCAAGAAAAAATTAACAAGTGTGTTCAATTTTAAACCCAAATGAAATGCTTGGTGGTGTTCATTTAACCCCTTGGTCTTAGTTGTAAACTTTGAAAACATTCACCAAAACACTTGAATTCTTTGTTAAGTACCAAAACAAAATTCCTAATCTAATCTTTAAGTATGTAAAGGTGATTTAAACATGTTTTGAGCATATATCCCACTTGGTCCTGTAACAAAATTGTTAGCATGTTTTTTAGCTTTAAAGCTCTTTTGAATTTGAAATAAGCAACTTTGAGAAATTAGGTCTCAAATATATGTTTTTGGAAAAACATAGTGACCAACATCGATTAATACCACTGATGTCAATTACAATCAACCAAGATCTGCTCGATGTCAGTTTTATTGATCGACGTTGGTTAAGCCAAGTAACCTATGTTTGTATTTCTACCAACATCAATTACTGTGTAAAATTTGTGGCAACCAAAAATGGCAAAAAAATTAAAAAAACCAATTTTTAAGAGTTTTAAAAGATCAAATAAATTTTTTAAGGTTGCAAAAGGATCTCCTTTAGGTGTAGGATATGTCTAGTCCCACTAGGCATGCCATTATGTGACCTATGAATTTGACTCAAGAGAGGATGGTTAGTATGGTGTTAGTTCTAAAATGAAAACAAAGTGAAATAAACACACTAATAGCATAACATCTCTAGGCTTAGACACTAGGGAGAGCTTAGTTAACAAAAAAAATGGCAAACACAACTAAAAAGTAAGAAATCAAATACAAGAGTTTCTTCACCTTCCTTGGATGCTCTAAATGCCTTTGTAGTGGTGGATTGCAGAACTTGTGCTTGAAGAAGTCTTATTTAATGGAGTATAGTTACTTTCATCTCCTCTTTGCACCTTTGGTTTGTGGCTTGGCTTGGCTTGGAATCAATTTGGCATTATAACACTAGTTTTGTGAAGCTTTTTGGAACCAATCCTGCATTATAACTTTACACTAATTAAGCTTAGAAATGATGTTGTGAGGCCTCCTATTTATAATTTTTTGGATTTGATCAGAATAAACCTCAACCATCCATCTCAAGATTGAGATTTGTGGTTGAGTATTAATTCAACTTTTTGAATTAATTTTATAATTATCCTCATCATGGCATTACAATAAGGGGTAATTAAGAGGCATGGAGGGCATCATGGAAGGTATTGATGAGGCATAGAGGGCATGAATTCTGATAATGGGATTTATGGCCTAGGGATGTCTTCCCAAGAAATGAGGTCACTTGATGATGTAGATAGTCAATATTCATTTCTAAAACAAATTATTCAACCAGTTTCCATAGAATTTTTTATTATGCCTTGATTTGGGTTAATTAGCTCTTAAGCATGATTAGGCACATTGTGCACAAATTACCCAAATTGATCATAATGCCTTTTTATTGGTCTTAAATTTGACTAAATTTGAATTGGAAGTCCACATTATTTGTGTTGGATGTGTATTCACATTTAGGATGTTGCCAATAATAAATCACAAAGGCACAAATCTTGTGCAAAAGATTTGATAGGAAAGAGTAGTCTAGAGTATGCAGGTGAAAATTTGGCATTTTGATTCAAAATGGACTGATCAAAGTTAGCTAGCCCATAAATTTCATTACCCCATTTAGGGACACCCTAGCCAAAATCACCACTTGAATATGTCAGTTTCACATCATTTAGCATGTTTTAGTGTTTTTAGGCCAAATTGTGCAATTTAGGTGGAAACTAGTCCAAAGTCTGATTGGATGTTATTGGTGGCCATTTTTAGGTGTCTACACTATCTGCTCTTTGATTTGACAAATAAATAAAGATAGAGAATATTAGTTCCTTGTTAATAATTTATTTACACTAGCTCATGAACCTTCAACCATTAGAGTGATTTGTGATATTGTTGGTCCTAATTCTATCTAGTACTTAGACCTTTATAACTACCTTCATGACCAAGTTATACCATCTAACCTATCTCAAAAATAAACCAAAGCCTTTATTCATCATTCCACTCATTACACTCTACTTGGATCTACCTTTTACCACCATAGTTCTAATGGAACTATGCTTCATTATTTAAATTTAGTAGAGTCTGCACTAGTGTTAAGAGAAGTTCATGATGGAGTATGTGAATCTCATTCTAACAGGGTATCCTATCTAAAAATCTCTTATGTAATAGTTATTATTAGCCCATTATGGATGTAGATGTAGCTGCATATGTAAAGAAGTGTGATAAATGTTAACAACGTGCTAATCTCATTCATGCCCCAGCATAAACTCTAAAACTAATGTTGACACCATGGCCATTTTCTACATGGGGACTTGACCTCATTAGGAAGATCAAACTCACTTCATCTGATGGCCATAAACATATCCTTATCACCTCTGAGTATTTCACTAAGTGGTTTAAAGTTATACCCCTCACTTATGTGACTAGAAAGAAAATTTCCAAATTTAACTTCAACCATCTCATTTTCCATTACGATATCTATAAACATCCAATTCCTGACACCATTTATGTTGAAATTGTCAATCTTACTCAAATTGCACTCAAATGTGCTAAATGGTTCAAAATTGTCATTTACAAGTGCTACTTTAGTTCAAACTATCCCTAAATAGGGAAATGCAATTTATGGATCAACTAACTTTGATCACCTCATTTTGAGTCAAAATTATGATTTTTCCTTTTGTGTTTTGGATCACTCTTTTCTCCTAAATTTATTGGTACACACCATGTACCTTTGTTATTTTGTGTTGAAAACATCCTAAATGGAAATACGGTTCTGATGCATCTAACATCACCTTCTAATTTTTCTTGAGTCAAATTACAACTCAATACTATGACTTTCTAACCATTTTGATTTATTGAGGGCCAATTTTCAAATAATTACACAAATGTTAATTAACATTGTTTAAGGCTAATTAATATAAATCAAGAGCTTAAGTAGATTTTCCATGAGAGTTGTTGAATATTTCTTTTTGAAAATTGATTCCTATTAATTGCATCATTAGGTGACATCATTTCTTTGTAAGACATTCCTAGGCCATCAATGCCATAACTATCAAGATTATGGGTCACCCATGCCTAGTTAATGCCTCCCATGCTTCTTAAATGCCCCTTCTTCCAAGTTCATGATGAAGACAATTATGAGTTTAATTCCAAATATTAGGATTATCCATGGCCACACATCTCAATATTGAGATGGATGGTCATGATTAATCCTGGCCAATCTCAAAAATCTATAAATAGAGAGGCCATGGACATGAACTTTAAGCTTGAATATTTCAAAGTTATAATATTAAATTATTTCTACAATCCTTTGCATTTGACCATTGATTTTGTTTGCAAGCTTCATTGATAGGCTAGTTTAATGATTTGGTATCATGAGCCTAGCTTTTATGGAGTGTTCTTAAGACATTGGAGAATCTTGCCACCATTGTTGACAAAGACAATGATGTTTGATCAAGGGAGAACATGATTTTGAGCCACATGGGTATGGTGAATCCATTTGGGAAGGTAATATGATGTTAATTTCTTTCATTTGTTTCTTGCTATCCTTTGTAATTCCCATTGGAATAGATAGGCTTGGTTAGTTAGTTCTTTATGCATGTTTCATTATTTATGGACTAATGCTTGACTAACTTACTTTGTAATAATCCTACATATTGGTAAGCCTAGTGGGACATAGACACATCTCACACCTAAAGAAGATCATTTTTTAACTTTAAAATATTCATTTGGACTTTTAAAATTCTTACAAATTGATTTTCTAACATTATTTTATTGTTTTTATTTGCAATGTTTTTACACAGTAACTGACATCAGTAAGTAAGACCGACATCAGTTGCATAGTTTAATTGACATTGGTTATATACATGTTGAGACAATCACATTGGTATAACTGATGTCAGTTAGATAACTGACATCGATTAGCCAAAGTAACCATCATCAGTTGTTTATAACCGATGTCCGTCATTTTGTTTTTTCCTAAAATAGAAACTTGAGAGCTATTTTTCCAAAGTTCATTATTTCAAACCAAAAAGAGCTTCAAAGTTATAGGACATGCTGACATTTTTGCTATAGGACCAATCTTGACATTTAAAAAAAAACATGTTTTAGATCACCTTTTTCATGCTTAAAAATCAATTAGGAACTTTGTTTTATTGTTTAATGAAAAATTTAGATGCTTAAATGAGTGTTTTCAAAGTTCACAATCTTAAGACCAAGGGGTCAAATGAACACCACCAAATCTTTTAGTTAGGCTTAAAATTGAACACACTTTTCAATACTTATTTGTAATAGTTGTTTAAATCATATTTTGTTTGGCAAAAAGAGGAATGTTACTTGTATGCTCTTCCATTTTTCCCCTTTAGGGAACCCTTGGAATGAAAAGCATCATTCCTATTGTAAATAGCCTAGTCTAAGCCTTAAAAAGAAAGTCATCTAAAACACTCCCTAAAAACTCACCAAAGTTTTGGTGATCTTGAAAATGACCCTATAATATTTCTATTTTATATTTTCTTTATTTTCATGTAAAATTGGCTTGTGAGGGGGATGTTATTACCTCCCATGAGTTCTTTAGGAAAGCTTGGAGCTAGGGTTTCATCTCCTAGCATTGACTTCATTTGACTCCTTTGGAGTTGCACATGGGACATATCCACATTTGGACATCACACTACACTAAGTTAATAGTAAGATGTAGTGGTTGTAAAAAGGACTAGACCTTTTCACAACTAGCCAATTTCATGGTCACCCAATTTCCATTCTTGTCTTATACATTGTTTGACATGAAAGTCATTTTGCAATTGATTTCCCTAGAATGATCGAAACCTTACTAGTTTAGTAGAACCCACTTTGCCATACCTTGTTATTTTAGACTTAAGATGTTTGTTTTTTGTCATTAGCTTACTTGGTCTTGATTTGTGTCTAAAACTTCTTGTTAACCCAATGAACTTAACCAAAACACATTGTCCTCAATTTTTTTGAGCAAGGGAGGCATTATGCTATCCAAATGGAAAATTAATCTTTTCCTTGTACAAATTGTTATCAAAAGCTTTGTGTCATGTCATCCACTTTGGTGCAGTCATGCTACCCAATTGAGTCTAGATATTTTACCTAATTTTTTAAAATTCTTCATTTATAATCCACATTCAAAATTGAACTTTTCTAAGTTATGAGGGTTGGTGTGTCAAAGTTGGTTCACCATTTGAGCACTAAGCTTGTTTCAACTTGGGTTCAATTTTATGTTTGGATTGAAGGTCATTTATTAAGACTCAAAATCACATTATCATCTTGGTAGACTCAAGTCATCTTGTGTATCACTCATGCTTTGAGTCCTAGAACATATTTTATCTTACTGGAATCATGTGGTGATGTTGTGCTGCCTATTTGGTCTTAGATTTATACTTAGTGATTTCGTATGTTTTTACATCTTGATTTTCTTAGTTCATTTTGTCTTCTTCATAATCCATAGAGCTTTCCTATAAACTTCTAGGGTGAATTTGTCAAAGTTAAAACTAGCTTTTACAGTGCGAGCATATCACAAAGATCTAGGCTTTGGTGTACTAGTTTTCACCTTGGGTCTTTGAGTTACCTTACTCTCTTCTGATCTATATGATTTCAACTTTACCAAAGGTTGAGTAAACCTATAAACCAAATCTTCTAAATTGTGTGTGGTTTCAAACTACCCTCCCTTATAGTCTCATTGGTACCTTGGTTATTTGTTTAAAAGAGAGCCAAATCATACTTTGATTTGTTACCAAGCATTGGTCTAAAGTTAGTTAAACACATATAACAGCTCTTTTAGACATGAATCAAAGGTTCACTCGTAGTGGGGCCTCTTATGGCCTTAGTTATGAAGATGAGAAATTTTATGATGGTCAAGATAAACCAGTTGTTTTTGATGATATCCCCATAATAGTAGGATCCAAAGATGATTACAATGAATATCAACCCCAAGATGATCAAGATGAAGCCCTTCTTAGATTGATAAAATCAAGTGCTAAACTACCTTATGACTTTCCTATAGAAAAATTACATACCTTAGTTAGAGAAGGAGAACAACTAGGGTAAGATTAGGATTTTGCATAAATATACATATCTTCTTCCTCTAACAAAGGAAAGTAAATACAAATAGATTCAAAAACCATGAATCTAGATCTTCTAGCTAAGATCAAGAGAATAAGTCAATGATATGCAGATCAACTTGTCACAGACTTAACTAACTCCCTATTTTCCACTTCAATTCACAATAATGCTTCAAAAGAACAAGGAAACATGGTTGGAATTATGCAATAAATATCGGATGAGGACATTACTGTAGTGGATGAAGGTAATCTTAATAAATAGTTAAAGTCACAAGGGACCTTACAAAGTGTTCTATTTGACATGAAACATGCATTCTTCAATCATCAAGAACCTCTTATTACTTTACAAACTCAAAAACCCAAACATTTAGTTCAAATTGAGGAAATCCTTCAGGAAAATTTGGCTAGTTATTTTCAACCGACCCAAAAATTGGTAAATAAACATAGAAATTTCCAAAATCAATAAAGTATGAAACAACCAAATTTAGGGAATGTGTTACAATCCAAGAATCAATGGCCTATGTTCTCAACTCAAGGAGCAAATTAGAACCAAGTCATGGATCAAATGGTATACACTGCATATAGATCCACACAAAACTAGGGGCACATTCCACCCCCAAAAATAATAAATCATGTGGCACATTCCACCTTAATAGAAATAAAACTAGGGGCACATTCCACCCCAACAACAACAAAAGCAAGGGCACATTCCACCCCAATAGAAATGAAACTAGGGGCATATTTAACCCTAATAACATCTTATTCAATCCATAAATGCACCAAACATGTAAGAATAGAATTATATTAGTAAATTGTTTAAATATTGGAGACAAATAATAGAGTCAAAAAGTACAAATTTGATGAGATATGTTCATATCCATTTGATTTATCTATTCTACAAAACCCCTTTCCACCTCATTTTGAGGCACCCAAATTTGATAAGTACAAAGGAAAAGAGATACACATGAGTACATGCATGCATTATTTGTCTTCTATCAAGAGGTTGCTTATAGTATTGAGTACATACTACAACTATTTCTATGAAGTTTAGTGGGACAAGATCTTGATTGGCTACTTAAACTACCCAAGGGATAAATTACAGATTGGAACAACTTAACAAAAAAGTTTTCTAACCATTTCTCATTTAACATAGAACATTAATTAACCATTGTTGACTTATGAAAAGCCAAGCAATGTAATGGTGAAAGTTTCACCATATATCTGCAAAGGTGGAGAGCATTGGCAAGCCACTTTCAATATAATTTGCTATAAAAATAGTTGGTTGATATCTTTGCATAGAATTTGCATCCTGATGTTGTGCATAATATATGGTTAGCTTGTGCTAACTCATGAAGAAATTATTGATAAAGGGGTGCAGATTGAGAAGGCTATTTTTTCTAGGGGCCTTATTATGATTTTTGTGTAAGGTCAAACATCTAATCAGACTAAATCACTGGCTCAAATATCTATGTAGGATAAGCCTAAGGGCTTTAACAAAAATAAGAACATAGTTGGAAATGGGGTGAATAAAATAAGACATGTACAAATGGTACAGGCTATGCCTCCTCCAAATATACAAATAACTCCCCAAAATTCATTACTTACTTTGTAGAAAAAAACTCCATGAAGGACATTTGATAATAATTTTATAGTCTTTAGCAAGTTAGGAGAATCAATTGAAATAGTGTTACAAAATCTCATTGCAACTAATTTAATTATATGGCTAGTATCAAGGCCATTTCCTCAAGATCAACCAACACTAGATTAGTACAAAGAGAATGAATGGTGTAACTTTCATCATGTTGTTGGTCATGATACCTATCATTGCATTCAATTTTGATATATTATTAAGGACTTTATTGAAAGTGGTGAACTAGAAATTAAGTTGGCCCCTAATCAGGATACAAATCAACATATGGTAATCTATAAAGACCCCTTTCCTTGACATGATCCACCACCACCAAGAAACAATAAAAATGGTCACAATCAAGGGTAAAGGTAGAATCAAAACTAAAAACAAGGTTAGATTCAAAATGAGAATAATTGAGATCATAATGCCCATACTAATAATGTGGCTTATAACAATGTACCTTACAACTATCATTATACTATGGGATGCATTTTTGCAACCCATATTGCCATTATTACTATAAAACCATGCAACCAATATCATGTTCCTCATAACATGGGACCCATAATTATAGGGTCAGCACCCTTTCCCCTTAGTAACACAATTTTGGGTTCATATCATCATGTTTCTACTCTGTTTGCATAAATTACTGATCCTAAATAATAACACCTTTCTTCTAATTATAAAGGCTCCTCGTTGACCCAAAATTGTAGAAATATAACTAGGCACCCATGAGTCACCATTTAAGGCCCTTTTCATCCCTTTTCTAATTATAATAACTCCTTGCAACCTCTAGGTTGTGTAGTGGCAACTCGACACTCATGAGTTACCATCCAAGGCCATTTATGCACTTTTTCCATAAAACCCAATGAGAACATTGTGCCAATTGTTCCAAGGCTAGATATTGTCCAAACAAAGATTAAACTAGTTCAATCCATAGTTCAAATGCCTTATAGTCTAATGGTTCAATTAGATAAAACCCCTACACATATTTCCATACTAGAACTCTTACAAAAATATGATGTTCACAGAACCATCTTCAACAAACTTCTGCAAGAGTCTATGTCTAATGATATAAACCTTGATCAGTTCCCAAACCTAGTTGGACACATGTCTTCATTTAAAAAAATCACATTTGATCAAAAATACATGTCCACCCTTGGCCCGAACCATAATAACCCACTATACATTGAGATAATTATTATGGATCACAAGATCAAGCGGGTTCTTATAGATAATGGTTTAGGGCTGAACATCATATCTCTTAAATTGGTGTAATGATTGGGCTACATAGATAAAGACATTCATCCAAAAACTATTACAATCAAGGCTTACGATAATGCTAAGAGGGATTCATTGGGTACGATGTGGTTGCTAGTCTATTTGGGTCTATTTCTCATCACACATTATTCTATATTGTAGATATTAAGCTTCCTTATAGCATACTTATTGGTCATCTTTAGATCCATGAAGTACAAGTATTTCCATCTACTCTTCACTAATGCCTTAAGTTTCCCCATGATGGGGTCAAGCTTACAATTACTGATGATCAGCAACCATATCAATATTGCAAACATCTTGAAGTAGAGTTTCATAATTATAACTATTACCCAAGTTCTAAATTCATTACAAAGAAGAATAAAGCCATCATTTCTCATCCATCTCCATCTAATCATATAGACCCTGGTGATCTAGCCTCTACTTTGGCCAATCCATTTCCTGCAGCTCTGGCCAAAAAGGTTATTATTAAGGACATAGGCATTTCCATGTACCACCTAAAGGATGTCCCCCATATTGTAAAATTACCAAAATCTCATAATACATTTTGTAAGCTTAAAACTTCCCAGATGCCTAATAGACCCAATCAGATTTGGCAACTAAAGAAGAAACAACCAAAACCTCCTATGGTTTTTATACCTGTAATTGCACCAAATAAAGATCGAGAGGATTTTACCAAAGGAGATTGGTTATATCTTGAAGGCCTTGCTTATTATTTTTAGAATCCAAAGTATCCTATCTCTAATAGAATAATGAATCATATTGAATATATCGAGAAAGGCCTTGGCCCATAGGCACAAGGAATTTTAGAACCCTTATTAGTTGGAGTCATCAATTAGAATCATGGTCTCAGATTTAAACCACCAAAGGATGACCTCATGACATTTTATAGTGACTCTTCCAAAGTGACTAGTAACGAGACTCATAACAATGACATAATGTCCCATTATAGCCTTTTCAATGAGCTTGTTAATTCAGATTTGTTTGATTTAAATGCCATATTGACCATAACACCTATTGGAGCTTCCCATCCTAAAGAAAAAACCCATCCTAGTGGTGCCTCCCTTATTAAAGAAATACGTTATGTCTTTACTATTGGATCTTCCCATCTTGAATCAAAAACCCATCCTAGTGGTGTTTCCCTTCCTGAAGTAGGACATTATATCTTTACCATTGGTGTTTCCTATCCTAAAGTAAACCCTCACTGTAACCTATATCTTTTCCACCCTAAACTTATAGATTGGGATCAACAAAATTTAGTCATATGCCTCAATAATTTTCAAAATGAAGAATTAATTAAAGAATACATGGGTCTATGAGATGCATTCCCCATTGGTGATCATAAGTAAGGTTTTGATTTTTCATTGAATTCTTCTTTCATTGAATTCTTCTACCTATTTTAAAGAGCAAGAAAAATTTCTTGGTCATAATAAACAACAAACATCAAGATATTTAGGTGAAAACCTCTTTAAGGCATTTGTCGATCAGGGAAAAAGTAAAGAAAAAGACAAGCCTTTGAGTGAAAACCTATTTTAACTGCTCTTAGGTAGGAAAGTTTGCTCATCCCCTCAGGACATAGAAAGACCATCCAACCCAAGTTCCATAGCTAGTACAAGGATCTCTTCATAATAACATCACATATTTTAACATCTTACTCTCAAGGTTTTAGAGGTTTTTACCAATTGGCCTTTACCTAAGAAGGTAGATTCTGATTCTTCATATTATCCAAATATTTGGGAGGAACAATAAGAATATATAGCATAAAAAGATGACCATGACCATACATTGCCCATAATTATAGAATATGGATCCACACTCCTTATGGAGAGCACAATAGAAGTGAATTTTGAAACCCATGAAGATCCCAAAATTGTTTATCTTGAATCTTTATTTACTATAGTAGAGCATGAACATATTATATCCATTCTTAAGGATTATATACACATCTTTCCATGGGAATACTTTGACAGGCCAGGCTTGGACCCAAATTTAGTTATGAATCATCTTGTTGTTCACCCTGATGCTAAACCAATCAAGAAAAAGTTGAGAAAAATACATCCATGCATCACCCTTTTGGTTGAGGCCGAGTTGGAAAAATTGTTAGGAGCTAATCTTATCAGACCACTAGACTACTATGAATGGATTTTTAACATAGTACCAATGAGTAAAAAGACCCCATGCATACATGTTTTTACTAATTTTCATGATATTAACAAAGTATGCCCCAAAGATGATTTTTCTCTTCCCAACATTGACATGATTATCAGCTCAACTGCTGGGTATGAGATGCTATCCTTAATGGATGGATTTTCTAGTTGCAATTAGATCAAGATAGCCCTTAAAGATCAACATAAGACCATGCTCACCACTTTATGGGGGGAATTATATTACCAAGTCATGCCATTTGGTTTGAAGAATGTTGAAGCCACATATTAGCATGCAATGATTGTCATCTTACATGACATGATGCATGACATTATCAAGGAATATGTTGATGATATACTAGCAAAATCAAGAATAAGAGCTAGACATCCTGACATTCTACAAAGAATATTTGAGAGGTTTCATGCATATAAAGTCCACTTAAATCCTAAGAAATGTGTCTTTAGAGTCACATCAGGAAAATTGCTAGGGTTCATTGTATCACAATGATGGATCAAAGTCAACCCTATAAAGGTCAACACTATTATAGAAATGCCTCCACCAAAAAATATTAAATAGTTACAAGGTCTACAAGGAAAGATCCAGTATATACACAAGTTCATTTCTCAATTGGTAGATAAGTACCACCCATTTACCCATCTATTAAAGAAAGGGGTAACATTTTGGTGGGATGAAGATTGTCATATAACATTATCAAAGCTTAAAATATACTTAGCCAATCCACTAGTCCTACGACCTCCAACACAAGGAAAGCCACTAATTTTTTATAGTCTGCCACAAAACATGCACTGGGGGCACTTTTGGCTTAGCATACACTATTTATTATTTAAGCCACACATTGGTAGCTTATGAAAAATATTATATGCCTATTGAGAAGGCATATTTAGCTATGGTGTTTGCCACTAAGAAATTGTGACATTATATGATAAATAACAAAACTATTATTATCACCAAGGTAAATCCTCTCAAGTTCCTCTTATCTAAAGAAAATATTCAAGGACACATGGATAAATGGATTATGATTCTCAGTGAGTTTTATATTGAGTACCAGAATCAAAAGGCAATCAAAGCACAAGTTCTTATTGACCAACTTGTAGAAGCTCCTCTTACAACCACTCGACCTCTCAACTTTGACCTTCTAGATGATTCTATGATGATGATGATGATGATGATGATGATGATGATGATGATGATGATGATGATGATGATGATGATGATGATGATGATGATGATAGAATAGGCATCACAAAAAATTGAATAGTGGACACTTTATTTTGATGTATCCTTCACATCCTGAGGGTCTAAAGCTGGCATATTGTTGATTATGCCATAAGGGGATTTGATCTATAAAGCATTTCATATATAATTTTAGTGTACAAACAATATGGCCAAATATGAGGCATTGGTTATAGGGCTTCATCTTGATATATAATGGGATAATCAAAGCTTAAAGGTCTATGGAGATTCATATCTAATCATAAATCAAACAACTGATCAGTATTAAACAAGAGATGATAAGCTTGTTCCTTATAAGAAAATTATTGATAACCTCAAAACACATTTTAAATGTCTATAGTTTGAGCAAGTTTCATGAGTCAATAGTAGATCTACCGATGCCATGGTAATAATTAGTTTTGTGATTCAAGTGCATGATAGTGATAAACAATATCAGTTATTGATTGAAAGTCTACTTTAGTTGGCACATATTCTATCAGATTCATAAAGGATATGCACCGTTGTTGATCCTAATTCCTCACCTAAGTTACCATGGTACCAAGATTTTTATAACTATTTCCATAGTCATGTATTTCCTTCCAAACTTTCCAATAACCAAAAAAAATTATTCCTTCATCATTTAACATGTTATATCCTTCTTGGAAATACACTTTATCATAAAGTCTATGATGGAACACTTTTTCATTGTTTATCTTTAGGAGAATCTAAGTTGGCACTAAAGGAGGTTCGTGAAGGAATGTGTGGGGCCATACCAATGGTGTAGTACTAACAAAGAAACTCCTCAGAATAGGCTATTATTGGCCCAAAATGGAGACAAATGCTTGTAATTATGTAAAGAAGTGTGTTCTTTATTAGTATCATGGCAACTTGATACATACACCTTCCTTACCATTACAATTGATTACAACACCATGGCCATTCTCAACTTGGGGTCTCGATCTCATTGGGAAGAAAATTAACCCAACACATGTAGATGGCCATAAGTAGATTTTAACTACAATCAAGTACTTTACTAAGTGGATTGAGGCCATTCCTCTCACTTATGTCACCAAAAAACAAATAGCCAAATTTATTCATTACCATATCATCTGTCGATATGACATCCCAACCCATATTATATCTGATAATGGTGAATTCTTTGTGAACCAAGATGTGAAATATCTTTTTGAAAAATTTAAGATCAAACACAAGAAATCCACTCCATATAACTTGCAAGGAAATGGACAAACTGAGGCATCAAATAAAACTATTCTATCCATCTTAAATAAAATTGTCAATGATGTTGGTAATTGGCACTTTCAACTCTTTCCTACCTTTTGGGCTTATAGAACCAATCATCACACCCCAACTAGAGCTATTTCATACTCCCTTATTTGTGGCACTGAAGCTACCATCTTAATTGAGATTGAGATCCCATTATTAAGAATATCACTAGAGCACATTGAAGATAATGAAGACTATAGAGTCTCATGACTATATGAACTAAAGATTCTTGATGGTAAGCATTTGGTTGCCCTAGAAAATATGTAGGCTTATCAAAATATATTTTGAAGAAGCTAAAACAAACACATTCTCCCTTGAGAATTTGAGATTGGTGACTTAGTTTTGAAAGAGAATCAGAAGGACATGAATGTTGAACCTAAAAAAAAGGTAAGTTTTAGCCTAATTAGTTAGGACCATATATTGTCACATATAACTATGGATCAGGAGCATATCAATTGGATAAACCTAATGGTGAAGAACTTTTAGAGCCCATGAACATCATACACCATAAGAGGTTCTATACATGAATAGATTTTAACCATTGTTTATAAGACCCCTAACTTGGGGGTACTTGTGCTATCATAATTTTATCCCACCCTTTTATCTTACCTTAAACACATGTTATACTACCCTGGTCCACTTTTCATAGTACCCAACAGTAAAGGCTTTGAACCCTTGGCACTCTGAACACATTCTTCATCCCATTCTATATTTTTCTCTTCGAGAAGCATATTATTTGTTGTCTAGAACATGTTACAAGCTTGAACACTTTTTTTCCCTTGACCAATTATGATCTTGATTATGTCTCATGAACATTATTAACATCCTTAGTAATAGTTTAGCTAAGACAATCTTATGCAGCTTTAAACAAGTGAACATATCCATCTTCTTAGTTTCAATAGTTACTGCTCTTTCTTATTTTATCAAGATCCCTCCCTCTCATTGATTAATGAGCATGGGCCATTGTAGTCAACTTAACTATCTTATTGGAACCTCTAATCTCAAGATGTGCATCTCCTTAACTATATGGTCCCACCTTGTACATATTTTATCACAAAAAAACCAAAAAATATTAGAAATACTTTGAAAATACTAAAAACATTAGAACATGATCCAAAAAATAATAAAAACATTATCTCATGCTTCTGTATATTTTTACATTCCCATTCCACCATGCTACATTCTTGCCATTTTGAAAGCACAAAAACACCACTTCATTTCATCTTGTCCCATGCACTTGCCATTTTGTAAAATCATTCTTTCTCATCTCATCAGTTTTTTGTTTGATAGACCATTCTCATTTGTTTATCGTATCTTCCATTTCTTCTATAACATTAATCATGTTGGTCTAATCATCATTTTTTTTCTATCCTATTTCTTGGGAGAACTATATTTGGCCTAAAGTTCATGTTGGATCATGCATCCATATAACTATGTAGGCAGCATCCACTTGTCTTATACATCTAGAGTTAGCTCAGCCAACCCCTTCCTTTTCTTCTCTTCTCCCATTTCTTCTATCATTTTTTCTCTTTAATTAGGGAACAATTATCATGTCATTATTCTTTGTTATGATGTGGTAGAAAGTAACGCCTCTACCACACATGCATGAACATTTGTCTTTAAACCGTACTAAATTGGTTTTTATTTGTGTGTGTTTATTTGAGTTTGTGTGTGTTAATTTGAGTTTTCTTAGTGTTTTGTTGTTATTTCACACCTCTCCTTTTATTTCTCATCATTTTCTCTTTTTATTACTTTTTATCTCCATTCTTGGTCTTGTGTTTCCTTGATTGTTTTTCTATTTGATTTTACCTTTCTCTTTTATGTTTAAGAATGCCTTGATGGTCCACATGGATCTTGATTATTTATATATTTGTCTCATGTCATTCATAAGTTATTGCCTTTTGTTTTTAAAACATTTTGATCCTATTTAAGATCATATCTTGATTTCAAGTTAGGTTCATTTATGTTTGTCTTTTTCTTTGTCTTTGCTTTTTTGTTGTTGTTTAAATGTAAATCTTTGTAACTCTAGTTTTGTTCATTATTTTACCATTATACTTATTTATATGTATTCACATTTGATATGGCTCAGCGTAATTAGAATCCTATGTCATTATAAGTTATTCATACTTATGATGCCTAATTTATTTTTTTATAGTAAGCACTTTGTGCTTAGGTCTCAAAGTCTTAACATCAACATTAGCTCTAATGAATGATTCTCAAGAAAATTTTGTAAAACCTAGGCTCATGATATGGAATTAGGATTTTAGGTAACATGCATTTTAAAACTCACATCTATGCTTAGATGTGCATCTCTTTGCATACATTGTGAGTCTAATCAATTCTAGGTCATTTTTCATCATTCCTCATTCCATTCTCTCCCAAATTTGGGTGAACTACATTGGTTTGAAGTTCATGTTGGAACATGATTCCATGTAACTATGTAGGCAGTGCTCAATTTATATTGAGGTCATCTCAGATACCTCTATTATTATTTTCATCTCTCTCATCACTTTGTGCATTCTCATATGCTTGTTTTTATATGGCTTTCTAAGCCATTACATAATTACATGTACATTTGTGCCTGCTTACTTTAACCTATATTTTTGGTTATATCTTTGATATATTTTTGATTGCCAATTGCCCATGTTGGGGCACAACATCTGAACCCTATCTGAATAAAATCAGCTCTATAGGGGTAAAAGCATTATTTATTCTTTATCAATGGTCAAGATTCACCCTACTAGGGTACAACTATTTTATCATGATCACATATGCTCTACTGGAGTACTTATTATATTCTCTTTAGACACCCCATTCTAGTGGTGCTTTCCTTTTTGAAGCAAAACACTGCCTCTTTTCCTCTAATTCCAAGCTCTTCACACTAATTTCCATGATGGCAATCTTTTAGTGTGCAACTTGTCTTAGGATTGATCAATACCATAAGAATGCATCTTGTACTCTCAAAGTAGGTACCTTTACAGTGTGTCCCTTACATTTATGGATTTTATCTCTCTTATTCCCCCCATTTTTGGGGCATATTATACCTCTAATTATATTTTTAACATTGATGTTAATCACATGTGTAAGAATTAACTTGTCTAGATATGATCTATTCCATGGGTTAACCTCTCAATTTCTCTCTTTTTAAGAGTTCATCCTTCTCTTTCATCCTAGTATGTCTTCTCGAGGGGGCATCATAGGTGTATTCCAATTTATTATTGAAAAATATTTTATTTAAAAATATGTTACTTCACCTAAATGTCTTACTCGCCTTCTTAAATAGGGGAAAACATAGACATCTAATTCCTAACACCATTTGTGCTGAAATTGTCAATCATACTTGAATTGTACTCAAATGCACATTTTAGGTCAAAATCCATAAAACACAGTAAATGATTTTAATTTGTCATTCAAAAGTGATAATTTAGGTCAAATATTCACTAAATAGAGCAATACAATTTATGGGCCAGCTAACTTTGATCAATTCATTTTGAGTCAAAATGATGATTTTGCTTTTTGTGCTCTAGATCACTCTTTTCTTCTAAATTTATTGGTACATGCCACGTACCTTTGTTATTTTATGTTGGAAACATCCTAAATGGATATATAGTTTTGGCACATCTAATGTCACCTTATAATTCTTCTTGAGACAAATTAAAACTTAGTAATATTATTTTATGATCATTTTGATTAATTGAGGTCCAATTTTCAAATAATTGCACAAATGTTGATTATCATTGTTTGAGGCTAATTAATCCAAATCAAGAGGTTAAGTGGATTTTAAATGACATTTTTTGAATATTTATTTTTGAAAATTGATTCTTATTAACTTCATCGTCGAGTGACATTATTTCTTGGGAAGATATCCCTAGGCCATGAATGCCACAAATATCAAGATTATGGGCCGCTCATGCCTAGTTAATGCCTCCCATGCCTCTTCAATGCCCCTGCTTCCAAGGTCATGATGAAGATAATTATGAGTTTAATTTGAAATATTAGGATTATCCATGGCCACACATCTCAATCTTGAGATGGACAGTCATGGTTGATCCTGACCAATCTCAAAAATCTATAAATAGAGAAGACATGGACATGAATTTTAAGCTTGAATATTGCAAAGTTATAATGTTAAATTGTTTCCACAATCCTTTACATTTGACCATTAATTTTGTTTTCAAGCTTCATTGATAGGCTGGTTTAGTGATTTGGAATCATGATCCTAGGTTTTATGGAGTGTTATTGAGACATTGGAGGAGCTTGCGACCATTGTTGACAAAGACAAGGATGCTTGATTAAGGAAGAACATTATTTTGAGCCACATGAGTATGGTGAATCCATTTGGGAAGGTAATATGATGTTACTTTCTTACATTTATTTCTCTCTATCCTTTGTAATTCCCATAGGAATAGATAGGCTTGGTTAGTTAGTTCTTTATGCATGTTTCATTATTTATGGACTAATGCTTGATTAACTTGATTTTTAATCCTCTATATAGTATCCCCTCTGACATTATATATGATGATGAAGGATCATTCAAGAACAAGGATGTAAACCAGCTATATACCTAATATAACATCACACAACAATTTTCTACATCATATTACCCTCAAGGTAATGGCCAGGCTGAAGCATCAAACAAAACCTTTATCAATATTCTCAAAATGATTACCAATGATGTTGGTCATGATTGGCACTTACAGATATTCCCTACCCTTTGGGCATACCGTAACAATCATCATACTCCTATAGATGCCACTACATACTTGTTTATGGTACTAAATCCATCCTTTCCATTGAGGTTGAATTGCCTTCACTACACATATCTTTTAAACATGTCTTAGATGATCACAACTATCAAGTATCTTGATTGAAAGATATATACATATTTGATGAAAAATGAATAAATATGCTCAAAAATATTTAGGCATATTAGAACTAACTGAAAGGCCACTATAATCGACATGTCAAATATAGAAAATTAGAATGTGGTGATCTTGTTCTTAAATAAAACCTAAAGAATACCACAACTAAGAAGAAGCATAAAGGTAATTTCAACCAAACTAGATAGGGTCTTTCATCATTACTATATATTATGGATTAGGGGCATACAGGCTTGCCACACTAGATGGAGATGAACTTCTTGAGCCAATGAATATTATTTACCTCAAGCAGTACTATGATTGAGTGCTAAGGTGTATTATCTATAAAGACCATTTTAGTGGTGTCATTTTATCCTTATTCTTCTTTATACAAGTATCATTCTTATCCATCCTTTTAGCCTTATCCATTTTACCATTTTATTTTATCAACCAGACATGTTTTAAAGCCTAGCTTGTTTGACCTTGGTTTTTGTCATTCATTACGCATTTTCAACACTAAAGAAGCTGATTAGTTTCATCAGTTATTTCAATTAATTCATATAGAAATAATATTTCATAGCAATATGATAGAATTTTTGGTAGTTGCATCCTTCATTTTTTATTCCTTTCTTATCACCAGTCTTAATACTAATTATAACCACTTTTGGGAAAATTAGTACCATTAATCTATGATGTTGTGTCCTAGTTATAACCACCTATGGAAAAACTAGGAGATTTTTTTTTTTATTAAGTCTTCACATACCAAATTACCACATCCTATGCCATACTATGCCTTTTTACCACTTGTGCCTATTTTGTTTGAATTAACTACTACATTAGTCAAATTCCTCCATTGTAGAAAAAAACTATAGTGATTTGAGGTCCTACTCTAGTAGGCATCACTCGATACTTTTTGAGGTTAGATTGGTCAACCCCTTGCCATACTCTCACCATTTTATGAGAAACCTAAGTTTGAACGCTCTCACCATTTTGTGAGCAACCTAAGTTTGAACTCTCTCAACATTTTATAAGCTTGAACCATTTAGTGTCTTATCATTCTTGATTAAGTTGAGATACTTCAAAAAATTATAAAAATATTTGTAAAATCATTATAAAAAACTAGCATTGACCATTTATTTTCCTTAAGGATTCTGAGAACCCTTGTTAAGTTACACAAAAAGCACTTGTCACTTAATTTCCCCATCCTTTTTGGCCTTTTCTCTCACATGCTTGATATTTTTCAAGACCATTCCTCTTCTTCTATCACATCCATTCTATTTGTTTTCATCAATTATCAAATTCTTCCCATTCCTTGGGAGAACTACATTTATCCTAAAGTTTTTGTTAGATATTACATCCATTGAACTATGTAGGCAATGTCCATTTGCCTATTGCATATGGAGACAACCTGACCACCCCCTTTATTTTCTTTTATTCCCTCATTTTGTTTGTTTGATAAGTTGTCATCTATTTTCTAGGGGCAATGTTTGTATGGTTTCTATTGAGTGCTTCTTTGTTTGTTTCTTTGTTATTTTATTTTTGTACCTATTTATTTGCTTTTATCACTATTGCCTTGATTCAATTTATGTGTGTTCATCAGGTGATTCCATACCCATTCTTACACTTGAATCTATCCATATTCATATGTTTACATTGTCATCATGGTTTCTATCATTGGTGCATTGTTTTCTATTGAGTATTGGATTATGGGAGTTAATATTTATGCATATTTTGGCTAAATACTCATGATGTTATACCATGATGATTATTGACATGTGTTATAGCAAACCTCAGCTTCAAGAATTCTATTTAGCAATGGTGGCATCAACATCTCTTCAGTACCGACATCCTGATTCAATCCCAATCATATCCCAAATAGAGTAATTAACTACAAAATAATTTTAACCTTTATTAGTTCAAACAAGCATCTCCCTACTAGTAAGTTATTCTAATTCATCATTACCCTCTGTGTTAAGTTATCATCATCCTTAGCCAAGTTTATCATGTTTTTCATAATCAAGGTCTAATGATTATAACTGTCTATGGACAAATCATTGTACACCATCCCACTTGCATTTCTCAATGATTATAATTGCCTTTAGGCAAATTACTACATTCTCACCATTTTAATTTTTCTACCCATATAAGGGCATGTTGTTATCTTGGTTTTCTATCCTGTCTAGGGTAGCTCCAACTTCTCAATTATTATAACCACCTTTAGGCAAATTATTGTGTTATTATACCATGTTGCCACTATTAGGGTATAATTCTTATAACTTCCTTTAGGCAAACCATTGTACACCATCCCACTTTCATTCTTAGTGATTTTGACTACTTTTTCAAAATAATTATGTTTTCACTCCATTATCTTTTGTTTCTTTGGTCCCCTCATTTCACTTCTTATTAAGGGACTGTTTGCTTACCTACTTGTGCCAACCATTCCCTTGAGGGGGAAAACCATCATACAGATAGTTTATCATCATTGTAATTATAGGCATGCATGAACTTTTCATTCTTTGAGAATATTTTACTATGCTTATATCTTGCAACACCTTCCCAAACAAGGGCAAACTGTAGACTTTTAAATCTAGCCAATGATAACCTCCAACTAGATTTTTGACTAATTTCTACCAAAGTGCACAATTTGGCCTAAAAACACTAAATCACATTAAATGAGTTGAAATTGATATATTCAAGTACTAATTATGGCTAGAGTATCATTAAATGGGGCAATGCAATTTATGGTCTAGTTAAATTTGATCAAATCATTTTGACTCAAAATGTCAATTTTACACCTAGGTGCTCTAGATTGCTCTTTTCTATCAAATTTATTTTACAAGATAAGTGTATTTTTTATTTAGTGTTTACAACATCCTAAATGGTATAATGGATTCAACACATTTGACATTGACTTCCAATTCTAATCCAGTCAAATTTGGACCAATAACAAGGCATTCTAATCAATTTGAGTAATTTGTACATAAAATGCTTAATCATGCTTAAGATCTAATTAATCCAAATCAAGGCCTAATTAATAATTCCTTGGAAACTTGTTTTTAGAAATTAATATTGAATACCTGCATCATCAAGTGACCTCATTTCTTAGGAAGACATCCCTAGGCCATAAATACCACAAATATCAAGTTTATGGGCTTCCCATGCCTCTTTATTACCTCCCATGCCTCATTAATGCCCATTATTCAAATTTCATGATGAGGATAATTATGAATTTTAATTACATAATTCAATTAATCCATGACCACACATCTCACTCTTGAGATAGATGGTCATGGTTGATTCTGGTCATTCTTGAAAATATATAAATAGAGAGACCATGAACATCATTTTTAAGCTTAATTTGTGCAAAGTTATAATGCATTATTGGTTATAAAATCTTCATGTAAACTAGTGTTACCATGCTAAATTTATTCCAATCCAAGACAAGCTAAAGCTAAATGTGCCAAGGAGAGATGGAGATAGCCAAGCTTCCATTGATGAGGATTTCATGAGCACAAACTAAGCAAGCCAATCAAATAATACTCTTGGAGCATCAAGGAAGGTAAGTAATATGTGTTTTCTTGAATTTTAGTTGTGCTTTATTCATTTATATTTCTTCACTAAGCTCACCCTAGTAAATAGGCATGAAGATGTTAGTTTAGTGTGTTTTTTATTTGGTTTAATTCACTAACACTATACTAATCTCCTCTTATTAGTAAAATTTATAGTTCACACATGGACCCAATGAAGAGCTATCCAATCAAAAGATGAAACTTGGCAAAATATCATGTAATCCATTTGGATAGCCCAGTATTTAAAAGGGCACTAAGTGTTGAGCACATGTGTCAAGTATAACACATAGTTGTCTATAAAGTACAAGTTATTGGTGTAAATTAAATGTTGATGGGACTCATTTTGGTAATTATAAAGCCAAGTCACCTCAAGGGAAAAGTCAAGCCTATAATGAAATGCCATGTGGACAAATCAAGAGCAATAATTTGTTGAATCTTCAAAGTGGATTTTCAAAGCTATTATAAAAAAATTGAAGATCCATCTAGGGATTGAGTCAAAGTAAGTTACAAATACTTGACATTTATGACTCGTATCTTTTAGTTCAAAATTATAAAAAAATTTAGAGTTTAAAGCTTTTTATCTTGAGGCATTACATTCACTTTCAATTGTTATCTACTGAATAACTCTAAAGCATTATGTGTTATTTGATAAGGACTTCTATGCATTCATTTGACATCAAGACAATCCATGATCTCATTAATCAAAAAATTTGGAAAACATGGCCGAAGTAGGAACATCTAGAGCTACCAATCCATATCAAGTTCCATTCCTCTACTCTTATGGAATGAACATCATCTTTTGGGACACCACTTTTAATTCCATTACATTAGCCACTAAAGAAAAGTATTACAATGATTTATTTTACCATGTGGAGATGATATAGATAGAGAAAATCATGATGACAAAGGCCCTAGTGATGAAGAAGATAGGTTAGATATCTCAGTGCTCAAGTAGACAAGATTGCATAAGGCTACATCTAATATAGTGGTCCTCCCCTGCATAGACTTAGTCTACCAAATATTTATTCAATATAGGTGTGTAGATAATATTATGTCCTTTAATTTGGGTAATGACATTGATTTCATATCTAAGTTAGCCTTTCAATCTTATTATGATTTTCCTAGACTAGAGATTATCTATAATTAATAAACTATCACCCAATGGCTTAAAATGTAAAACATTAGTTAAGTTTTGAGGTACTAGGAAAAAACTAAGGGGAGATTCATTTTCAAATCCAAGATCAATTATATCCCCATCACCCAATTTAGAAAAGGGGTAAGACTGGGGATGGATATGATGAATAGGATGCATGGGGCCAAGGAAACTAGCCACATAGATGAGAAGTGGGTTCCACTTCTATCCATGATCATATATGATGCCAACACTCCCACTATAGGAGAGATCATTTCTTGTAACTTGATAGCCCAAATTAAGAAGGTCATGAACAACCTAGGAGATCATTTTTATATGATATCCTACTTGGTTGATGTCATCTGTACTACCCAAAAGTTTCCCCAATTCACCAATTGGGATCCAAACCTAAAGTGGACCATTCCCCATGTATTCTCAAAATTAAGATTTTATAAGTACAAGCAGGAGATGTGGGTAATTTCCAAGTTTTTCTACCCAATTATATATAGGGCCATCCATGAGAGGCCCATACCTAGGCTATTTAAATAAATTCAAACAACACTCAACACATTAGGAATATGCTAGTATTATCTATATTATATGGTAATAAGAGTAGTAAAAATAAAGATATTCCCCTTTAGGCTACCTACCATAGTTCTAAACAAGTTGTCTAGATAAGATATTTCCTTCCAACTACTCATAGGAGTAGATGGATTATGCAAGAATAAGAAAAGGGGATTGGTTCATCCTCAATTATCCAATGCTATCCAATTAAAATCAAGAAATGGAACTCAATCATGGATTATACCAATAAAAGTTCCACCTTTATTTTATAAAAGGATACCAATAGGGAATGGGACCCTACACATTTAACATTTAATCACTATGTCAAGCACAAGGCAGTTCGAAGCATTATATACCATCATGAACTTGAGGATGAAGATAGTTTATACCTCAATGTATCCAATGACATAGAGGTAAATCAAAGGTTAAATTCTATTAATATCCCATAGGTAAAAGGGAGGATGGATGATATAGGGTTTTACCAAGTTTTTGAACATCAAGATACTCATGCAGGAACATCAACATCTATAGTCCATACTACTATTGTTGAGTAGGAAGGGCCAACTAACCCACAACTTAGTTAGATAATAATACAAGAATTGTCTCCTAAATTTTATAAAAGAGGAGCTAATGCAAGAAATCAAGTTAAGAAATCTTTATTTTTAGGATCCCCATCTAGCAATCCATCCCAAATATAAAGTGCTACCTTAATATAAGCAACACCTTCAGTGGAATCTACAGTTACATTTATTCTAGCATCAATAACTTCAACATCAGGGTTGATTCCCTTGCTTCCTATCAAAGAGAAACAAGATATTATAGGCTAGGAGCATGTTTTTTACCTCCTTTATTTTTTTATAAACAACCCTTGAGATTAACTAGTGAGCCCCAAACTACAGACTATGTGAACCTCTTTCCCTATCATCCCCTCCCTAGACCTATCATTAGGCCTGTGACCATGTCATTTCCCATTATCAACCCATTCATCATATCATCCACTTATAGGGTATGAATAATGGCTAATTTTCCCCTAGTTATGCCTAGACTAGGTCCCTAGCTACCTAAGAAGAAGAGGCCCACTTTTATCATTCCCTAAGTTCCCTTATTCACAACTAGTGCTTTAGCTAGCACTAGTTCTTATTCATTCTAGAGATGAAACATCCCACTTTGGCCCCAAGCTCTACCTTTTTATTGGTCATGTCCATAGTTTCTTCCCAAACATCTAATTTCCAAGGACTAACTCTAACCCAATAATTACTTCCATTTACTCAACCTCTGAGTTACTCTTTATACAAATCATGGATAAAACAAATGCAACTAGATAGATTAGAAAATGATAATTTGGTCATAGTGGAGCCTTCATAGGTCACATTGAATTTAGATAAGAAGGTTGGAGCCATGAAGAGGTTGATCAAGAGGAAGGTTACTCATCTAGACCAAATAATTGTATATGAATCAGAGGAGACTCTGTTTGAGATGACCAAGAAAATGAAATCTAGGTTGGGTCAAAAAAAATATTATGAGGATGAACCCCTCTTAGATATTCAAGCAACTATGGATGTGGATGTTGAATTGGTAAAAGGAGTATAATAGAGAACAACTAACCTAGAGTAGTATCAAAAATCCACATTATCAAAGGAAACCATAACAAAGGTGGAATGGTTTTTGGGATAAATGTTTGATACATTGAACACCTTGGACCACTACAAGGTAAAGGGAGATGAATTTTATAATAGGATCCTCAAGGTAGATGTCACATATGGGACATATGATAGAAAAATAATTAACTTGGCAAAGTTGATTAGAATGAATAAGTTTGATAACTTGAATTTGATCCCATTAGAGGACTTGACCATTTCTGAAACCTACATAATTGGCATAAGGGTCTAAACTAGTGGATTGATGAAATGAAATCTTTGGGCTAGTCTCTTACCCCACAAGGTGATAGAGTCAGAATTTTGCTAAAGGATATTAAGATCACACACCTTGCTAACAAGGATGGTTCCATTATTAGCAAGGATGCCTTCAAGGCCTAGTGAATTTTTTTTTAAACTTCATAAATTAGGCCATGGACATATGAGTAAAATTAAGGTAGGAGATGGTAGATTTGGCAACCTCTACCAATTAGAAGATAGAGAATATTATGGAAATTAATGAAGCTATAGGACTTCTCCTAAGAAAACATGATGTAATGGTTGAGCTTAAAATCAAAATACTGAAGGATCCTATTATTGATCTAAAATTAATTAACATTGACTATTAGAGGTGCTTTGAATAATGGAAAGGGCAAATAAAAACTTAGAAATGAGAACCCAATAAGCCATAAACCATCACCATAGGAACCTCTACCTCCTTGACCCCTCTTGGGATATCTTCTACCTCAGTTAGAAAAAAAACACTCCTTCACCTATTATGGGTTCACATCCATATTATTTTATGCTAGGATCTTTATCATCAACCACACTAGTAGGATCTCAACCCAACACTTTAAGAACAAGATAAACATCTGTTGGGGTTTCTCCTGATAAGAATCATGTCCTAATTCCCTTCAATTACATTACAAAATATTCCTCTATTTAAATAGGGAATATTCTCTAGGTTTAAGACATTATGGACCTTGTCCACTGATAGGTGTCATATATTTTGTTCTCTTGAAACCATATTAGGCATTAGAGGTCCTATATAGGGGTTTTCACCCTTTATCATACTTCAAAAACAAAATTTTGTGAGAATAATGCAAAGAGAAAGAATAATTCCCATAATTCGCTCATTATTTTCATATGTTCTTGTTTATTAAAGCTTTGATAATAATGAATGATTTCATTTCATTCAATGGTTAAATATAATAATAGTGTTTCAAATGTATCTTGTTAGTTTTTGCTTTCATCTATGCTAACAAAGTTTGTTATGTATGCTATGTTTTCTTTCTATTCTTCTCATGAATGTAGTTAAATTAATTTATTGTAGGTAGTCATTTTAAAAGAATAAAATTCAAATATAAGCGTTATATTCATCCTATAATCCCCACTGTATTTTTTGTATTATGAGTTTAGAACTAGGATATCATGACTGTTAGTTTTGTTTGCATTATTGTTAAAAGAAGCTAAAGGAGATTTGTTGGTATTTGTTATAGCAAATAATTTTTTTTCTAATCTACCTTAATATTTTGAACTTGTTTATAAATGTGAATCACCTTCGATCAAATATCATTGTAAATATCCACTTATTTTCTTAAAGTTTGGGAATAAATTGGAAAATTACAAAGGTAATTCTACATCATAACAATACAAAGAAATTTTAGATATATCGTATCACTACTGAGTTCCCATATTCCATAAAATAGGTTATGTTTGAAGACTAAAGGTGGTATCCACATAATCATCCATCAGAAATTAATTAATCCCTAGGGTCTTCCAGTACCTACACTATAAAATGAGAAACATTGTTCTATTTTTCATATTATATCTTTGACACAGATATACATCAACATATTTAACACCTTATATATATAAATAAATAACCTTATATATATGGTGTTTTTTGTTTATGTATATACGGTGATTTTATATATATATATATATATATATATATATATATATATATATATATATATATATATATATATATATATATATATATATATAGTTGGAGGAAAAATGACTAAGATGGGAGGGTGAATTAATCTTATAAAATTTCCTTATCAATTATACTTAAGCAATCATGAATCATTCAAACAAGAATATAGATCTAATAAGCATAAACACCTATCCACATAAGCATGAAATACAAGAACAAATCACATATGTAGGAAACCTTCAAGGGGAAGAAAACCCATTGATATATGAAAATGTACTATATTCCTTTAATATAAACACAAAATTTAGTGAAGCACCAACTCCACATGGAACACCAACCCCAACTAGCTAATCACCAACTCAACTAGGCTTTAACAAACACTAAATGGAAAGGAAGCACCAACCCCCTAGATGACTCAACACCAACTCATCCAATTTATTGATTTGATAAAATTTATAACACCTTCTTTCTCAACCAATTGATGATTACCACCTCATCAACTCTTTACACTCTTATCCTTCTCAAACTTCCTTCTACACCTTTTCACTCAATTAGGTCTCTTCAAGACTGATAAGGTCATATGACCTTAAATTTTGTACACAAAACCTCTATAAAATATTTATCAAATAATTTATACACTGTCTATAATACCTTCTTCTACTCACCAATGTACTATTTTATTCATTTGTTCTCTACTCACATGAATAGGCCTAAAAATTGTCTTGTATATATACAAGCCTCTTACTCATATACTTCTTAGTCAGCCAAAAAACATTAACATCTTATTTAAACCATGTAATATATCTTATAACATCTCACTAATATGAATAAAACATTATTTGATCCCCTTTAGGTTTGACATACCTCAATTAGGACTCATTTACTCTTTAGGTCTCATGGAGACCTAATTCCATTAAGTCTAATTTAGGACACATTACACTTTGCCTTCATTTGAAGACATTAAAACTCCAAACACAATAATAACATATCATAAAATAATATAATATACTATAATAGGATAATCTATGCTGAATAACACATTTCAAGTCCAATCACCACTTGAAGCACATCATTTGTATTGTTCATAATTAGGCCTTATCATACAAAAAAAGTATGTCTTGAATAACTAAAGCATAAACATAATTTTTAAAAATAAATATAAAAATAAATCACATATTTAGAAACCCCATTACCTCATGTTCATCAAAAACTTCATTAGATGCTTCAAATTAGGGTATACAAGCTCAAACTCTTCTCTGCAAAATGCTCACTTTGAAATGCCAACTAGCCTCAAAACATAGTCATGGAAACTTGAAATTTTGAAACCAAAAAAAAAAAAATTAAGAACTTATAATGAATTAAAATTTTAATAAAAACAACATCCAACAAAAATATTATAATCTCTAATGGAAATTATTGATATTGCAGACCAATTTGTTGACCTTCTCTCTCACATACCTCACTCAGACAAACAAACCATTTTGGATTTAACATTTCAACCACTTTAACTAACTGCCAAAACTTATAAAAAGTATGTATAATACATAAAAGTCACAAATAAAAAATAATGTGCGTTATATACTTCCATTTATGGCATATAGCTTCAAACTCATCATTGTAACTTGTTTACTTAGAACTCCCAGTTTACCTTAAGGCACAATCATGGTGAAAATAACCTTCAACACCTATATGATGATTTCCAAAGAGTTATGATTCATTTATATGATCCTATTATATCATTATAACATTATTAGATATAAATATAATATGATCAAATGGAGATATTGGTTTTATAGACCAATCTCATAGCTTTATACCTCACTGTCTCACCTAAACCAGATAAGTCAACTTGTGAGTAACTTTTTCGCTATAACCATTGAGCTCAAAAAAATATAATAGACATGAGAATGTACTAAAATTATTTAAAAAAACCTCCATGCACTTTTATTCATCCTTATTCCATGATAACATATTTTTAAACATCTTCTCATTATTGTTTTTGTTTCTCACTATTTCTACCATTAGGCCTATTAGCAACTCACTCTGTTAGATGATTGGTTTACCATAATTAAGGGATATAACCTATAAAAAAACCAATATGGACATAATATAAAAGTCTCAACCTTATTAATCCAATGATTTTCAAACTTTTGCTTGGTCAACTTTGACTGTTACAGTAAATTTCCAAGAAATAAGCACTTTCTTATAGGGCCTACTCTCACACCTAACAATTCAATCAACTTGGAGGTGATTGAGAGATTTTAATACAATATATAATTTTTTTATATTCATTTGAGACAATTTTTATCTATTTTTAACAACATCTTCAACATTGGGTCCTTATTAGGGTTCTAAGAGGGTTAAAATCTATTTCCCTTCTTAACAATCATTCATAAAGCATAGATCCTTAATCCAAAAAAAATGCCTAGAATTTTGAGATACAACCCTTCAAAAAATACCATGAATATATTAGGTTCCCATTCATAGGTTATATGTGCCAATGAACACTTGAAAGTCCTTATTGGGTTGAGAACCCTTCATTTTGTGCACTCGAGAGACCGCAAAACCATTTTTCATGCCTTTTATTTCAAAACATAACCTAAAAATTTGTGAACATGATTTAAACATCATATCATACCTATTCATGTGCTCAAATACTCACACTTTCCTTCAAAACTTATCTTAATACCCCATTAGGCCATACTCTTTCTTTTTTCTTGCTTAGACCTTGACCTGCAAACCGCATTAGGCCTTGAGACTAATATTCAAGACTATGTACACGCAATCTCCACATATAAAACATAATCAATAGAATTAATACATTATTAAACACTATCATACATTATTCATATTCCTTGACAATAGATCATGATACTTCATTAGGCCAAGTAAGGTTTAGAAATAGTTTAGGTACAGACTAAGTTTAAAGGTCCTACCATTGTAGGCTCACCCTAAGACTCTAATGAGTTATATAATGCATCACATACATGTTTAATTAAACTAATAAATTCTCTTATGCCTTTGTGCTTCCATATAACCAAGCCACCATGCTCAAACCTTCTTACTAGGACTTTACATTTTATGACCAGTGTCATAACTAGGCTTCTCAAGCACTTGAAACTTGACCACTAACCTTATAAACACTTCTAAACTTAAATATTATTTACACACATGATCACTCAATTCCAATCAACCTCTCACAATATTGTGCTCATTCACTTCACCAATATTCACTATGCACATCTTCTCATAGGGTCTAGACTAGACTTCTCAAGACACCTTGTAATCAAGAACTAGAACTCAAACATGCTTCAATTATCACTTGATTTGAACCTTTATATCAACCAACAGAAGAATCACTAATTTTCCTTCAAACTATATTTCAATATAGAGACATTAGGTTGCCTTCAAATTTTCTCTTGTCATATGGCTTCCTTGTCATATCAAGTACATAGTCTCATACCTCAAAGACCACTAACCATGCATCTTCACCTGATATACCTCGATGTCAATGACATAAACCTTGACATTAATGACAAAACTTCTCAACAAATTCCCCCTTTGTCATTGATGGAAAAACATTCTTCAATTTGATCCCTCTCATCTCCCCCAATCTAGTTAATCTCCCTTCTTGAACTTTCTCCTGCTTTGACATTAATGACAAAGGCACTTCAAAAATATACCATTTGTAACCACACCTTATTTCAAAAGGATCTCAACACATATATTATTAAACATTAAATAAAAATGATTCATTCATACCTCCTTCAAATTAACTCATATTTTAATACCACTCACCTTGTTCGTGTCATGATTGATATGACATAAATCAATTGAGCACACATTAGGACACCATATTTTTGTCATCAACTGAAGAATTAGAGACTCCCCCTTTATTTTCATATCTTTAGTCTTCTATGTTTATCAATAACTATTCTTGGAGCTTATGAATAATTTGAATATCTTCCCCTCAAACCAAGCATCCATCAAGCTTCCACTAAATAAAAAATGTCTCCATGAAGCCTAATCGAGTCACTTCTTTTATAGGGAACTAAAACAAATCAAATTCAAAGGATTCCTATATCTCCATGTTCTCAAAAGACTAAATATCTTTCAAGATTTTATTAGGGTTGATTTTCATCTAGGCTTGACCTTTTCATCATCTTTGTGATCAACAATATGAGCTAATAATAAACATTCCTAAATTGATTTCTCATCTAAAGTATTCTCTACTATAGTAAACAGTTGACTTGAGCTTGTAGACTGATCACTACTCACCTTCACTATCTTTGGTTTCCATGCATTCATTTTCCTTCTCTCATTCAATCTAAGAGATTCAAACCTCTTATTTTGACTTGATGAAATTCTACCATTACTAATATAAAATCTTGAAATGTGTTCCACATTATGACAGTTATATCAAATAACTTTATACATACATCTTATATGATTATTCCTTTCATAAACCCATGCATATTCATTTTGAGAGGGTATTCTACACTCTCTTGATCTATGACCAAACTAATTACATATATAATAGTAACCATTGAATGAATTAACATACCTCATAGAATTAGGTTTTCTAATTTCTCTTTTTATGTTGAACTTCTTATCTTCATTAGCTTTATCCTTTAATTTATTTGATTCCTTTTGGTCTTGTTTAAAACCAAGACCTATCTTATCACTTTCTAACTTATGAATACTCAATATGTAATCTAGAGCATTAGTTCTCTTCTAAAACTTCACAAAATCTTCAACTTGTGAGATGTTTGATCTAACTAAGATCTTAAGGATTCCATTTTAGTTCCATACCTGGTGCATTTTTCCTCTTTAGATTTTATGATTGTATTTACTACCTCCATCTATGCTTCAATCTGATTGATAATCTCATCATACTCCTTGGATGTGTTACTCAATCTCTCATAAAAAAACCAATCTACTCTTCATAGTCCTTAATCAATGATCTTAATTTGTGATTATTTATTATTTGAAACTTTAAATACTCTAGAGCACTCACCAATTCTACCTCAAGGTTCACTTCAGCTTATTCTTCATCAGCCATAAGGCCTTTCCCATTTGAGAAACCCTCATTGTCTATCTCTATATCCATGAATAATTTTTCATTATTTTCATGTTCATGTTCATTACTATTATCATCATTATCATATGTTCTTGTGTCACTTACATTAAATGAGTTATTATGCTCTTTAGTATAGAAACTTCTTTTGTTCTTAAATGATCTTTTCCTACCTTAGGAAACATTACACTTTGCCTTCTTTGGGACATTTTAAAACTAAAAAAATCTAATAAACATATCATAAAATAATAAAATATACCTATAATAATATAATTTAGGCTTAATAACACTTTTCATGTCTAATCACCACTTGAAACACACCATTTGTACTATTCACAAATAGGCCTTGTCATACATAGAAAGTTTGTCTTAAACAACTAAAGTATAAACACAATTTTTCCAAATAAATATAACAATAAACCACATATTAATAAACCTCATGACTAATGGTCATTAAAAACTTCATTATAAACTTCAACTTAGTGTATATAGGCTAAAATATATCTCTACAAAATGCTCACTCTGAACTGCCAACTAGCCTCAAAACACAGTAATAGAAACTTGAACTTATGACACATAAAAGAAAAAAATTAAGTAATTATAATGAATTAAAATTATTATAAAAAAAATCATAACCTCCAACAAAAATATCATAATGTCTAATGAAAACTATTGATACTGTAGACTAATTTGTTGAGCTTCTCTCTCATAGACCTCACTCAACCAGACAAGCCATTTTGGATTCAACATTTCAACCACTTTCACTAAATATAAAACATTATAAAAATTATTAATATGAAATATAAGTCCCAAAAAAAACACCATGTGCATTATATACTTCAATTTTTGTCATGGAGATTTAAACTCATCACTGCAACTTGTTTACCCAGAACTGCTAGTTTACCTTAAAACATAGTCATGATGAAATGACCTTCAACACTTGTATGACCATTTATAAAGACTTATGATGAATGTATATGATATTATGAGATAATAATACCATTATTAAATATAAATATAATATTTTTAAATATAAATATTGGTCTTGTAGACCAATCTCATAACATTATACCTCACTATCTCACTTGAACCAGATAAGTCAACTTATGAGTAACTTTTTCACTATAACCACTAAAAACCAAAAAATTATACCAGACATGATCATGTATTAAAATTCCTAAAAAAACATCAATATAATTTTTTTCATCCATGTTCTATGATAAAACATTCCTAAACTTAATCTCACTATTGTCTAGGTTTCTCACTATTTCCACCGTTAGGCTTGTTAACAACTGGCTAACTTGGATGATCGATTTAGCATACTTGAAAGATATAACTTATCCAAAAAACATTGCATACATAAAATAAATTTATTAACCTTATTAATCTAATGATTTTCATACTTTGACTTGGTCAACTCTGACTTTTACATGAAATCTCCATGAAACTGACACTTTTTTGTAGGGTCAACTCTCACACTTGACAACTCAATCACATCTGGAGGTGCTTCTGAGAGTTTAATACAATATAAAATATTTTTTAGTCACTTGAGACAATTTTTAGATATTTTAAACAACATATTCATCATTAGGTCCTTATTAGGGTTTTAAGAGGGTTAAAACCTGTTTCCCTTATTAAAAATCATTCATAAAGCATATCCCCTTAATCCAAAAAACATGCATGGAATTTTGAGATAAGATAATTCCCCATCTACCATGAATATATTAGGTTCCAATTCATATGTTACACATGCTAATAAACACTTGAAATTCCTTCTCAGGTTGAGAAACCTTCATTTTGTGTACTTGATAGACCTCAAAACCATATTTCATGCCTTTTATTGTAAACCATGACCTCAATTTTTTTGAAAATACTTGAAACATAATATTATACCTATTTCCATGCTCAAATACTAATACTTTCCTTGTAAATTGATCTTAATACCCCATTAGGCCATTCTCTCTCTCTCTCTCTCTCTCTCTCTCTCTCTCTCTCTCTCTCTCTCTCTCTCTCTCTCTCTCTCTCTCTCTCTCTCTCTCTCTCTCTCTCTCTCTCTCTCTCTCTCTCTCTCTTCTCTTTGCTTACTTAGACCTTGACCTGTAAACCACATTAGGCCTTGAGACTAACCTTCAAGCATATTTCAATGAATTATCCACCTCTCTCAAATACCCAATAAACTTTATACATGATTAAACAATGTAATACATTCTTCATATTCCTTTATAATAGATCATGATACTTCATTAGGCTAGGCATAGTCTAGAAATGGTCTAGGTGTAGAATAGGTTTGAAGGTCCTACCCCTATAGGCTCACCCTGAGAATATCATTAGTGATATAATTCCTCACATACATGTTCAATAAACCTCATAAATTCTCTTATGCCTCTACTCATCCATCTCACCAATCCAATATACTCAAACCTTCTTACTAGGAATTTACATGATATGACTAGTGTCATGACTAGGCTTCTCATGCACTTGAAATTTGATCACTGACCTTGAAACACTTCTAAAAGTAACTATTATTTACATACATAATCACTCAATTCTAAGAAATATCTCACAATTTTTTTCTCATTCACTTCACCAACCTTCTCTATGCACACCTTTTCATAGGGTCTAGACTAGACTTCTAAAGACACCTTGTACTCAGGAACTAGAATTCAAACATGCTTCAATGTTAACCTAAGTTGAAACTTGATATCAAACAAATGAATAATCATTAGGTTTTATTCAAATTCTCTCTCAATAGAGGGAAATTAGGTTGCCTTTAAATTCTCTCTTGTCACATGGATTCCTTGTCATATCAAGTACACAAGTGCATACCTCAAAGACCCCTCACCATGCATCTTCACCAAATACACCTTGACATCAATGATCGTACATATCAACATACATACATACATACATACATACATACATACATACATATATATATATATATATATATATATATATATCACTATATATATGTAAATAAAAAACACCATTTATATAAGGTTATTCAATTTCATTGCACTAGACACTAAAGATAAGCATTATAATGATCTATTCTACCATGTGGAAAAGACTGTAGATAGAGATAGTGAAGATGAGGAAGGCTCTAGTGATTCAAAATACATGTTGGATATGCTATCACTCAAGTCTATATGATTACACAAGGTTGCATCCAACCTAGAGGTACTCCCCTATGTGGACTTAGTCCACCATATATTTCTTCAATGAAGGTGTGTAGAGAATATTATCTAATTTTTAGGACACTAGGGACCTTTTTCATTGACAAATGCCATATATCCAGATCTCTTGTAACTATCTTAAGCATTCAAATTCCTATATATAGGGGCCTTCCCACTTCATTGTATGTCAAAATAAAATTTTATGGAATTAATATAAAGAGAAGGAAGAATTATTGTAATTTTCTCATTGTTTCATTATTTTCATATGTTCATGTTTCTCAATCTTTGCTAATAACATATGATTTCATTTATTTAATGGTTAAATCTAATAATAATTCTTCGAATGTATCTTATTAGTTTATTGTTTTATATATTCTAATGAAGTCTATTATGTATGCTCTATTTTATTTCTATTTTGCTAACAAATGTCCTTAAATGTTTTTTTATTATAGGTAGTTATTTTATAGAATTATTTCTAGATATATGCATTGTATCTAGCCTAAATTACCTACTACATTTATGATATTCTTATTCTAACACTAGGATCCCATAGATGTTAGTTTTATTTTCACTGTAGTTAGATGAAACCAAAGGAGATATGTTGGTCTTTATTGTTGCAAATAAAATTTTCTTTTTTTCTCTACCCTACTTTCCCTTTTGAATTTTTTAAACACGAATCACTGTAGATTAATGCTCACTATAAATATCCACTTATTCATTTAAAGTTTGGGAATATATTTGAAAAATACAAAATTAATTTTACATGATAACAATACAAAGATATTTTAGATAGATTGTGTCACTATTGAGTTCTTTTTATCCCTACGATAGGGCCTTCTTGAAGGCTAACGGTGATGGCCACATAATCATTCCAGTAGAATTGAATTAAGCCATAAGGTCTTCCAGTACCTACACTATAAACTAAGAGCTTCATCATAATCCACATCAACAGGATGCCAACTTGTCACCTCAGGGGTGAGATAACCACTTATCATGTTTCCTTTTGATGAATGCCATATTTTAATTCCCCTTAATATATTGTAAAATATTTCAATGTTTGAATAGGAATATTATTTAGTTTTTAGGACATGAGGGACTTTGCACACTGATAGATGTCATGTATTTGGTTTTCTTTCAACCAATGTAACTATCTTAGGCATGAAAAAGGCTTATATATAGGGGTTTTTGTCCTCAATTGTACTCACAATAGAACATTTGTGAAATAAATGCAAATAGAGAGAATAATTCATACAATTTATTCACTATTTCATTACTTTAATATTTTCATGTTTCTCAAGCTTTGCTAATAATAGATAATTTTATTTTTCTAATGGTTAAGTCTTATACTAGTGTCTTCAATACATCCTATTAGTTTGTGCTTCCTACTATGCTAACAAAGTCTATCTATGTACACTTTATTTTTGTCTACCCTACAAATAAATGTGTTTAAAAGTAATTTTTTATAGATAGCTATTTTTAAGCATACTTTTTAGATATATGCATTATATTTACCCTAGAATCCTCACTGCATTTATGATATTTTGAGTCTAACACTAAGATATCAAGAATGTTAGCTTTATTTGCACTATTATCAGGAAGAACTAAAGGAAATATGTTAGTCCTTTGTTGTTGCAAGGAAAACCTTATTTTATTCTCTACCCTACTTCCCTTTTTGAATTTTTAAAAAAATGAATACTTTAGATTAATGCTCACTATAAATACTCACTTTTTTTTAGAGTTTGGGCAGTAAATTAGCAAAAATACATAGAAATTTACATCATAACAATGAAGAAATTTTAGATAGATCATGTTACTACTAAGTCCTTATTGACCCTATAGTAGGGTCTACTTACAAGGTGAAGGTGGTATCCACATAATCATTCTAGAAACAATAAATTAATTTACATTCAAAAGATTCACTATCTCCTCCTCACATTCAAAGGATTCACTATTTCCCATGTGTAAATGGAAGGAAATAAAGGGATTGATCATGTGGCAAACATAGGGGTCAGGGGTGATTCACATAAACATTGGATGAGCGATGTGGATCTCCTAAAAGGTTTCACTCTTATTATACAAAAAGAAAAAACCCTCTCACATGTGTGATATGAGTAATTTATAATTCTTAAAATCCATACCACAAGAGACAAATCCCAATGCTAGGTGTTATTTAAGGATGCACTAATTTTAGACTCTCCTCCTCAAATGTAAAGTATTTGTTATTTCCCACATGTATAGGGAATGAAATAAAGGGTCTAATCACATGGAGAACATAAGGGTCAGGGGAGATTTGCATAAACATTGGATGAGTAACATAGATATCCCAAAAGGTGTAACTCTTATTATACAAAATCAAAAAACCCTCTCATAAACTCCACACATGAGGTAATAAAAAACAACACCGAAGCCCTAGACACATGATATCATAAAGAATTTTAACCCTATTCGTGCACCAATAAAAAAATACATTTCAAAATTTCATTGGTTGCTTAGTTCCAATTGTCACACATCTATCATAAATCTATTAGTAGTATACATTATAATACAAAGCAACACAAAGAACCTAGGTAACAAAACTTATTGTTATGATGCTCAGTATGGGTAGGCCTAGGGTGCCCTCAATCACACTCAAGATCTATTTTATGATTCATGTGCAAAGGTATTTCACATGTGTGATATGACTAATTTAAAATAATCAAAATCCATACCATGAGAGACTAGAGTGGGGTCCCATGCTGGGGGTTAGCTAATTATTTTTAAGGAGGCATTACTGAGAAATTATAGGAGTCCTTTTATTTATTAATGATCTCATGATTTTTAAAATTTTGTGCAATACGTGTTGCTAAGAGAAATTTGGAGAATTTTACTACAAAACTTTTGTTTGAAAAATAAAAATAAAAAATTGATTGGATACAAATGATAGCCAGCAACCAAAAAAATAGTAGCAACCATATAAATCTTCAACCCCCTATTGCTTCCCACCCATCAAAAACTTCTTACAAAATAATATCTACTCTTATTTTTAAGGTGAAAATATTTTATAATAGAATTTTTAATATATAATGAAGCATGGGACCCTTCTACCAAAGAATATAAAAGCATGAGGTAAAAATTCACCATCCAAAATAATAATGTTAGGTGTTATTCAATCATTCATTCCTTAAATTTTATGATGCAGCATGAGGGAAAAGTTCACCACCCCAAGTAATAATAACTTGAAACATGCCAAAAAATGAATTTTCAACTCAGTATAAAATAGGAAAAAATCATATTATCCTAAATAGAGCCAACAAATGAATGATGGGATGAGATAGAGATAGGGTGGAACCTTTGAAACCCTATCACATCATGGCACTTGTTTACTATGATTATTTTTTTAAAATTAATAAAAATATATGTTCTCCCCTCACATTCACCATTTGGGTCGTTATTGAATACAAGTAATCGCTAAATAATCCTAATCTCCACCATTTCATTATCTCGGCCATTCATAACAAAAATCTAGGTCTATTCAAATCTCAATGATTTTATAACTTATAGTGGTAAACAATGATTAGAAGGTCCATATCAAGCCAAAATAATAACACATTTCAGATACAGTAAAATAATACATTAAATATATTAAATACCTAACAAGAAGGACCTATAGAAATGATAGTGAAAATAGGGTCAACGCTTCCACCACTAACATCACAATTAACCTAACAGTCCATAAAAGATTTTTTTCAGCCTTCTAAAGGGAAAAAAAATAAAAGATAAAATAATGGAAAGATAAAAAAGATAAACTTAACCCTAATTTCAAAGTGTGCAAGAATTTTTATTTCTATAGTAATTTAAAGTTTTTATAAAAATTTAAATATAAAATTATTTTTAAAAAATATTTATATATTTAAATATATTAAACATTTAAACATACATCATTTAATAAAAATATTTAAATATTTAAACATAAATAAAAATAAATAATAAATTCAAATAGTTTTTTAATATAAAAATATTTAAATTTTTTTATCATTTATTATAATTATTCTTATTTAAAAAAAATATTTTTATTTGTTAGTTAAATTACATGATTAAATTATCTAATTATAATTTTACTCAATTTTTAGCCCCCCATTGAATACCTTTGAGATAATTTAATTCACCAATTTAAATACATGTGAGAGTAAGTTGCCTTTCTTGAATTTAAAAACTAATATTTGGAGATGAATTCAACCCCAGAATGGTAATTAAAATAAGTGACACAAAATCATACCTAGTAACTCAAAGACCTCTTAGGAAAAGATATTGTGTGCTTATATAAATTATGGTTATGTGAGGGCATAAGCATTATACACCATACCAATCTATAAACATTAACTATTCATTCATGACAATAAGGTGTGACATCTCAATGTAGATTCAAGGCTAAACATTTTGGCCAACAAATAAGTACTTCAAATTCAAAGCTCAATAATAGGGTCAAAAATATGTGGCCAAATCACCTCCATGTTAAATCAATTAAATTAAATGGGAAAGTAAGCAAAACAAATTTACTCCTCTTGAAAAAAATATTTCAATACAAGAATCACAAAAACTTCATTTATCAAGATTAAAGAAATTATAGATGAAACACAAGATTTAATTATATCTCTTGGGGCACTTTTCAAAGGCATTTTTATAATTAACTAGTACATCCCAAGATGATCAACACCATTTTCAGCTACCTCAGAACACTTACTATATATAGTATTTCTATATATAGACTTTCCATTTATAGATTGTATCTAAATGTAGATTTATATAATTTAGGTAATTTCATTCCAATAAAATAGAAACAGACTCCTTTAAGAATATTTTCAAGGGCATTTTTATGATTTATTGGTACATCCCAAGATGATCAATTCCATGTTTAGCTATAGACTCATTTGGAAAGTATTTCTAAGGCATTGTAATGATTGATTGGTCCATTCTATGATGACCAAGATCATTTCTAGTGATCACAAGAACACTTTATATTTATATAGTATATCTATAAATAGAATTCCATAAATTATTATATAGACTTTCCTTTTATAGATATCTTTAGATATAGATTTGTATTTGAGCCAAAATATTGGAAATCAATGTAAAGGAACTAAGGTGGGTATTTTTTATAATCCTCATTACATTGATTAAATAATTGGAGAAATAAAATTCTTTAATTAAGAAGAACACCTAAAATTTTTGATTCACAATATGCCTTGTATAACCCTCTTGCATTAGAGGTAGTATTTCATCCCTTACTACCACACTTTGTGGCATTGAAATTTACTATTTATGAGAAACAATTGGGTGATCCTAATCATGATTGAGAAATGAAATTCCTTGCATTAAACAAGCTAAAGTTTGGGGCCACTGCATTGGCTTCATCCAATAAAAAATTTAAGATCAATCTATCTTATAAAGGTAATCCAAATGAACCAAAATGTTATATCAATCAAATAGTGAACATGGTAGTGCCACAACAAGCTATATTACCGAATGCACTATGAAAAAATATATTATATTCATATATACTTCGATGCTTCTTATTATGAAGTTGGTGAAGTGTCAACTCATACATCTCCCTACACCTATAGAGGTTGATATGAGTAAACATGTTCCATAGGGATATGATGAGTATGCATATTCAAATATTTTTCCTTGAGATATAAGTTTTAGGACTTATATGAGTCCCAAAAAATTACACTTGATGGGTCTCCTACCATGGGTTTTAGATCACATCCAGGGGATCATCAGAATTAGAAAATGTTCAATAATCCATTACAAGACATATAATAAAAATTATAGAAGTTCAAATATGTAAATAAAAGTAAAATTATCATCATGAAACTTTAGAACTAATGGTAATGATTTATAAATAATAGGGTCTTGCATAATAAGTGGATTTTCATCCACATTTTTTGAAGATGTAACATAAGAAAATTTTATAATAGGGATTTGAATCCTTAATTTTTATCCCCTCGAATACCTTTGAGATAATTTAATATACCAATTCAAATACCTATGAGGGTGAGTCTCCTTTCTTGAATTTACAAACTAATATTTGGAGATGAATTCAATCTCAAAATTATAATTAAAATAAATGACACAAAATCATACCTAGCATCTCAATGACCTCTTGGGAAAGGATTTTATGCACTGATCTAAATTATGGTTATGAGAGGGCATAAACAGTCTACACCATACAATCTATAAACATTAACTTTTCATTCGTGACAACAAGGTGTGATATCTCAATGCAAAGTCAGGATTAAACATTTTAGACAACAAATAAGTACTTCATATTCAAAACCCAATAATGAAATAAAAAATATGGCCAAATCACATCCATGAAAAATCAATTAAATTTAAATAGGAAAGTAAGCCAATAAACATTACTCATCTTGAAAAAGATATTTCAATATAAGAATAACAAAAACTTCATTTATCAAGATCATATAAATTATAGATGAAACATAATATTTAATTATATCCCTTAGTAAGCTTTTTAAGGGCATTTTGATAAGTAACTGGTACATGCCAAGATGAACAATGACATTTTTAGGTACCTTAGAACACTTACTATATATATTATTTCTATATATAAACTCTCCATTTATAAATTATATCTAAATGTCGAGAATTTCATTCAAATAAACTAGAAATAGGCTCATCGTAAAAAAATAAGCTTGATGATTCTCCTACCATGGGTTTTGGATCACATCTAGAGATCATCAAAATTAGAAAATGTTCAATAATATACTATAAAACCATATGATAAAAATTATAGAAGTTTAAATATGGAAATAGAAGTAAAATTATCATCGTGGAACTTTAGAACTAATGGTAATGATTTATAAATAATAGGCTCTTGCATAATAAGTGGAGTTTCATCCACATTTTTTGAAGATGTAACATAAGCAAATTGTCTAATAGGGATTTGACTCCTTAAATTTTAGGCCCCCTAAAATATCTTTGAGATAATTTAATTCACCAATTTAAATACTTGTGAGGGTGAGTCATCTTTCTTGAATTTAAAAACTAGTATTTGGAAACAAATTCAACCCCAAAATGGTAATTAAAATAAGTGACAAAAAATCATACCTAGTAACTCAAAGACCTCTTGGAAAAGTATTTTATGTGCTTATATAAATTATGGTTATGTGAGGGCATAATTATTCTACACCATACCAATTTATAAACATTAACTTTTCATTCATGATAACAATGTGTGATATCTCAATGCAGAGTTAGAGTTAAAACTTTCACCCAAAAAATAAGTACTTTAACTTCAAAGCCCAATAATGGGGTCAAAAATACATGGCCAAATCACATCCATGTAAAATCAATTAAATTTAAACATGAAAGTAAGCCAAAAAAAATTATTTATCTTGAAAAATATTTCAATACAAGAATCACAAAAACTTCATTTATCAAGATTATAGAATTTATAGATGAAATTAATTATATCTCTTGGGAAGCTTTTCAAGGGCATTTTGATAATTAATTGGTACATCCCAAGATGATCAATGCCATTTTTGGCTACCTCAGAACACTTACTATATATATTATTTATATATATATAGACTCTCCATTTATAAATTATATCTAAATGTAGATTTGTATAATTTGGGGAATTTCATTCAAATAAAATAGAAATAGACTTATCGCAACAAAATAAACTTGATGGGTCTCTTACCATGGGTTTTTAATCACATATAGGGGATCATTAAAATTAAAAAATGTTCAATAATATACTATAGGACCATATAATAAAAATTATAGAAGTTCAAATATGGAAAAAGAAGAAAAATTATCATCATGGAACTTTAGAACTAATAGTAATGATTTAGAAATAATAGGCTCTTACATAATAAGTGGAGTTTCATCCACATTTTTTGAAGATGTAACATAAAAAAATTGTCTAATAGGGATTTGAATCCTTAAATTTTAGCCCCTTGAAATATCTTTGAGATAATTTAATTCACCAATTCAAATATATGTGAGGGTGATTCATCTTTCTTGAATTTACGAACTAATATTTGGAGACAAATTAGACCCCAAAATGCTAATTAAAATAAGTAACACAAAATCATACCTAGTAACTCAAGGACCTCTTGGGAAAGGATTTTGTGTGCTTATCTAAATTATGGTTATGTGAGGGTATAATCAGTCTACACCATACCAATTTATAAACATTAACTTTTAATTGATGAAAACAAGGTGTGATATCTCAATGCAGAGTTAGGGTTTAAAATTTTAGCTAACAAATAAGTAATTTAACTTCAAAGCTCGATAATGGGGTCAAAAATACATGGCCAAATCACATCCATGTAAAATCAATTTAAGTTAAACATGAAATTAAGCCAAACAACTTTAATCCTCTTGAAAAAATATTTCAATATAAGAATCACAAAAACTTCATTTATTAAGATTATAAAAATTATAGATGAAACACAAGATTTAATTATATCTTTTGGAAATATTTTCAATGGTATTTTGATAATTAATTGGTACATCCCAAGATATCAATGTCATTTTTAGATACTTTAGAAAACTTACTATTTATAGTATTTCTATATATAGACTTTCCATTTATAGATTGTATCTAAATGTAGATTTGTATAATTTGGAGAATTTCATTCCAATTAAATAGCTACAAACTCATCACAACAAATTAAACTTGATAGGCCTCCTACCATGGGTTTTAGATCACATCTAGGGGATCATCAAAATTATAAAATATTCAATAATCTATTACAATATCATACAATGAAAATTATATAAGTTCAAATATGGAAATAAAAGTAAAATTATTATCATAGAACTTTGGAACTGATGGTAATGATTTATAAATAATAGGCTCTTGCATAATAATTGGAGTTTCATCCATATTTTTAGAAGATGTAACAATATTAATAATATCTTTAGGAGAGACAAGTGGTGGTGGTATAATATTAGGCATACATGAAATAGATGGTGTCTTTCGAACATATATGTCCACTTGAAATTTTTATCATATTTCTAAACCCAAAATTACTCTTGGTTTCTTCTAATTTTTTTAGTGCCATTGTAACAAAAATTATTTTTTTGTTGCAATCACCAAGACAAAACCTAATCACCCACAACTGAGCTCCTTATCTAGTGAATATAAATAACCCCTTATCAAAATCAAGGGAGTTACAATTTTGATGTAGAGATTATGCTAGGAGGCTCTCTCTTCACATGAATAATGCAAGCCATCATATACTAAAGCATTTCATGGTGATTCATACCCTAAGAGGTTTGCATCCATAATTACTTTAGATGAACTTATTTTGACATTATCATGGTTTTGGAGTAATTAGTAGGCTTAACTTGTGATTTACAATCTTTCGCTTCACTTAACCCCTCTTAAATTTTGATTTACAATCTTTCGCTTCACTTAACCCCTCTTATCAACACACACACACACACACACAATATTAGTTATTATATAAATATTGTATAATATAAATCATAATATTTTTATATATTAAACTAATTAATTATATATTAATATTATATATAATTTATATATTTTAATATTAGTAAATATTTTTATATAATATATTATATATGTTAATATGGTTTATAAATCAATATTATATATTTTAGTATAGTATATTTCAATACATCTATATATTGTTAATAGTAAAAAAATTATATTATATATAAATATGATTATTATATTATTATATTATATGGAAAATATAATAATTATATTATCTCAAAGTATAGTACTATAATATTATATTATTTCAATATATTCAGTATTATAGATTATTATATATTATTAAAGTTACTAAATTGAAATACTATCCTAAATCTATCAACAATATTATATTATATGTGTGTGTACTATAACACACACACACACACACACACACACACACACACACACACACACACACACACACACACACACACACACACACACACACAATATTAACTCTAAAAAACATGTCACAAAGTGTGCTCGAGGGTGCCCTAGGCCCGATTGTACTTGACATCACAAAAGACTTCATTGCTACCCAGGCCAACCATAAGCTTTCCTTTGACAACATGGTTTTTAACAAAATTAAATAAATTTTGATGCCTTTAATATATCATATAATGCCACACAACATGGAAATAGGCCAAGTTTCTACTTCATTTAAAATTCATGTACAAGAGGGGGTAAAAAATGTGTTAAGATGTATGGATTTAAAACTCTACAACACTTTAATGCACACTCATCTGATCACCATGTGTGTGGCATTGAGGTAGATTAATTTGAAGACCAAATCTATTAAACATTAATGGTTGGTAGGCATTAAATTATAATTTACAATCACGTATCATGAATTTGAAATCATATATCATAAAGCATTAAATTAAAGTTATAGATGATAATTGGCTCAGGACAGTGGGAAGTAAAGTAGATGGACTTGGTTATCATTATTAATTTGATTTATTTTGATGGTTTTCAAGTAATGCAATTGATTAATTTTTTAACTACAACTTGAACCTGGTTATAAATAGTCTATGAACTTTTTACATACAAATTATAAAATGGAATCTTTGTTCTATTTTACAAAATGACAATCAAATTTCCATTAACCATGACATATTTAGAGTTACAATTAGAGCTAGTCATGCACAATTTTTATATTAAACTAATTAAAATTAGTCTAAAATTTATTTATCACCAATTAATCTATATTTTGTTTATTAATAGTGAGTTTATTTCTTCACTAAAATCCTTTGGTTCATTTGGAAAAAAAAGAATTTGGATGTTTTCTAGTTTAAGACTAGAATGATTGATTACTAACTTCAATTTTGAAGTCTGACTATGAGATGTGCTTCTTGGAGGATTTTTTTGCTGATGAAGGTGCCACAAAGTGAGATGGAGAATGGTTCATTAGGTTTTGTAGACAAGACTAATTCTTTTTTGACTCTATACCATGGACTTGTTGGTGGTCTTTTGTAATGCATAATAAGATGCAAGTATTCATGCATCTATAGTCATTTGAAATTTTTTATTTTTATATATGTTAGAAACTCTTTATTTCATATTCTCAATTCATTGTTTCAATATGGGATGAACAAATAATTTAAATATTAGATAAATCTATTTTATTTATTGTTCACTCATTTTTTATCATAAATAATATATTATTTTATTTTCCTTAGCAGCTTAATTTCATCCAAGAATTTTTTTAAAGTGTACATCTCTAAATATGGCTTGTACATATGAGTTTTTTCATTTGACTAAGACTCAAAATAACAATAATTGTTAGGTGGTTTTGTAGTATTAACTAAAATGTACAATAAAATGTGGGAAATGAAGATGAAGATAAAAAAATCAAAAAACCTTTTAAACCTCGTACAATTTCATAAGAAGCCCCATGTAATCAGGATGTTTTGGTCTCACATATAATAGAAAAAATAGATATTGAGGAATTAACTAGGCTAATGAGGGATACTCATTCAGCCAACCTCTACCATACTTCTTTGGAAAATATATTAGAATAATTACTGTAGGTGAATTTGATTAAATGGTAACATGTTGAATTTCTAGATGGGAATCTTATAAAGAGAGATGTAATTCCTGCTATGATAAAAAATTATTAGTGATTGGTTTGAGAGATAAAAAAGAAAAAAATACTCATTATTCACTAATCTAAAAACTAATGTGCCACTTTTAACGTAATTGAAACATATCCCAATCCACTATTACCACCATAAATTGATGAGAAATAATTTTTAGGATTAAATGTTGATGGCTTTTGATATCCCACATTCTAACAACAATGAGGTTACTTCACATTTTTTGAGGAAAATTTATTTCAAGTTTAATATCCTAAATTAAATTCTTTATTAATTTTTATTATTAATATTTTTAGGGCCAATAAAAAGGCTTTCAATAGGATAGGTTGAGTGCATATCATGTGCCTAATCAACTTGTGAGAGTCTCTATCAAATAACCACTTTAGCCTAAGATAATCCCCTCTACAATGAAGGATGTTGTATATATTGATAGTTTACATGAACTTAACACTTAATGACATCCTCATGTAACATACAAGCTAATTTTATGATACTAATGCTTATGAGAGTAGACATTGAGATTTTCCAACTAACACAACTACTCGACCACATTAATGTAGATTCTTTGGTAATGTATGTACTGGAACTTTATATGAGGATAAGGATTTGATATAAACCAATTATGGTGGTATTTCTAATTAGATAAATGATATGGTTTTGACTAATGATTTTTTGAAACATACATTTAGTTTGAAAATATTACCTTCACCTTTTAAAGTATCTTTTCAATTTGACATGTAATTTTTTTTTTAACCTATTAAATTATAAATAATGTTTAAAAGATAATAATTATTTTACATATAAATTACAATAATACATATGTAATTTTTTAGGTTGTAATAGGAGACAATACCATATTTTTCCTAGCTAGATTTTGAAATATATTGTAGCTCATATATTTCTACAGCTACTTGGTTGATGATTATATATACATAGGTAGTTTTGAATGTTATAAGTTGTCATTGATATATATATATATATATATATATATATTATTGACTAATGATGATATTATATATTTAACTGTTGCCCTTAATTGAGCTCCTCCATCTATAATGGTAGGAGCATCCATAGGTGTTGTAATGTGATTTCATTTATGTGACAAATTAATAAGGTGTGAGAACTTATAGTTTAAGTGTAAATATGGATTTGTTTTCATAAATTTCCTAACATTATATTAATATGTTCATATTTTATATTCCTATAAGAATTACATATGTACATACCTACATACATACATACATACATACATTTGATCTTATTATAATAATTTTGTACATATTATTAATTGAATTTCATTATTTTATTGAAACTCTACACATAGATATAATCGTAACCTCAAATTATTTGATCATAAGGTGCATGTCATAAAAATAAGCCGATCACATCCTTCAATATTTTTATCTCACTATGTCACTAATCATATAGAATATGGTTGTCCTTTAGTTGATTATGGATGATTTTTATGGATATATGTCCACAATATCTTCTTTTAGTAGTATTGAGTAGTTATAGTAAGATTTTCAATGCCCAAATAATGGCTTCTTATCATAATTTTAAATAAATAGTGATGTTGTACTTCATATACATAAAGGTGTGTTAATTTCTTGTATTCACATTTATGGAGAGGTATAGAAATTGGATGGATACACCATGGAGTGACATTATTATAATTATATTATGTGATGTATTATTTCATATATTATATGTATAGCGATGAGGTTTACTATAAAAATCAATTAATCAATGTTACACAACCATCTGACAATTGTTGCTATTTTGAATTTTAGTCAAATGAAACAACTCATATTTATAGGCTATATTTAGAGATCTACACTTTTAGAAATTATTGGATGAAACCTATATAACTACCATAATGATTTGTGGTTATTTAATTCAATATCAAGGGAACATGAAGTAGTCAAAATTATATTAAGTATGAAATGTGTTTCTAAATATTTGATTATAGTTTAAGTGGAATATATAAACAAATCTAAACATGCATCCAAGTCATTAAAATTGATTTAGAGGTGTGCATGTAAACAAAAATTATCATGGTTCATTTTGGTAAATGCTAGATGGATTCTATTTATACCTATGGTTGGATTATAAAATCTTATCTAGATTCAAAGAGATTTAGACTTGTGGAAAATAGTCAAAATATTTATAATGGAATTGTGACAGTGCTTAAATATTTTTATCAGTATGGATTTACTTCTTCTATTATCTCCTCTTGAATATGAATAAATAATTTAGTAAAATAACATTCCATTTAAAAATGTTTCATTTTATGAGGAGGCAAAAACTAACCACTCTGGAAAAACATTTAAACATAAATTATTTAGAAAAATATTTAAAGATTTAAACATAAATAAAAATAAATAATAAAACATAGTTTCTAAATATAAAAATAATTATAATTTTTTATATTTTATTATAATTATTAATATTAAATAAGTTTATTTATATTTGTTAATTTACATGATTAAATTGTCTAATAGGGATTTATGTCCTCAATTTTTAGCCCCCATAGAATACATTTTAGATAATATTCACCAATTAAAATACCTATGATATTGAATCACCTTTCTTGAATTTACACTTGTGACTCTATCAGTTAATTTAAACACTTATAACGCAATAGACATCTAACATGATCAGATATCAAATATGATAGTGACCAATACAGAGGGAATTATTATTTTAGGTCAATTAATCACATTAAACATTGAGTGTACATTAAGTGGGAATACATATTCATCCCCCTTGATGTCAAATTCAATGAATAGTTTGAACTAAGGTGGTGTTTTTTTACAATCCTTATTACAAATGATTAAAGCATTGAAGGAAAACAAAATCTCTCATTGAGAATAACACCTAAAAGGCATCCAAATATGTTCTTGATTCACACTATGTCTTGCATAACCCTCTTTCATTATAGGTATCATTTAAACCCTTTTCACCACACTTTATGGCACTAAAATATCCTACTTATGATAAACATGAAGGATGACCCTGAGCATGACTGAGAAATGAAACTCTTTGCATTAAATAAGATAAATTATGGGGCCACTACATTGGTCTCATCCAATACAAAATTTAAGATCAATCCATCTTACAAAGTTAATCCGAATGAATCAAAATGTGATACCAATCAAACAATAAACATGGTAGTGCCACATCATTTATATTATAGAATGCACCGAGTAAAAAAAAATATTTAGATTCACAATATGTCTACCATATCTTCTTGTGGTAGTATTGAGAAGTTAAATTAAGAATGCCAATGCCCAACTAATGTCTTCCTATCATAATTTGAAATAACTAGTGATGTCGTAATTCATATACATAAAGGTGTGTTAATTTCTTGTATTCACATTTATAGAAAGTCATCAAAATTGGATGGATGCACCATTGAGTGACACTATGATAATTATACTATGTGATGTATTAGTTCATTATATTATATGCATATTGATGAGGTTTACTAAAATAAATATTTAGTCAATGCTACACAACCATCTAGTAGTTGTCACTATTTTGAGTCTTAGTCAAATGAAATAACTCATATTTACAAGCCATAGTTAAAGATCTACACTTTTAGGTATTGTTGGATCAAACCTAGATAACTACCATAATTGTTTGTGATTATTTAATTCAATATCAGGGACACATTAAGTAGTCAAAATTATATTTAATATTAAATGTGTTTCTAAACATTTTATTGTAATTGAAGTGGAATATATAAACAACTATGAACATGCATGCCAAGTCATTAAAATTTATTTAGAGGTGGACTTGTATACAAAAATTGACATGGTTCCTTTTAGTAAATGCTAGAGGGATTATTATTACTCCTATGGTTATTTTTTTGAGAGATTTTATCATTGATGTCAAGGTTGACATCATTTGATTTCAAGGTTGATGTCATTGATGTCAAGGTTGATGTCATTTGATGTCAAGGTTGATGTCATTGATGTCAAGATACATATGGTGAAAATACATGATGATTTGTCTATGAGATATGAATAATGTGATGATAGATAATTTTAAGGCAAAAAAATGATACTTCTAAGATTGATGTCAAAATTCAGGTCAAGATAAACTTCTTTTAAGTACTAAGTGTTTTGAGAAGCCTAGTCATAACAAACATAGTCATATCATGAGCATGTGCATTATGAGAATGGAAAGGGTTTTTTAGAGGTATGACATTGTTTTATGAAAATATATGACATTTTATCAAGGTGTAGAAGCATCAAAGAGTGTTTCAAGTTTAACTGTCAAAGTTGTCAAGTGTTTAAACCTTGTAAAAGTCTTGAGAAGGTTTGTACATATGATGCCTAGTATTGTACATAAAATAGCATGGTGGATTGATGAGATAAATGTACAGAGGAATAAAAGAATACATTAGGTTTCTGTAAAATGTATGAGAGGAATTGGATCACTCATAAGGGTCTTAAATTTAGCACACAAGGGTAGGACCTACAAACCCAATATGCAACTAAACTACTTCTAAACCCTGCCTGGCCTAATGAGGCATCATGATATATTTAAAGGAATATTAAGGATGTTTTACATTATATAATCATGATATATGTTGTGTGATAATGTAAGTGAGGTGGAGAGTTCTTGGATAATGGTTAGAAGGTCTGTTTCAAGGCCTACTATGACATACAGGTCAAAGTCAAGCAAGCAAAGTGAGAGATGGTGGACAACTGAGATATGATTTTTATATTTAAAGATAATAATGATAATTGAATAATTTAAAGTGTTATTATAGGTTTACCTAGCTTTTTTGACCAAGTTTGAGGTCAAATTTTACAAGAAAAGACATAAAAAGTGGCTTTGAGGTTTTTGAGTGCATATAATGAAGGGTTCTCAACCCAAGAAGGAATTCAAAGTGATCATTGGCATGTTATATAAATTAAAACCTAAAATATTCATGTTATATGGTAAATTATCCTAACTCAAATTTAAAATCATTGGTATCTAAAATTAGGGGCTAAATTATATGAATGATCATTAAGATTAGAAGATGGTTTAAACCCTCAAAGAACCCTAACTCAGACCCAATGTGAAAGATATTATTATAAAGTGATGATAATTTATTTTTATGGTCATTTAATTTATTTTAGTTTATATTAAACTCTCCGAGGTACCTCTATGTGTGATTGGTTTATCATGGGAGAGAGTGGACCCTATAAGAAAGGCCTTGTTTCTATGAGATTTATTGTAGCAGTCAAGGTTGACCAAGTCAAAGTTTATAAATGGATGGCAATAAAATAATAATTATTTTGTTTAATTTAAATGGTGGTTTATGATCAGGTTATATCCCTTAGGTTAGCTAAACTGTTCATACAAGTTGACTAGTCGCTAACAAACCTAATGGTGCACATAGTGAAAAAACCAAACATAAGTGAAAAGATGATTAGGGATGTGTTATAATGGATTAGGGATGAATAACAGTGAATGGATAATTTTATAAATATTTTTAATAAATTTTTATGTTAGATAGATGTTTTGGAGGTCAGTGCATATGATGAAAATGTTGTTCATAAGTTGACCTATCTAGGTAGATGAGATAGTGAAGGTGCAAGTTCATGGGATTGGTTTGCAAGACCAATATTATAATTTTAAAATATTATCTATCTATTTTATAATGGTATAATTATCACTTAATTTCATAAAAATTAATTATGATTATTTGAGAGTAGTTATACATGTAGTAAAGATCAAATTCTCCATGACTAGTCTTCAAGGCAAACTAGCAATTTTGGGTAAACAAGTTACAATGATAAGTTTGAGGATTTATGCCCTGATATGAACCTTCCAATGTATATTATGTTTTTTTAGGACATGTATGTCTTATAAATCATTTCAATAATATTTGAGAGTTAGTGAAAGTGATTGAAATGATAAAGCCAAAATGGGTTGACTGGTTTGGGTTTTACTATGTGTTTGAAGATACAAGATTAGTTTACAAAACCAATATTTAGCATTAGACCTTGTAATATTTGTACTTTATACTGATATATATATATATATATATATATATATATATATATATATATATATATATATATATATATATATATATATTTAAAATAATATATTTAAGGTTTCAAGGGTCATGGGAAGTATTTTTTCAAGTGTTTAAGATCAATTTTCCATGAATATGTTTTAAGGCTACTTAGTAGTTCTAAGTGGGCTACTTATAGAGAAGGGTTTGAGTACTTTTTCACTAAGTTTTGAAACACAAAACATATGGTGATTACCTTAAGGTTATTTATATTTTTTAATTATGATTTTTTTCCATATTTATTTGGAAAATTTATTTTTTTCTTCAATTTTTAAGGACTTTTTGAGTATACATAGGACTAATATGAATAGTACTAATGATGTGTTCCTAGTAGTGGTTTCAGATTAGAAAATGTTATGAATCCTAGATGAGAATATAATGGGTATATTTAAATGTATTATGATATTTCCTTGTTATGTGAAGTGTTTAAAATTTCTTTTAATGAACGTAAAGTGTAATGTGTCCTAAATAGACCGAATAAGATTAGGTCTCCATGAGAACTAAAGGTGAGATAAGGCCTAATGGAGGTAGTTCAGACATAAAGGGACTCAAATCACATTTTATTAATGTATATGAGATGCTTTAAGATCTATTTCATGAATGAACCAAGAGGTTAAGGATGTTTGGCCAACTAAGAAGGATATAAATAAGTGAGTTGTATAAATGCTAGGAAAATTAGGCCTATTTGTGTGTGCAGAGAGAAAACAAATAGAATAAGATATTGTATAGAAAAATAAGGTATTATATAACATAATATTATCATAAATAATCTATGATGAAAATTTCATAGTCATTTTGTTTATGAAAATCAATGTCATATGACCTAATCAAGTGAAGACGAGGACTAGTTGAGTGAAAAAGCTTAGAAGGCAGTTTGAGAAGGTTTGAAGAGAGAGAAGAGATAAAAAAATATCATCATATATTTTATGATAAAAGAAGTTTTATAAATGTGATCAAGGGTTTCATGTGGCTGAGTTGGTGTTGATTCAATTAGGGGGTTGGTTCCTCCTTGTAAGTGGGTACCTGTTAAAGCTTAGTTGAGTTAGTGCTTAACTAGTTTGGGTTGGTGTTTCATGTGAAGTGGTTACTTAACTAAATTTAATTTTTGTATTATAGGACTATATTCCATTTAAAAATATCAATGGGTTTTCTTCCCCTTGAGGGTTTCCCTCATATATGGTGTGTTGACTTGTGCAATTTTGTTTCATGCTTGTATAGTTAATTATTTATGCATTGCTTGAACTATATCTTGATGATTGATTAAATGAAATTGATAAGAAAGTTTTAAAGACTGATTCAACCCCTCTCTCAGTAATTTTTTTTCAAAAATTAGTATCATAGCATATTCCTTTTAAGTAGGTCTAATAACATAAAGGAGATCTTAGAAGCAAGGATGGATAGCCAACAAGATCAAGGTGGTTTCTCTACCAGAAAGGATCCATTATTCAATGGATAAAATTATGCATTATGTAATGTCAAGATGAATATATATTTTATGTATCAAGTTCATGACATTTGGTAGTAATTTTTGGATGTCTATAGTGCTCCTCCTATTCCCCTAATTGATGTAGTAGTTAAGAAGGTAAGTGAAAACAACTCCAAGGCAATGAATTCCATTCTTTGTGGCCTATAAAAGGTAGAGCTTGTGAAGATGATGCATTATGTATTAGATAAAAATATATGGAAAAAATTGAAGACCATCTATGAAGTATACACCAAGGTGAAGATGGCCAATTAGTAGACCCACTAGAGATGGTTTGAAAGTCTACAGATGAATGAATATGAAAAAATTACATCTTACCTATTGAAGGTTGATAAAGTTTTAAATGTCATTAGAGGATTAGGATAAGAGGTGAAAGAATCTATAGTTGTTAAAAAATTATTGATATCACTAACTCCTAAGTTTGACTCTAAGGTATTTATAGTAGATGGGATACAAGATTTGGACAAGCTAAAGATGGATAGGCTTCATGGCATTTTGGCTGTCTATGAGATGAGAAATAATGAAATAATATCTCCCAAGAAGGAAGAAACTTTCAAAGTTGATAAGAAGTTAAAATCTAAGAAGGTAAATGCTGAAGAAAGATCAGATGTTAATGATGATCAACTGATAGCCATGTTTCCAAATAATTTGAGTTCTAGATCTAGTAAGTACAAAGGTAAGTTTCCCTTCAAATGTTTCAATTATGGAAAGATTAGTCACTTTGAATCCAAGTGTCCTAAAAATTATAAATATGAGCATGATGAATAACATGATGAACATCATGGAGATGACAAGAAGTCCTATAAAACTGATAAAAACAAAAAGGAGTTCATGAAGTATGAAGGTAGAAAGGAACATTTAAAAATAAGAAAATTTTCTATACTAAAGAAGATAACTCTTCTAATGTAAGTGACTCAAGTGCATCTAAGAGTGATGGTGGCAATAATGAACCTGAACATGACAATAATGAAACCTTATTCATAGACATAGAATTAGACAATGAGGGTTGCTCAAATGGGAAAGGCCTTATGGTTTATGTATAATCATATGAATAAGAAGATAAAGTGAAACTTGAGGTAGTGTTGGTAAGTCCCCTAGAGGAGTTGAAGTTTTAAAGGATAAAGAATCACAAAATAAGATCATTAGTTAAGGACTATGAGGAGAAGATTGGCTTGTTTGAGGAAAGACTGAGTAACACTTCTAAGGACTATGATGAGATCATAAATCAAGTTGAGGCACATATGGAGGTAGTCAATGCAAGCCTAAAGGCTAAAGAGGAAGAATATATCAGGTATGAAACTGAAGTAGAATATTGAAAGCTAAATTGGATCAATCATTTAGAAAGATGAAGAGCTTTGTGAAGTTTGAAAAGAGCACTAAGGCTCTAGATGATGTCTTGAGTAGTAAAAAATCTAAAAGTAACAACATAGGTCTTGGTTTCAAATAAGACCAAAATGTGACAACACAAGTCAAAATTTTTTTTATTAAGGAAAATAATGTCAACATGAAAAGACCTATCAAATAACCTAATGTTATAAGGTATGCTAATACATTCAATGGTTATTGTTTTATATGTAGTTAGTTTGGTCATAGAGCAAGAGAGTGTATAAGACCCTCTTAGAATGAGTATTTATGGGTACTATGGAAGGAGTCACAATTCAAATCAATCAAGAGGTATGTATAATTTGATTTGTTCTAGTTGTCATAAGGTATGACACATTATAATATTATATCCTAACAGAGTTAGAAGGTCATCAAATCAAAATAAGAATTTTGAATCCCCTAAAATGCAAGAAAGAAGGCAAATGAATGTATGAAAATCAAAGATAGTGAATATGAGTCATGATTAGTCTACAATCTCAAGTCGACTAATTAATGTGATAGAAAATGATTTAGATGTGAAATAAAGTTAGGAATGTTTATTGTCATCCCACATTGATGATCAAATGTTGATGAGGAGATCAAGCCTATATTGAAAATCAAGCCTATAAGGATATTGAATGATATTTAGTCTTGTGAGAGCATGGAGATCTAGGAATCACCTAAACTTGTGATGGTTTAGTGCTATATGGAAAGAGGTGACTCCATTAGGTTTCATGGAGACACTATTCAATTAGCATAAGTATGATGTTTGCTTGGTTTGAGGGGGATCTATTCAAGTTTATGACTGAGTTTGATTTATGTTGAGAAGTGGTCTTGTAATCTGAGATCATCTTAAGGATGTATGCATAAAGTAAGTGGGATAATGTTCTTGTTCCTCTTTCTATAAATTATGATTTAAGAAGGTGTGTTTCTATATGAAAGTTGTGAAATACCTTTTTCATTAATTTCAAAGGGGGAAAAATTCCAATAAAGGAGATTGACTAGACTAGAGGAGATGAGAGTGATCAATTTGAAGAATTTTTTGACATCAATGATAAAGGGAGAGTTTATTGAGACATATTGTCATTGATGTCAAGTTACATCTGGTAAAGATGAATGATATATGAGATATGAAATATGTGATGAGAGAGAATTTTAAGGCAACCTATGATACTTCTAGGGTTGATGTCAAGATTCAAGTCAAGGTAATCATGTTTTGAGTACTAGGTGTTTTGAGAAGCCTAGTCATAACAAGCATAGTCATATCATGAGCATGTGCATGATGAGCATGGAGAGGTTTGTGAAGAGGTATGACATTGGTTGAGGAATATATATGGCATGTGATCAAGGTGTAGAAGTACCAAAGAGTGTTTCAAGATTAACTATCAAAATTGTTGTGTTTGAACCTTGTAAGAGACTTGAGATGGTTTATGCATAGAGTGCTTAGTATTGTACATAAAAGCACATGGTGTATTGATGATATATATGAACAAAGCCATAAAAAAAATTATGAGTTTGATTTAACATGTATTAGAGGAATTGGATCACTCACACAAGTCTTAGAGTGAACCTATAGGGGTAAGACCTATAAACCTAGTATATAACTAGACCACCTTTAAATCCTTCTTGGCCTAATGAGGCATCATGATATATTGTCAAGGAATATGAAGGACATTTTACATTTTTAAAGCATTAGATATGTTTTTTGAGTATGTAAGTGATGTGGAGAGTGATTTTGTAATGGTTAGAAGGTCTATTTTAAGTCTTAATGTGGTGTGCAAGTCGAAGACAAGTAGCAAAGAGAGAGGTGTTGGCCAAATGAGAATTTAGTAGTTTAAATGGTATTATAGGTTTTCCTAGGTGTGTTTTAGATTAAGGTAAAAGCAAGTTTTTAAGGGGACCTAAAACCCTTTACATCAAAAAGAAAGATAAACCATTAAGCACAACCAGGTTTAAGAGAACCTGAAACTAGTAAACAACTTAACCAGGTTTTACAGGGACCTATTACCAATAGATGTCGCTAGATAAGACTGCCATCAAAACACTAGCAAGAAAGTTAACAGACTGAATCAGCATCCTAAAAAACCTCCCAAACCAGTAACCAACAAACCAATAAAGCAACCAGTTTACCAACCAACAAAAACCAGTCAACAAAAGGGAACATAAGATTTACCTTTTGAATTGAGGTTTTTTTTACACGACCAAAGATTCTTATCTAGAGGGGGGACCAAAGGCTTAGAATTCTTTCTCTTGACTACTGTCCAACCTTCCTCTAACTTTTCTGCCATAGCAACCCATGCCTCAGAAGACAATGATCCATGGAATCTAGGGGACACAGACGCTGCATCTATCTCCTTATGAGAATCAGACAAATTTTGGCTCCTAAGAGGATCCTCCAAAATAGGGGCAATGACCAATACCACCTCAATCTCTAGCTCAGAATGATCACATTCCATAGCCTCTATAGGAGCTTCAAAGGAATGTTTCACCAAAGAATCCTCCACAACCACCAGCTCGGAGTGAACACTATCCTCAGTCTCAGGAACAGCCAAAGCTTCTGAGGGTTGTTTGACCAAGTGATGCTCAGAGGAAGCCTCAGACCACCAATAAGGTGGTCATCTAGATTTGGATTTCCCAGCAGCACAACGAGCAATAATATGATCCTTCAAGTGGCACTTCTTGCAATGAAAAGGGATACCCTAAAAATCCAACATTTATGTCCAAGTACCCCTTGGGGAATCCAAGCAAATCGCCTCAAGAAGGCCCTTAGAAACATCCAGATCTACCAGAAAGTGTGCATAGGTTAAATGGAAAATATCTGAAGTGTCTGTATCCATAAATAAGAAATCTCCAATTGCATTTCCAATAGTTTCAAAAATTGAATCATGCCAAAGATGTATTGGAAAATTAGGGAGCCGAACCCAGATAGGGAACTTGTTAAAGGATTCTAAGAGGATCAAAATCCATATGCCATTGTTTGGCCATAAGTGGATATCTGCCCTACCAAGAAAAAATATTGTTGCACAAAATAATCTTCCTGTCATTGGAGCAGAGGAACTTTGTTATAAAAAAACCTTTAGCACACGGGAAGATTTGGACATTATTTTTAATAAGTGGCATCCAGTTCTTGGAGATCCAGCCATGTAGATCTGCAAGAGAGGGCCAAAATCCATGAAAGCAAATTTTTCTAGGTGTGTTGACCAGGTATGATGTCAATGTTTATAAGAAATCCATGAAATTTGGTTTTGAGGTTTCTCAAGTACACAAAATGAAGGTTTCTCAACCCAAAAAGGATTTTTGAGTGCTCATTGGCACATTTAACCTCCACATGGTAACCTAATATATTCATGGTATATGGGGAAAGGTCCTAGATCAAAGTTTCAATAATTGGTTTCTAAAATGAAGGGCTAAGCTTTATGAATGATCATTAAGACTCAAAGATGGTTTAAACCCTTAAAAAACCCTAACTCAGACCTAATGTGAAATATCTTGTTCTAAATTTATGATAATGGATTGGCAAATCCAATTAATTTATTTGAGGTTGTCTTAAAATCCCCCAAGCACCTCAAAGTTTGATTGATTTATCTAGGGAGTGAGTGGACTCTCTAGGAAATACCTTATTTCTCAAAGATTTATTATAGAAGTCAAGGTTGACCAAGTAAAAGTTTATAAATAGATGGAGGTTGATATTGATAATTTTATATTATTTAAATGGTGGTTTATTAGTAGGTTATATCCATTAAGTGATCTAAAATAGTCATACAAGTTGTCTAGTCACTAATAGACCTAATGGTGCACATAATGAGAAAATCAGGCAGAAGTGAGAAGATGATTAGGGATGAATCCAAGTGCATGGTTAAGTTTTTCAATAATTTAGTATATTTTAATGTTGGATAAATGTTTTTAAGGTTAGTGGATATGATAAAAAATTTACTCATAAGTTGACATGTCGAGTGCAAATGAAACAATGAAGGTGCAAGTTCATGAATTTGGTTTGAAAAACCAATATTTTAATTTTACTATATTATTTATATATATTATAATTTTACAATTATAACACAAGTTAATTCACATTAATTATGAGTCTTTTAAATTAGTCATACAAGTATTGAAGATCAAATTCACCATGACTTGTCTTCAAGGCAAATTGGCAATTTTGGGTAAGCAAGTTACAATGATAAATTTGAGGCTCTATCCCTTGAGATAAAGCATCCAATTTATATGATTTTGTTTTTTGGTACATATATGTCCTATATATTCTTTTAATAAGGTTTGATATTTAGTGAAAGTTATTTAAATGATAAAGCCAAAATGGGTTGATTGGTTCAGGTTTGATTATGTGTTTAAAGACAAAAGATTAGTCTGCAAAACCAATATTTGTAATTAGACCTTGTAGTATTTGTACTTTATAGTGATATATAGATGTAAAAAAATATATTTAAGGTATCAAAGGTTATATTAATTTTTTTTAGGTGTTGAAGATCAAGTTTCCATGACTATATTTTGAGTCTAGTTGGTAGATCTAAGTGAGATACTTACAAAGAAGGATTTGAGTAATTTTTCCCTAAGTTGTAAAAAACAAAACATAAGGTAATTTATATTTTTTATGTGTGATTTTTTCCATGGTTTTTTGGAAAAATTATATTTTTACTTTAGTTATTTAAGATGGACTTTATGAGTATCACATGCCTAATATGAATAGTACTAATGATGTGCTCCAAGTAGTGGTTAGAGATCAAAAAAATTATGAAGATTAGATGAGATTATCATGGATTTAAGTAATTGGATTATGATATTTTCATAAAATGTGAAGTCTTTACAAGTGTTCCAAGTAAGGCAAATTGTAATGTGTCCTAAATAGACCTAATAGGATTAGGTCTCCATGAGACCTAAAGGTGAGATAAGGCCTAATTGAGGTAGTTCAGACCTAAAGGGACTCAAATAACATTTTATACATGTCTAAGAGATGTTATAAGATCCATTTCATTTATGAAATAAGAGGTTAAGGATGTTTATATGACTAAGAATGATATGAACAAGTGACCTATATAAATACTAGGCAAATTAGGATTATTTGTGTGTGCACAAGTGAATAGAATAAGATATTATAGAGTAGAAGAAGGTATTATATACCATAAAAGGATTATAAAATATATATTATGAAATTTTTATATAGGTTTTGTGTATGAAAATTAATGTCATATGACCTAATCAAGTTAATAAGAGGACCGATTGAGCGAAGAAACCTAGAAGGTAGTTTGAAAAGGTTTAAAGAAAGAGAAGAGCTGAAGAAGGATATAAACATCTATTATGTGAGAAATAAATTGTTTTAAATGTGATAAATGGTTTCATATGTTTTATTTGGTTCTAATTCATCTTGGGGTTTGGTGCCTCCTTACAAGTGGGTGCTTATTAAAGCCTAGCTGAGTTAGTTCTTAGCTAGATGTGGTTAGTGTTCCATGTGAAGTGGGTGGTTCACTAAATTTGATGTTTCCTTTGTAATACTATAGTATTTTTGGAGATATTAGTGGCTTTTCTTCCCCTTGAGGGTTTCCCACATATATGGTGTGTTGAATTGTGTAATCTTGTTTAATGCTTATATAGTTGATTATTTATGCCTTCCTTGATCTATATGTTGATGATTGCTCAAGTGGAATTGATAATAAAGTTTTGAAGATTGATTCACCTCCACCCCTCTTAGTCAATGTTGCTTCCAACATGAAGGATAGAACCTTATCTAGATTTAGAGATATTTAGACTTGTAGAAAATAGTAAAAATGTTTATAATGGAATTGTGATAGTGTTTAAATCTTTTTATTAGTATGGATTTACTTCTTTTATTTATCACCATTTGAATACAAATAAGTAATTTATTAAACTAAAATTCCAATCTAAAATGTTTAATTTTATGAGGAGGCAAAAACTAACCGCTCTAAAAAATATTTAAACTAAATTGTTTATTAAAAATATTTAAAGATTTAAACATAAATAAAATAAAATATAAACGTATTTTTTAAATATAAAAATAATTATAAATTTTTATCATTTATTATAATTATTATTAATAATAAGTTTATTTATATTTTATAATTTACATGATTAAATGTATAATAGGGATTTGACTCCTTAATTTTTATCCCCCCTCAAATAAATTTGAGATAAAATTCACTAATTCAAATATCTGTGATAGCAAGTCACATTTATTGAATCTATACTTGTGACTCTATCAGTTAATTTAAACACTTATAACATAATAGGCATATGACATGGCTAGATATCAAATATGATATAGAACAATAGGGAGGAATTTCCTTTTTCAAGTCCATTAATCACATCAAACATTGAGCGTACATTGAGTAGGAATACATACTCATCCCCCTTGATGTCAACTTCAATGCATACTTTGAACCAAGGTGGGGCTTTTTCACAATCCTCATTACAAATGATTAAAGCATTGGAGTAAAAAAATTATCTCATTGATAAGAACACCTAAAATGCATCCAAATACATCCTTAGTTCAAAATATGTCTTGCATAACCATCTCGCATTAGAGGTATCATTTCAACCCTTACCATCACACTTTGTGGCACCAAAATTTCCTACTTATGAGAAAAATGAAGGGTGACCCTGAGCATGATTAATAAGTAAAAATACTTACATTAAATAAGATAAATTATGGGCACACTAATTGGCCTCATCCAATATAAAATTTAAAATCAATCCATCTTATAAAGTTAATCCTAACGAGCCAAAATGTGATATCAATCAAACAATGAACATGAAAATGCCACATCAAGTTGTATTATAGAATGCACAATGCAAATAAATTACTAGATTCAAAATATGTCCACCATATCCTATTGTGATATTATTAAGAATCTATAGTAAGATTTTCAATGCCCAACCAATGGCTTACTATCATAATTTTAAATAACTAGTGATGTTGTAGTTCATATACATAAAGGTGTGTTAATTTCTTGTATTCACATTTATGGGGAGGCATGAAAATTAAATGGATGCACCATGGAGTGAAAACATGATAATTTTATTATATGATGTATTAATTTATTGTAATATATGAATATGGATGAGGTTTACTAAAAAAAACAATTAATCAATGTTACACAATCATCTGGTAGTTGTTACTATTTTGAGTCTTAGTCAAATGAAACAACTCATATTTATACATGCCATAGTTAGAGATATACAATTTTAAGAATTCTTGGATGAAACCTAGACAACTACCACAATAATTTTTGGTTGTTTAATCCAATATCAAGGGCACAAGAAGTTGTCAAAATTATATAAAGTATTAAATGTGTTTCTGAACATTTGATTGTAGTTCAAGTGGAATATATAAACAACTATGAACATGCATGCCAAGTCATTAAAATTGATTTAGAGGTGGACTTGTATACAAAAACTGGCATGGTTCATTTTGGTAAATGCTAGAGGGATTTTTGTTATTCCTATGGTTGGAGGATAAAACCTTGTCTAGATTCAAAGAGATTTAGACTTGCAGAAAATAGTCAAAATATTTACAATGGAATTGTGGCAGTGTTTAAATCTTTTTATCCATATGGATATAATTCTTCTACTTATTACCACATGAATACAAATAAGGGATTTATTAAAATAACATTCCATTCAAAAATGTTTTATTTTATGAGGAGGAAAAAACTAACCACTCTGGTAAAACATTTAAACATAAATTATTTAGTAAAAATATTCAAAGATTTAAACATAAATAAATAATAAACATAGTTTTTATAAATAAAAATAATTACAATTTTTTTATCATTTATTAAATTATTCGTATTAAATAAGTTTATTTATGTTTGTCAATTTACATGATTAAATTGTGTAATATGGAGTTGATTTCTTAATTTTTAGCCCCATTGGAATACCTTTGAGATAAAATTCACCAATTCAAATACCTATGATAGTGAATCACCTTTATTGAATTTATACTTGTGACTCTATTAGTTAATTTAAACACTTATAACACAATAGACATCTGACATGGTGAGATATAAAATAGAATAGAGACCAATATGGAGGATGTTCCTCTTTTAAGTCCATTAATCACATCAAACATTAAGAGTACATTGAGTGGGGATACATATTCATCCCCCTTGATGTCAACTTCAATGAATACTTTCAACCAAGGTGGGGATTTTTCACAATCCTCATTACAAATGATTAAAGCATTGGAAGAAAAAAAAATCTTATTGAGAAGAACACTTAAAAGGCATCCAAATATATACTTGATTCACAATATGTCTTGTATAACCCTCTTGCATTAGAGGAATCATTTAAACCCTTACCACCACACTTTGTAACATTGAAATGTTCTACTTATGAGAAACATGAAGGGTGACCCTGAGCATGATGACTAGCAATTGATTCACAATTAGAGATACTTGTCTTGATCAAAATGAATAAGAAAAGTTATCATGGACCTAAGGACATATAATTGATAGGATGATGTCACTATATGTGTACACTCAATCTCTAATTTGACATTCTACTAATTGTATCTAAGATGTTGAAGTGCAGTAAATGAAGTACTATAACTTGAACATAAAAAATAATTTTTAAATAAATGGTTATGTGTTGGAAGCTTCCTTAAAAAATATAATCAATAATGTAGATCTCACAAATTAGAAATAAAACACACAATGCATAAAGAAATCAAATAACATACTTAGCTATTAAAATGGGTTAGATTGTTGTTGTAGGATTCTAAATGGGGTCCTTCCTCCTTTCAACTTCAACTTCAATCCTTCCTCTGACAACACTTTATTGAACTCATAAATGCTTTTTCAAATTAATCAAAAATGTAGCAATGAATTGTTTCATAAAATTATATTGATAATTTCTTAACAAAATGTACTTATGATAATCTTTAATCAACATCTACTATATCTAAACTCTACTGCTACATATTTATATACCATAGAGGATTTTTTTTATACAAATATATATATATATATACCATAGAGGATTTTTTTTATACAAATATATATATATATATATATATATATATATATATATATATATATATATATATATATATATATATATATATATAGAATTCCCATGAATGATGACTTTAATGAAAGGAACCAATTTTAGTTATCCTAAATCGAATGTTTCTTAGTGTGTGTGTGTGTATATATATATATATATATATATATATATATATATATATATATATATATTAGAATTCCCATGAATGATGACTTTAATGAAAGGAACCAATTTTAGCTATCCTAAATCGAATGTTTCTTAGATATATATATATATATATATATATATATATATTCTATCTAAGAAACATTCGATTTAGGATAGCTAAAATTGGTTCCTTTCACTAAAGTCATCATTCATGAGAATTCTACAATATTGCCATAAGACAAACAAGGTTGTTTCATTCTTAAACCTCTTCTTTATTGATCTCCATGGAAGTTAGAGTCATTTGTGAGTCGACTGAAAAGAGAATCAAAATTTGTTTATCATGGTGTTGGTTATGTAGTGGCTATATGATGGTCTGTGTAATGAGATTCCCTTGCTTTAGGATGCTTCACACTATATACCTATCTCTCCAAAACATCCTTAAAACATATTATAGAAAAAGTGTTCTAAATTAATAAATAACCATAATATATTTAATTCTAATACATAATTATAACTATAAAAAAGAGTATAGAAACATAATGCTATATGGCTTATTAAAGTAAGAAACTATATGGAAAAGTATTCAAAAGCATGATTAACAAGTAGGATGAGTACAATAAATGGACACAAAAATAGGAAATTTATGGGGCTCATCACACCCTCCAACTTAATATCTTTGTCAACCTTGAGAAACAAACTTATTCATTCATAATTAACAAAGAACTCTAAAATCCATGGGATCTACAACACCCTTGGAAAGATGAGTGTAAAATCCTCACCTCTATTTAAATATTTTTCAAATTTTGACTTCTCTAACTTCATCCACTAATGTTTTATCCTACCAATCTAGAATAGGATACCAAAATTGAGGAGGCTAGAATTTGAGGTTCATCAATTGGGATCCCATTTCACTTGCAAAAATAATATACTTGGTGATTCTGTTGAATGTTGCCTTCAAGTTGAAATGGGAATAACTCTCCATTTTATTTAGTGTAGTGGTAAGCTCATTCCATAGTTTTGTGCTAGATTTACTTGTAACAATACCATCAAAAGTTCTCAATCCTAAGTAAAAATCTTGGGCTTCATCACAATTCTTACCAAACCAAGTTCTAACTTCCTTTTTCAACATGATATTATCCCATTTTGTTAATATAATATCAGGTGCCATTGATTCACTCCTACTAAGAAACTTGATTTCATTCTCCTTTTTCTTATATTTAGCTACTTATATTTCTCTTTTCTCATTTAACAAATATTATGAAAATGCATGTAGTTGGACATCTCCAACATATAAATTAGGGTTCTACTCTTTGTCATAAGGAACAACATAATTGTGAAGGTAGAACTCACACAATTGTGCTTGTTCTTCCTGTGAAATTTATCTATAGATAGAAAAGAAGGAAAGGGGATCATTGACATCATGAGGTAGGTAAAAATAAATTCTCATAAACTTAAACTTGTGTCATTGATCCTCCACATAAATTAAATAAAATCTTGCAAGAGGCCTATAGTTAAGGAGCTCTTGGGTAAGACCAGCTATATCTTTAATTTTCTATTTTAGTTTGGTGATTCTCTCTTCTTTCAACTTATTTTATTTTTTTATTTTTTTATTTTATTTTCTTAATTCCTTCAAAATTTCAAACTAACTATCCATCCAATTCAATAATTTAGAAGATATTACAAATGAGGAGTGATATTTGACTTCTTGGGTATTCTTCTTGTTGATTTACCTCTATATAAGTTTATGTAATGATGAATATAGGTTAGTCTTTGATAGAGGGTTATATCTAACAACTTGTTGTAGCAAGTGCATCTAGTCCTCCACTAGATTTATCCCACAATTACTTCCTTAGTTTCTCAATTTCTTTCAAGGCTTACTCAAGAGTGGGAAATTCCATTTGTACAGTAGGTTGCTCTAAATGTTTAGCTTCTTTCTACATGGGTTCCTTATGTAAATATTCAAAAATATGCTTAACTTGTTATACTTTATCATGAAATTATTCAAGAATATGCTCAACTTTTTTTACTTCTTCCTAATTGAATACAAGATAACATTTTTCCCTATCTATTTCAGTCTCTAAAGATTCATCGCTACTAGTAGTCTATTCTTCCTTATCTATTTTAGACTTTAGAGATTCAACACTACTAGTAATCTATTCTTATTTAGATTCTTCATTGATTTCAATAATAGAAGAAGGTTTAGTTATCATTTTTCTTCTCAATTTGTGAGATTTATGAGGATTAGGGGTTACCTTGGCCTTTTTGGGAAAAGGTGGAAGTTCCTCCTCAGACTCATCTAAATCAAGCTAGTGAATGAGTTTTTTCTTTTCCTTCTAGATTCCCTACCTATGGAAGTCCTTTATTTAGTCCTTGTTGTAGGTTCTTATGTTGCTGCAGGAATACCTTATTCTATAGGTTCTTGTGTGGTTATAAGAAGGTTTTTTACTACAGGTTCTTATGGATCTGTAAGAAGGGATTCTTCTAATCTTTGTTCTTCAACCTCAAATTCCTCTTCAATTTCATTTCCTTCTCTATCACTTTTTGCATTTTTGATACTTGGATAAATTCTTCCAAACTAATGCTGGGTCTAGTTCTTTACAAATAGTCTTGAATAATCAATTGGATTAGACAGTGATGGGAAAGAGCTTTAGAGTTACATTTTTGTGATCATGTGGAGTAAAAAGTTAGGAATGTTTATTTCTATTTTGTGTTGTAAATGATTCATGAACTTGAAGTGTAGGTCATGCATCATATAATATCTCCATTTAAAAATAAAATATCTAGAGATAAACGCAGTAACTTTAGCCCATCTTCCTAGTAGAGATAACCTTGTAGTGCATTGATTTTAATTTTTTAGGCATTCATTTTCTTATATAAATTTTTATTTCTTAGCCTTGGCATCAAATTTGTCTTGCCATTCCTCCCCTATTCTTGATAGTCCCATTACTTTGTTAATGACATTTTTTGTCAGCTTTATTTCCATCCCCTTTACTATTTCTAAGCTATTATATAATGTACTAGAAAATTATTCTACAATTCCTTCATCTAGGGTCTATATTTTCTCACAATAATGTTCTCATAATTTATGTTGGAATAGGGTTAAGATTTCCAAGCTATTAGTTAAAGGGGTGATATCAAGTGGTTCATGTTTCAGCAAATCTCCTCCCATATTATGAGATGAAATGTGAGTTGCAGATGATGTTCTTGTAGCAAGGGTTTTGAGTTATGATATAATGTTTGTGACTATTGATTTGGTAGTGAAACAAATCTATATGAATTATATAAAATCTTCCCCCCAACTTAAACTATCACTTGCCCTAGAGGGATGAAGCTGACATGCATAAAACAACTTGTGGTAATAATAAAGGGTGGTAGGAATAGTGCATCATAGGTCACATCAATCAATGAAGGAGGATGATATGGTGAGTTGGTGTGATAAGGATAATATATGATATCATATTAATAGCATTAAGTCCCATCATCTTTAGAAATAATTAAAATCTATGATTGGAAATAAATATAGAATAATTACCATGTTACTTATAGAAATACTTTTATGAAATGATGATTCAAAGTGGTGGTCATGGGGTATGTTTTTGTTTGAGTGGAATTAAATGCTTCATAAGAGTGTAATTTAGGATGAAATGATAATAATTCATGCTATAGAAAGAAATGTTTCCTATAGAAACAAGTTTTATCCTTTAGCAGCAAGTTTTGATCCTATAGTAGTAAGTTTTTATCATATAATGGCAAGTTTTTTATCCTGTAACAAAGAGGAAAATTTATTTATACTCCAAAGAAATTAATCTACAAGCAAAAATAATTGAAAACAATTTTTTTTATTGGAGTAGTGCCTTTCTCTATTTTTTTTTTATGAATGTTGATTAGCTAGTGACCTAGTTTTATGAGACAACATCCGTCAACAACACCCAAAGGTTTTCATTGATAAATTTTTTGATTTTTTTAGATTTTTAAGTCCAAATCCAACTATAATGAAGAAAATCAAGAGGTAATATTTTATCTAGCCTAAACCAATTCATTGTGAATGACTTGTTCTTGGCTACAAAAAGCTTTATTACTCTTAGAAAATATTAGAGAAGGGTTGACAGATATACCCTTCAACTATAGAAACATATTGATTTGATACATGAAGAAGAGATGGATGTTGTTATTCAAGAATATGGAATGTGAGAGTTTACTTATAAAATGGTTTCTTATACAGCTTGAGCCTGTGTGCCATTAACAAGCAATCAAAACAAAATAGAGTTAATGATCATGAGCTTTATAGCTCCATTATCAAAAACTTGTTTGATCTCATAAGGCCCAAGCCATTTGGACTATAGATTTAATTTATGATCTTTGTATTTATATTCAAAAAGTCTTTCCCAGTCTCTTTTTTGGAAATTATTAATCTTGATGTTCTTGTCATGCCATATCACACGTTGTCTTTGCACTATTTTAGTATGATGAAGTGCTTCATTTCTTAGTTCATCAAGTGCATTTAGTTGCATGATTTTGTATTATTTAACTTGGAAAATATATAATCCCAACTCAAGTGTTATCCTTAATTTATTATGTTCAAACTCAATAGATAAAACAAGCTTCTTACCATAAACTAGTTCATATGGAGTGAAACTAGTTATGATTTTCTAGGTGACTCTATAAGCCTAGACTACTTCTAAAAGATGAGTTGACCAATATTTTTTATATAGGTTAATAGTCTTAGGATATTTTCCAATTCTCTATTTGTCACTCCACCTGACCATTTGACTAAGGATGGTAAGGGGTAGACTTTTTGTATTTGATTTCATATTCTTTGACCAAAGCAATTGCGAGGTCTGATGTGATTTGTGGGCCTTAGTCTATGACTATTTTTTTGGTACTACATAGTGGGTGAAAATTTATTTATACAATAAAACAACTACATTCTCATCTCAATCATAGTTTAAGGCTTTGAATTCTACCCATTTTGTGATATAATTAGTGCACACCAGTATGTATTCCTTGTTGGATTTAGGATCAATGAGACTGATCAAAGCTAGTCCCCATTTATCAAAGGGTTTTATTAATGATTCTAATTGCCTCATAAGTGTTCTTAGTTTTGATGAACACTTCTCATTTTAGGGCTACTAAAATACAATGCATGAGTTGTGGTTTGTGATAATTTTGGGATGTCTATGGTGAAATAGAAGCAAAGTGTGAAAGTTGTCCACAATATTTGTTTGATTTGGTGGTTGGGATCAACCGGGGTCATTTATTTGGATCTTTGTGATACTTCTTGATCTACAAGCTAATCTAAATGGTTATTTTACAATTATTTTTAAACTGAAATGAATCTTGATAAAAAAATAAAGAAAAGAGAGGGTAAGGCGAAAAAGAAAATGTAATTGTAGGCTTCCATCTCAGACATTATGATAAAGTTACTTATTAATTTGATCTTGTGTGAACCAATCAATGATGAAATATAGATTAAACACAAATTCTATCATAAATCAGGTAAGATCCAAAGGAATTATGAAGATCACAAGTGAGAACTAGATTTACCTTAAAGGTTTTACTACTGCAACATGGATAATATAAGCACATTCAAATCGAGAGTGAAATATAATGAAGTAAACCTAAGACCTTTCAGATAATTTAATGTAGTAAAAATTAACAACCATGTGATAGAAAATATAGTTCAAAAAACCAAAAAAAAATTCACATCTAAGATATTCACATGAAATTGAGAGATAGAAATAACTTTGACACACTATTCAGACAATCCTTTTAGAATTCTTTAGTTGTATTAAAGGCTCCTGGTATTCAATTGCTCAAAAAATATCTTAGAAAACATGGTAATCCTTTCCTATTTATAGGAAGCATAGGTGGTTTACCAATTAAATCCCTCAAAATATCCACATGCAAACTAAGGAAAGTTATCCTTAATAAAAAGATACAATTCCAAAGGCTTTCATGCTAATTTTTACAAAAGATAAATGTATGCTAACAGACTAGCATATATTTTACAAAAGAATATTCTTTTATGCTACATTGGTGGGACCCCTAGGTCACTATCTAAGGATTTTCTTCACCTTAGTGTATTTTTCATTGATGAGCTCAAAATTTATGTTAAGATTCATTAAACAATCCTCTTCTTTATTTTCTAATGTGTCAAAGTCCTTATCGCTCTTAGTATTGAGTTCTTGAATGCTTTGGGCTTCTGTAATCTATCTTTTAGATGTGATAATGATACAAAAGACCTTATGATTATCCTTGGTATCCTAGCCTTGGTTGTATTTGATGATTTGGATGTGTTGACTAACCTTCTATCTAAACTCCTCATCTTCCATTAGGCTTGTGGCATTGGTCCCAGATTGTCTTCCCAATAAGTCCTTCAAGATTTCCTCCATTCTAGCCATCAATCCTTTATCCTCCTCCAAAAGGCTACTTACATTGTCACACCATCTAATCAGGTCCAATATATTGTCTTCCACGACTCCAAGAGGGGCTAAAAGTGTTTTAACTTGAAGATCCTAATGCCCTGGACTTGCTTGGTGTTATGGAAATTGATCAATTCAAGTGCCTAATCTTTAGAGATTTACCACTAAGTAATTAATGTCTATGTCTTCCCAATTTTATGGGACAAAATAATTGATCTAGATTTCAAGGCCTTCAACCCTTTTAAAATGTCCAAGAAGGAATTATTTAGCAATACTATTATATCTTTAGGGATTGAAAGTAGGATTTGGGTCCTCAGTGCCAATGGTAGATTTCTTAGTTATCACCCTCTCAAACCCTATTGTATCTAGGTTATATATGACAATGGCTACTAGTTCAAAGAGTTTGGATACTTCTAGTGTTTCAATCCTAATTCCACTTGATGCCCCTTGATCCTACATCTTCCTACCACTTTCTTTTGTATCCTCAATAATTATCCTTTCTTCTGGCTCCTTCATGAGATCCTTCATCTAGGGTTTAATATTATCATGGTTGCCCATGAATGAGAATGGGATGGGATCTTTTGCAATTTCCCATTTATGAACTAGTGTAGGATAATGGGTCCATGTATTGGGAATTCAACATTGAATAGGTTCATTTCATTAGTGGGGTGGGTCCATGTTACCTTTGGTCTTTTGGAGGACCTAAGAACAAGGGACATCTTAGCTTCTTTCTTCTTCTAAGTGATAGGAACCAAGTCCAATGCCACTTCTTTCCCTTTTTCTTCCCCATTTATTTAGGTTCCTTCAATTTGAGCCACCCAAACTATGGTTTCCTCAACCTCTTGATTAAATCCATAGGATTCTATAAGTTTAATGAATAACTCATCCACCATCTCATATGGTTCCAAGGCAACCATATCAATGTGATTTACTAGAGAAGATGGTCTTGGAGGTTGGGTTGATGATGAAGGGCTTTCAGCTAGTCTATCTTCTAGTCTTTTTTCATCTAATTCTTGGATTTGGAGTTTTGGTTTTGGTGGTTGCTCCATGGGTGCACTTAAAGTGGAGGGTAAAAAATGATACTCTAATGGGTTCATTTTCCATCTCTCTCTAGCTGGTTTCTCCTCCCTTTGTAATCTATGCACAAGATTAAAACCATTATGTCTGCACCTAGCAAGGACCTCCTCAAAGTTTGTTGCTTTAGTATAAAAAATGATCATAAGTACCGACCATGTGTTCATAAGTCACCTTGGTCAGTTTCTTTGACTACAAATGAGGGACCACTTTATTTTTTGGATCCCATTCCTTTAAGTCATATTTTTGAAAGCAGAAAGCATCCCTATGTCTAGACATGATGTCCAATTGCTTCTAGTCTTTGATCAAGGATATCCCAATCAAAAATGGGAAAGGATGTAGCATTCCCTTCCTCTTCTCTATATAGGTTTTATCAACTCCATGGGAAATTTGGTATGCAATTTCTTATTTAGCCAATTTAAGGGGAACATAAATAGGAAACCTAAATCGTTGGCTCATGATACCCTCATTCTAAAAGACAATGTAGTCTGGATAAAACCAAATGTATCCCATTTGACCAACATATCTTTTAATAAGATGGTGCACCCTAGGCATGAGATATCTTATGATTATTTGGAATAGTATGGGATATATATAGTCACAAATGAATTTCATATGATCTCTATACTTGAAGACAAAGCTTGGATTAATGATGTGAGATGTTAATTCTTCTATGAGAGGAGAAATTCTTAACACCAAGAATATGGGTGGATGCCATCAATGATTATATTAGATAGGACATCATGGTGAAATGCTAAAGTGTCTTCTTCTTAATGCCATAAAATTTCCTTCCTAAGTGGATAACAATTAGCTCCCCCATAGGTGGAGTTGTTTTTTCTTCAACCATGAAGTATACATAAGAAACACACCTAGGGTCAACATAGGTGGTGGCAGTTGCTCTAGAGGGTCTATTCATTAAATTCATAATGATTCTTATACCCTCCCTAAATTGTATAATGTGGATCCTACCATCATGATTTCTAGCTACATGGTCTCAATATGATGTCTAGATTATGTTGGGTAGTGCACTCTTTTATAGAGGGGAGGTCAATATGGGATTTAGGGAGTTTATAGTAGCATTCAAAGGTTACTGGGGAAACATAAGCAACCCTCCTTTACTTTACTTCATTAATAATCTAGTTACTATCAATCCTAAAGTATAAAAATAAGGGTGTAAAGATGTCAATGTAGGGTAGTACCTTTGGTTTGGTGACAACTTGATGAAGACCAGTCATTTAGACAATAACCAGGTCATCAAATTTCCTTTTGGTGACTACCATCCTTTGTTCATTATATGACAAAGGATGCGACTCTTTAATATCAAAGAAAATATTTGACCAATTATTCATTCCATTGGCCAATACCCCTGTATCTAACTTGGTGTCCCTAAAGCATCTTCCTTCATGGTCTGTGGATAGATACAAGTTTGTCTCTTCCTTCCACTATTGCCTTGCCACTACTATGATCTTATTTGTCTTGGAATATGACTATCCTTGATTCTTAAGATGATAATTTGAGCTTTCTTGATGTAGTTAGGTCCTCGATTAGTCAAGTTTTAGGACTTTAAGCTATTATGGTAGGGATTTTGAGGCTTTAATGGCAAAGGTGATGGCTTTCATAGTTGTATTCATGCATTAGATCTTATGGATGGTACCACTTATGAAAATACTATATTTTTAGATGGACCATATCTTGAGATTGCCTTTTAGTGCTTACATGACACTTGTGTGGACCTCCCTAAGCATGTTTCCATGCCATTTCGTAGGAGTTTTCTTTTTGACTAGCTGTTTATTTTTAAGTAATGTCCTTTCATTTTTCTCCATTGGATCAAGATCCAAGGTTGAATGTGAGCCTTTATTTAAGATCCCAAAGGTCTACTTTTATTGGGTGTTTATGACATCAATGACTAGGTGACACCAAGTGGCAAGCTCTAACTTCCTCAAGAAATGACTAGATGTGGTTTATCTATGTGTCAAATCATTAGGTTCTAAAGTCTTGAGTTGAAAATTTTACCTCTACCTTTCACCATTAGATTATGATAAGTGATTGAGCAAGAGCCATTGAACATGATTGATGAGGTCAAAGTTTATTGGTTGATTGGTTAGCCATGTTTAAATTTGAAATTCTCTTTAACATTAAAGACATCCTCATGAATGTCAAATGATGAGAGAGTGGTTGTCAATTTTAAGCTCACAAAGTCCTTTAGCTAACTGGTAGCATGCCATGCATCATATTATTGATGCTTTCAAGAATTTGGGGTTAACATGAGCCATTAGATTAGGCTCAATGATGAAGCATGAACCATTGATCATGATCAATAAGGTCATTTCCAATTGGTCTAGCCCTTGGTAATATTTTTGACATTGCACCATTATATTAGGGTCTAAGGATGAACACGTTCCATTGTATCCTACAAGATGCATGAATATTAAGTCAGTTTATAATATATATAGGCTTAGGCCATGGGATTAATTTATAGGTTAATAGTATTTAAAAAACACTATGACCTAAGTTTTAATGTGATAAACTTAAGTTTAAATGTTTAGAAGGTCCCCTTCTAGACTAAAGATAATATTTTAGATAGGGCTTATTTTGAAGGCCTCGTTAACATCAAATACCTCCTCATGAACATTAAATAATAGGAGTGAGGTTGTAAAAATAAATACCATATAAAATTTTATAATGAGCAATGTTAGCCTATAGTTCATCTTAGGAGGATCTTGCATCATTAAATTAGGATACCAAGTGAATGCGAACCATCGCTATGCATCCAAGCTAACACATAACAATAGAGCTTGACACATGGATTCAAGCTAAAGCCTTTTAGTATCCTTAAAGCATTACTTGTGTTGAATAAACATGAAATCTTAGGGAAATAATTTTTTATGAATTTAGGGGAATTTAAAAGGGGAAAACCATAAAGTGACTTTAGGCATGATTTTAGACTTGGGGTATTTTGAAAGGACAAATTCTCACTAAAATTCCCATGAAGATTTAAATTCAAACCCCTAGGGTTTCTTTCTCTAGAACCCTTCCTTCTTCCATGAAACTTGCACTTTATCATTTGAGATTTATCATCAGTAGGGTTAGTTAATAAAGCATAATTAACCAATCAAGGACCCATTCTGTTTCTAGGTAGATGATGTTCCAATTCAAGAAATAAAAATACCATGTAAACCATGTCAAGATACAAATACTTTGGAATATTATCAAGGGCCTCATTCATGTAAAGTATAAGAAATAAGACAAAAATAATGGGGGGATGTTAGTACCAATAATAGGTTCTAGAACTAGTTGTGGTTGTAATGGCATTTCATCAGAGTGAGTGGGTTTTCCCATATGTTGACATTGATCACATCTATGGATATACATCATGACATCCTTATACAAAGAAGGTCAACAATATCTAGTAGTGAGTACTTTCATGAAAATTAATTTGGAAAAAAAATGACCTCCATAGGGTTCAACATGGTAAGCTCTGAGAATGTCATAAGCTTCATCTTTCGGATACATCTCATAATTGAATTTGGTCCAGTGATAAAGGGATATCCAACAATCCAAGAATAATGTCCAATCTCTTGGATTAGGTGTTGTTTATCCTTAGGTGAGAAATGTTGTGGTAGTGATCCTTCAATAAGATAGTTAGCAATATCTATGAACCAAGGAGATTTAATTATTACAAGAAATAAATGTTCATAAGAAAATCATCAATAATAGGACTGTGCTCATCATTTTGAAATGGAGAGAATTATTTTTACTACATTATCCTTACCTAATCTATCCATGATGGTAATATCAAACTCCTATAGTAAAATCAACCAATGAATTATCCTACTTGTTATATTAGGTTTATTCATTAAATACCTTATTGTTGTATGATTGGTGTGGATGAATACTTGGTAACTTGTAATGTAGTGTCAAAATTTGTTGATGGCATAGATGATGGTATTAATTTTTTTTATCTATTATAGTGCATTTAAGTTCATCCCCTTGAAGATTCTTGTTAATAAAATAGGTTGCTTAACTCAGAGATTCATCTTTTTGGCCAAGGATAGCTCCTAAAGTGGTGTTATATGCATCTATATGAATGTGAAAAGACTTCTTCCAATCAGGCCCTCTTAAAATAGGAGTTTCAATGAGAAGGTCTTTGAGTTACTAAAAGGTATTTTTACAATTGTTAATTCATGTAAATTTAACATCCTTATTAAGCAATCCAAATAATGAGATGAAAATTTTACTAAAATATTTGATGACTCATCTATAATAATCATCATGTCCTAAAAAACTTCTAACATCTTTATGCTTCTTTGGTATGGGTAGATCCTTAATAATTATTATATTTTTATGGTCAACTTGAATTCCAATAGGGGATATGGGATGTCCCAACACAATCCATTCAATCATAAGTATGTAACCCTTTTCATTACTCAGAGATAATTGATGGTCCTAGTAGCATTAAAGAAGTTTCTCCAGATTGATTAGTGTTTCTTCAAATATATTTCCATACATAGTGAAATAATCCATGTAAATTTTAACATAGTCATGGGAAAGATCAAAAAATATGCTCAACATAACCCTTTGAAAAGTAGTTCGGGCATTACAAAGACTAAATGGAAAGATGACATAGGCATAGGTTCTATAAGGGCAAGTAAAAGTGGTTTTGTATTTGTTTTTTGGATCAATTCATATTTGATTATAACCACTATATCCATGTAGGAAGGAAAATTACTTCTTCCCTGCTAATGTATCCAACACTTGATCAATAAATGAAAGGGGAAATTGATCCTTCTTAGTAGCTACATACAATTCTTTGTAGTTAATGAAAATACACCATTTTCACAATTTATTAGGGAAAATGACTAGGAGAGAGACCCACTAGCTATCCAAAATAGGATAAACAAATCCTGCATCCAAGAGTTTTTGTAACTCAGCTTTGACAATGTCTTTGACTGAAGGATTAATTCATCATTGGGGTTGGAAAATAGGTTTGGATTATTATTTAATATAAATGTGATGTGTGTATATATCTGGGGGTATTCCTCTCATGTCATGGTAATCCAAGGAATTTTTTTTGTGTGCCTTCTCATCATTGTAAGTAACTAACTTTCTTGCTAGGGTGTTAAGGAAGTGTTGATGTTGAGAGGTTTGTTTGACAGTACATCTACTTGCTTTATTAAAGAAAGCATGGTTTATACATTGGAAATTAAAGGATCATAACTACATTAATAGGAAAGTAATTGATGGAATTCCCAAATTTCTCTTCCATTTTTAGTAAAATCATTTTCAAGAAAGGTATTCTAAAGAGGGCATAATTTACATTCTAGAAAGTTGGTAGCTACAAGATCCTATCGATAAGTGTTTTATAGGATACCAGTAAGGATAATGTCTTCTTCTTAGGCCTAAAAAGATAGGCTCTGATCAATTTTGAAAAGAGTCTACAAGGAGATAGCTTTTTCAAGGTCATTAATCCAAGGGATTGGGACATCATTTTGGGAAGGCTGAGATAGTGGATATAGAACCAATTTCTTGATGTCATTATATTGGAAATTAACATTTTTCCTAACCTACAGCTTATAAAAACATCAATAGTGGCCAACCATGGGTGGCCAAGGATGAGATGATAACCCCTTGTGTTTCTATTTGATTACAAAATAATAAAGTGTGATAGATATTTCCAAGAGTCCACAATGATAAAAAGGTCCTCAACAATCCCCTTAGGCTTAATAGTTGATCTATCAGCCATCTAGAGGATAATAGGTGTTGGATGGAGAGTGGTAAGCTTTAGTTTCTACATGGTCTCCATGGTCATCACATTGATGGTTGCACCCAAGTTCATTAAAATATTGGAGATGGGTAGGCCATGGATGCTAACATTGATTATAGGACTTCTTGGATTAGAATATTTTTGGGGAACTATATTCCCTAACATAATATCTGCTAGTTGGCCAATGACATAGACTATTTTAGGATCCTTCTTCTTTCTTCAAAAATTTTTCAAACATAGCTCTCTAAAAAATTTATTGTAGATAGGAACATCCTTTATTGTTTTAAAGAGTTGGATTTTGATGCACACATTATTGAATTATCCTAAAATAGCAAATTCAATCTCTAGTTTAAGATGTGATATTTTCAATCTCTCCAAAAAAGGAGGATTGTTAGTTTCTTTTTTATTTTTAGATGTACTTGGCTTAGGATTGATCATGAGTCACTGTGGATTATTATGGAGTGGTTCAAAGTGTTTTGTGATTATGGGTGAGATGGGTTGTGGTAGAACATGACTTGAATGAAGTTGAACTTGATTAATATCTAAGGTGTATATTAGATATTACATTAGTTTAGTGGATTGCGTTGGTTGAACCAACTTATTGATAGTATTAGGGATGGGTTGGGTGGGTAATTGAGTGGGTCAAGTAAGTTGCTGAGTGTTTGGCATTATGGCCTACTATTGTTGTGGTTGTTGCATTTTTTGGGGAAAGCCTTGATTACCTCTCCATTTTTGTTTCCATAGATTAGAGGGATAAAACCATTGCTTATTTTGAAATTATCCTAATTGAGGTTGTTGTCCATTGTATTGCATCCATAACTAATTTTGGGGTAGCTACCAACTTGTTTGAGACCAATTTTAATTGGGTACATTTATCCAAAAACCATATTGAGGATTATTTAAGAATTGAGAATTTAAAAACATAGAGATTGATGGCATACCTAGTTTTTGTATCCATGGTTTCCATTGAACCACGAAGAACACTTGATTCTTGTCTTATCTTATGGCATGTAGCTACACTATCTTAAGATTATTCTTGGTTATGTTGGCTACCTTAGCTTTCATAGAATGACATGTGCAATCCACATTCTTAGTTCTGGATTTAGGGAAATAGGTGGCTAAGGCTTTCTTAATTTATTTTTTCTTCCTCCATGTATGTAATGTATCCAGCTGAGTAGCTAGTTGGTTGATAATATCTTACTTCATAACCTAGAGTAGGTTACTAACTTCAGCTTTAGATAGTCTTGTAGTAGATTTTGTAGGAAGGGTTCTGCCCCTACTTTTGTTTATGGTTCATCTAGAGTAGTTCGTACATAGAACTATTAGTTCATCAAATGGTAGTGTAGAAACATCACCACCAGGCATTAGATCTAGTGCCTCTAGACAATCATCTTGGATTCCTTTCAGGAATATTAGCTTGATTGATTTATTGTCCATTATAGTTTGCTTGGATTTTTACAAGTTAAACAAACTCTCCATATATTCCTCTAATGACTCATCATCGGCTTGTGTAATTTGTAATAGGTCATCTCTCCTATAGTTCCTACCTCTAAAATAGTCTTGGTATTTTATCAGGAAATTCTCCTTCATTTCTTCTCAAGTATAAATGGCATCTTTTTTAAGTCCCATGAACCATCTATGTGTTGCATCTTTGAGTGTTTCTATAAATAATTTGATTTTTTGAGCGTCTTGATTATAATCATAACTATGGCATAAGATGTCAAACTCAAAAAGAAATGTATCAAGATCCTTAGATGATTTTCCCTTAAAAGTAGGGAGAGCATAATGAGGAATATACTTCATGGATGCATTTTCATTAGGATTAACGATAGGAAATTTGAAAGTAGTAGACTCATTGGTGGTGTTTTCTTCTTGGTGATGCCCCATAAATACTCTTTGTGTTGGTATGTGAGAGGTTGTTACTACCCAATGCTCAACATTCCTATCAATTCTTTTAATTCTTAGAGTGTAGAAGATGGAGACTTTATCTTTTTCCTTAGGAATGTATGGCTTCCTATATAATGGATATGCTATGGAGGTTTTAGAAGATTTTTCTAATGTATCAACAAAGTGTTTCTCTAAATTAGAAGATTTTATTGGCTTGCTATTTTTTCTAAGGGCAAGAATAGTTTTGAATGCCTCTTTAGCAAGAAATTTGAGAAATGGAGGGAAGTGAAATTCTCCTTCCTAAGTATGAAGTGATAAGGTGGGAATTATTAGAGGTGGTACATGTGGGTCTCTTCTAGGGTTATGAAACTCCTTAAAGTCTCTAGCTTGTGCTACCAGTCCAGCCAAATATTATTCTTTTTTTACCTCTTATATTAAAAATTATGAATGATCTTCAAAAATTCTTTCATGTTCCTCAATTATTTCAAGATGAATTTTTTATCTTGCATTAATGTTTTATGATTTAGGCAAAAATATTTCTATATAGTCCCCTTCACTTTACATACGTTAGCCACTTTTTTTTACTTTTTACCCACCCTACCTATACATGGTTAGTAATATGGGTTTTTTTTTAAATTTCCACTATCCCACTTGTGAAAAGGGAAATTTAAACTATGAAAGCATGAAATATTTAATCTAAAGAATAGAAATATTTGGAAATAGAAAAAATAAACATCTAGAAACAATTGCTATCAAGATTGAAGATTATAAGTGTATGACACCCTTCCCCAATAATGACACCAAAAATGACTAGCAACTAATTCAAAATCAGATATACTTCTCTTGAACAAAATGAACAAGGAGATTTACCATAGATTTGTACCTTCTACCTCATTTAAATGTCAACTCAAGAATGTAGACTTGATAGGATGATATCATTGTATGTGCATACTCAATCTCTAATTTGACATTCTATTAATTGTATCTAAGATGTTGAAATGTAGTAGATGAAGTGTTGGAAATTAAACATAAACAAAATAATTTTAAAATAAATGCTTATGCATTATGATCTTCCTTAAACAAATCTAAACAAGAATGTAGATCACATAAATTAGAAATGAAACACATAATGCATAAAGAAATCAAATAACATGCTTAGCTATTAAAATGGGTTGGATTGTTGCTACAGGCTTCCAAAGGGGGCATTTCCTCCTCCTAACTCTAGCTTCAATCCTTCCTCTCATGACACATAATTTAGGATATAAATGTTTGTTCATATTAATCACAAATGCAATAATGAATTGCTATAGGAAATTATAATGACAATTACTTGACAAAATTTACATATGATAATATCTAATCAACATCTACTATATCTCAACTCTACTACTACATATTTATATACCATAGAGGATATTATTTTATGATAAATAATATATATATTTTATTTCAAAAAACATTTGATTTGGGATAATCAAAATTGGTTTCTTTCATTAAATTCATCATTCATGGGAATTCTGTAATATTATTGCAGGATAAACAAGGTTATTTCATTCTTCAACTACTTATGTATTGAGCTCCATGAAGGTTAGAGTCATTTCTACAAGTTGGTTGAAAAGAGAATCAAAATCTAATCATCATGGCTTTGGTTATGCAGTGGCTACAAGATGGTTTGTGCAATAAGATTCCCTTGCTAAAGGATACTCCGTGATATATACCTATCTATCCAAAACATCTTTAAAACACATTATAGAAAAAGTGTCCTAAATAAATAGATAACCATAATATATTTAATTCCAATACATAATTATAACTATTAAAAAGAGCATAGAAACATAATGTCATATGGCTCATGAAAGTAGGAAACTATATGGAAAAGTATTCAAAAAAATGGTTAATAGAAGGATGAGTACAATAGATGGACACAAGAATATGACATTTATGGGGTTCATCACATGATCAAGAAATCAAAATCCTTGTATTAAACAAGCTAAATTATGGGGCCACTACATTGGACTCATCCAATACAAAATTTAAGATCAATCCATCTTACAAATTTAATCTAAATGAACCAAAATGTGTTACCAATCAAACAATGAACATGACAACACCACATTGAATTGTATTATAGAATGCACCACGTAAAAAAATTACTAGATTTATAATATGTCAACCATATCTTCTTATGGTAGTATTGATTAGCTATAGTAATATTTTCAATGCCCAAATAATGGCTTCCTATCATAATTTTAAATAACTAGTGATGGTGTACTTCATATACATAAAGGTTTGCTAATTTCTTGTATTCACATTTATGGAGAGTAATGGAAATTGGATGGATGAAGCATGGAGTGACACTATGATAATTAGATTATGTTATGTATTAGTTCATTATATTATATGCATATGAATGAGGTTTACTAAAAATAATAATTAGTCAATATTACATAACAATCTATCAGTTGTTATTTTGAGTCTTAGTCAAACAAAATAACTCATATTTACATGCCATAGTTAAAGATATACACTTTTAGGAATTCTTGGATAAAACCTAGATAACTATCATAATATTTTATGGTTTTTTAATTAAATATCAAGGGAACATGAAGTAGTCAAAATTATATTAAGTATTAAATATGTTCCTGAACATTTGATTGTAGTTCAAGTGGAATAAATAAACAAATCTAAACATGCATGCCAAGTCATTAAAATTGATTTAGAGGTGGACATGTATACAAAAATTAGCATGGTTAATTTTAGTAAATACCTTAGGAATTCTTGTTATTCCTATGGTTGGAGGATAAAACCTTATCTAGATTCAGAGAGATTTAGACTTGTAGAAAATAAACAAAATATTTGCATTGGAATTGTGATAGTGTTTAAATATTTTTATTAGTATGGATTAACTTCTTATATTTATCACCATTTGAATATGAATAAGGAATTTAGTAAAATAACATTCCATTTAAACATGTTTAATTTTATGAGGCAAAAACTAACCACTCTCGAAAAATATTTAAACATAAATTATTTAGTAAATATATTTAAAGATTTAAATGTAAATAAAAATAAATAATAAACATAGTTTTTAAATATAAAAACAATTACTATTTTTTACCATTCATCATTTATTATAATTATTATTATTAAATAAGTGTATTTATAGTTGTTAATTTACATGATTAAATAATCTAATAGAGATTTGATTCTTTAACTTTTATCCCCCCTGAAATACCTTTAATATAAAATTCATCAATTCAAATACCTGTGATAGTAATTCACCTTTCATGAATTTACACTTGTGACTCTATCAATTAATTTAAACACTTATATAAAAATAGAAATCTAACATGGCCAAATATCAAATAAAATATAGATCATTATGGAGGGCGTTCTTCTTCCAGGTCTATTAATCACATCAATCATTGAGCTTACATTGAGTGGGAATACATATTCATCCCCCTTGATGTCAACTTCAATGAATACTTTGAAACAAGGTGTGGATTTTTTACAATCCTCATTACAAATGATTAAATCATTGGATGAAAAAAATATCATTGAGAATAACACCTAAAAGGCATTAAATATGTGCTTGATTGATAATATGTCTTTCATAACCCTCTTGCACTATAGGTATCATGACCGAGAAATGAAACTCCTTGTATTAAATAAAATAAAGTATGGGGGAAATATATTGGCCTCATCTAATACAAAATTTAAGATCAATCCATCTTATAAAGTTAATCCGAATAAACTAAAATGTGATACCAATCAAATAATGAACATGACACCACCACATCAAGTTGTATTACATAATGCACAACACAAAAATTACTAGATTCACAAAGCCTATGGTGATTATTATTAAGAAGTTTGTTAAATGTCAACTCATATATCTCCTTACACCTATAGAGGTTGATATGAGTAAACCTCTTCCATGGGGATATGATGAGAATGCATATTATGATTTTCACCAGGGCCATATGCATTCTACTAACATATGTTTTTCCTTAAGATATAAGCTTCAGGACTTATATGAGTCTTAACAAATTATGCTTGATGGGTCTCCTACCATGGATTTTGGATCACATACAAAGGATAATAACAATTTAAAAATGTTCAATAATATGATATAACACCGTACAAGGAAAATTACAAAAGTTCAAATATGGAAATAGAAGTAAAATTATCATCATGAAACTTTGGAACCGATGATAATGATTTTTAATTAGGATCTTGTCTAATATTAAGTGGAGTTTCATCCACATTTTTTGAGGATGTAACATTAATAGTATCTCTAGGAGAAATGAGTGGTGTTGGTATACTTGAAAATGCATCATCACTAGGCATAGTAGGCATACATAGAATATGTGGTGTCTTTGGAACATATATCTCCACTTCAATTTTTTATCCAATTTATAAAACGAAAATTCCACTTGGTTTATTTTAATTTTTTTAGTTCCATTATAACAAAATCAATTTCTCCATTACAATCACCAAGACAAAACGTGATCATCTACAGTTAATCTCCTTATCTAATGAATATAGATGCTCCCTGATTGAAACCAAAGGAGTTACAGTTTTGATGTAGAGATTACATGCTAAGGGGTTATATATTGACAAGAAGAATGCAATTCATCATAGACTACATCATTGCATGGTGATTTAGATCCTAATTATTTTGTGCCCACAAATACCTTAAGTGAACTTAGTTTGACATTGTCAAGGATTTGTAATTACTAGGTTTAATTGCCAATTTACACTCTTTCACTTTACATAACCCCTCTTACCAATACATATATACATACATTATATGTGTGTGTGTGTGTGTGTGTGTGTCTATATATATATATATATATATATCATAATATTTTTATATATTAAATTGAGTAATATTATATATAAATTACATATTTTATATAATATATTTTAATATTATTATGATTATATGATATAATATATATGTTAATATAGTTTATAAATCAAATTATAATTATATATTATATAATTCCGTATAATATATTTAAATTTATATTATATAATATATGATATTTCAATATTATATTACATTATATAATATATATTTTAAATAAATATTATATATTTTAATATAATATATATAAATATCATTTTAATATATCACTTGCCTTCAAATTGACTTGACTATTTTCAAGGTGTATTTGCATTCAAAAATAGGTGGGAGTCCCCAGGGAATTTGAAATTCAAATTTACTTTGTAAAATGGGGTCCATATAATTTTAACACATTTTAAATAGGAACAAAAATCACCAAACATATTTGACCAGATATATTCCTATTCCTACATATTTTTATTTTGAACATACATTATAAAGCCCTGATAAATCGGAACAGAGTAGGTTGTAGAGTGTCCTAAGCATTGACCATATTTGTTACTGTTATTTTTACAGATCTTTATTTTCAAGTATTTAATCTTAATAGTGTTTAATATATTATTTTACTCTATCTAAAATGTGTGATTTATTTGTGTTGACTTGGCCCTTTTATTCATTGTTTAGCACTTTGTGTTATGAAATCATTAAGATTCAGAGAGTCTACCTATATTATTGTTATGAAACAGTTGCAATAATAAAATGATGGTTGATTATTATTTATTTCCTTTGTGTGTAGAAAAATAATAGGTACCTAAATGAATAATTTTAAGGTGATTGAAGCTAACATATTTAATAATTATAATGAAATAAATTTAGTAACTAATATATTTAATAGTTTCAAATTTGAAAAATTATAGATAATCACCTAGACCAACAAAAAGGACTAGCTTATAACCTAAAAAGGACCCATTGATGTCTAAATTCTCTTTCCACTTGGAATATGATGAGATTAAGGACCGAATAATTTAAAAAAAGTAATTATAACATTGATTAGTAATTAAATATATATGTTTAATGCATGAGATTAAATTAGATATGGTGAGATTCACTTGACATCATTTCCATGTTTATATAAATTAATAAATTAGGATAATTAATATAGTTTATGTTCACATTGAATATCAAAATCCTATTTGAGTAGCATCATTGGTTGAAAAAATCCTTAGTAGTCACATCATAAGAAATAAATCCTTGTTTAACTACTCTTTGAGCATGTTAAATTAATGTGAGATTAATATGGTGTTATTTGAGCAATTAATCTTATGCTAAGGTGTCAATATAAAATATCAAGATCATGTTAAATTAATGTGATGGAGATTAAAATGGTGACATTCAAATGATTTATATTGTGCCAAGGTATCAATGATGGTATGCTTTAGAATTTAATAAAGGTTTCATTCTTGACTAAAATGGCATCATTCAAGACTGACAATGTTACCTATTTTTTAACATATAAATACACTACAGACTATTTGTGTTTAAACATTATTTTTATTATCCAATTATAAAGGTCAAAACATTAATTAAAATGAAAACTAACTTTGAAATAAATCTAGCTAATTGGAGGTTCAATATCAAAATACACATGAAGATAACCCTACCATAATGGTAGGGTTCTTTTGGATGCAATGAACCTCCACTCCATGGGATTAATGGTGAGTTTATTCTTTTGAGGGATTGAACTTATATTCAAAAATTACTCTTTTAAAAGTATATTTTTTTCACATACGAAAGAGTCTTAATTTTAACTAAATTATGATAATAGTAATGACATCATTATGGAGTCAAAGATTCTGCTATTGTAAAATTGGATGATAAAAATTTTGATGATGAAAATTGGATTGTGAAGCCCAGCATGGAAAATTTAAAGCCCAACATGAGAAATTTAAAGCATGGAAAATGGAAATTCTACTATTGTGAGTATTTTGAATAGCTATAGTTGTACAAGTTTGTTATTGTAAAATTGGATGCTAAAAATTTTGATGATGAAAATCAGATTTTGAAGTCCAACATGGAAATTTTGAAACATGTAAAATGGAAATTATGCTATTATGAGTCTTTTGAATAGCTATAGTTGTACAAGTTTATGTATTGTAAAAGGTTGTAATAGTATTTTAGGTGAATTTAATATATAAATTTTTAATGTTTTATTACTATAACTCTGCCCTCCCATGTTTCATCTCTTATTACATGTTTATGTAGTACATTTTTAGCACTATTGTTTGGTCTGGACTGTCCCCATAGTCTCAATATTTTGTTTTACTTAGTGTTTTTGGTTGTTACCCACCTAGGCCTGCACATTTTATTTTTTTACCATAGAGAGAATTTAGACTTGGGAGTTAGTTGACCTTCCAAAAGGAAAAGAGTTCATAGGAGTCAAGTGGGTGTATAAGATAAAAACTACTCTTAAAGGCAAGATAGAGAGTCATAAAGTAAGAATAGTGGTGAAAGTCTACAATCAAAGGCCCAAACATGATTATAATGTAATTTTTTCACCTATAGCAAGGCTAGAAATGGTGAGGACAATCATAGCCATTACTTCTCAAGATAAATTTATAAATGAGGATGTATAACAAAATACCAACATAAAATTTATAAAAAATGGCCTTAAAAAGTTAAATAAAACTTTGAAATGTATATGGTGAATTTTTAAGACCAAAAATTATGATAATAAACTCATAATTTCCATCTATTCATAAAGTTATTTTAGCTATGTCATTTTCATAGTTTGAATATTATTATATGTAGAGTGAAGATTTAATTTGGTAAAATAAATAGGGCCATGCAATTAATCTATAAAATCACCAATTAATGTAATATGAATATTATCTTTGATGGTGTAATTTTTGAGTTTTCTATATTATGGGCACATCTTCTAAGTGTCATCCTTCGTATGTACCATAATCACTAGGGAGGAATATTTGCTTTGGCTATGTTTGTTAATTTTTGCCTCCAACCTATGTTATAGCATATTTTAAATTTCACTCTTCTAAGCATAGGGATACCTATATGGTCTAATTTTGGGTGGTGTAATATCTACAATTAATTTGATGGCATGAGCATGTGCTCTTCTTGATGGATGTCCATTTTGCATGGTACCAAAAATAACATAATGGTCATCTAACACTAGATGTAATTCAATATGGGTAGACTCTTTAGTTGGTCTAAATTATATGAAAAATATTCACACAATAATTACTTTGTAATTTTTTTATCATATTCATCATCTGGTAAAAACTAACCAATTGTGTATATTTAGCCAATAAATCAGGTAGTTCAAATGTCTTGCCTTCTAAATGAATGAGCATGAATAGCTACTCAAAATTCATATTAATTTGGCATAAAGTGATGAGCCATTACAATCCAAAAAAAATGTTAGCTCCATCTATGATAATAGAAAACATAAGATAATATAATATGTAGTCTCCCATATAAATCTTTATACCATGGTATTTACTAGAACAATTGACTATACCCCCACCTATAATTAGGATTTGAAATTCAGGAGCTCGGTAAATGAAATAGTTCAATTGAGTATCCAAATTCCTATTGATGAATTTGTGTGTACTCCTAAAGTAAATAAATATAGTCAATTTTTATTTCTTGAAGAAACCTACCACCTTAATATTTGGAGGAGTAATAATACCGAAAAGTGCATGACGGGAAATAGTAGGTTGAGAATATTCAGATTCATCCTCATGTCCTTCCAGACCTATACTTGAGGTATCATCATATTATTCATCCTAATTGGTGAATTCAATGTAAAATATATTCTTTTCATCACATTTATGTCCTTTACTTCATTTTTTTTATAGCCAAAACATAACCCTTTTTCAAACTTCTCGTCAATTTATTGAGGGGTTAAAAGTTTAGGCTAAGGAACTGATGCAAATAGCAAATTGAGTTGGTGGAAATTAGTGAAAGGTATTTATTTGATCATATATTTTTCCTCTACCATGCATACCATGGGTATGGATTTAGATACTAAATTGTGACTAAACATGCGAACCACCATTTGGATTATATCTTTGAAGCCACTCAAGATTAGGTCAATCAAATTTACCTTTGTGATGTCATACACACATAAAGAGAGATATGTAATTGATGAATATAATCCTTCACATTACCTATTTGATATAATTTATCTATCTAACTAAAATATTTTTCTAAGACATTGTTCTAATAGTGGAGCTTCATCTCCTTATACAATACAAACTAGGTAATTTGAAGGCCCTTATTTTTATTTTGAAAACACAACCATCTATACCAAATTAACCACTTAGGTTATGATATATATATGCCATAACCACATTTTTGTCACATGAAGTTTGGTTTAAATAATTAAAAAAATTGGTTTGATTGAAACAAGTGAGTGTATCCTTACCATAAAACTTGTGTAAGTCCACTTTTAGCCACAAATGCTTTAGAACAAGATTATAGTTATAATTGTTTGAATGGGGAGAACCAAACTTACTGGAAATTTAACTTGTATTTGGAAATTTAGGTTTTAATTTCATAAAATCCCCAAAATCTTATTAAAATTTTTAGCTAGTCATTAAGCATAATTTTTAACTAGTCACTACTCAAAAATTAATGTTTAAGAGGACTAAGTCATTATTAACTAAGGATTCATGGATTCCCTTATTGCATTCTCTCAGTTATAAAATAATGTTATTGACAAGGTATTGTGTAAATCATCACTAAAATTCATATTCAAACCATATGCAAAAGAATAACATAACTTTCTCAATTATGTCTCACTAATCATTGAAAGTTCTCTTGTTGTCAAGTCTGGGGATTGATGTTTTTAAGTCTTGTGAACAACTATAGCTATACAAGTTTATTCATTGTAAACAAATTTTAATAGTATTTTAGGTGAATTTAATATATGTAAATTCTATTTTTATTATTATAACTCTGCCCTCCCCTATTTCATCTCTTCTTACATGTTTATTTAGTGCATTTTTGGCACTATTATTTGGTTTGGACTATCCCCATAGTCTTAGTATTTTATTTTACTTAGTGTTGTTGGTTTCTACCCACCTGGGCCTACATATTCTATTTTTTCTTTTATAGAGTGAAATCATGCTTTCAAGTTAGTTGACCTTCCAAAAGGAAAAAATGTCATATAAGTCAAGTGGGTGTATAAGACAAAAATGACTCCCAAATTCAAGATAGAGAGGTATAAAGAAAGACAAGTGGTGAAGGTCTAAAATCAAAGTCTTGTACATGATTATAATGTGATGTTTTCACCCATAGCAAGACTAAAAATGGTGAGAAAAATCATAGCCACTGGTTCTTAACACAAATGGAAGGTGCATAAAATGGATTTCAAGTCAACCTTATTGAATGGAGTTTCATACAAAAATGGAAGGTTATTGTTTAGAATAATAATTATCTGGTCTATATTATATGTATCATATAATCTTTATCAATCAATTTTAGGTCTATGATGGGTTCCTTTAGAATTTTGATAGTGAAATCTAAAATTACATCATGTTTAGTCAAGAAAGGTCTTGTGGATTCATTGATTGTAATTTCCTTCTCTATTCTTTAATTATCTAATGCTTCCATGTCCACCATCTCTTGTCCAAAGGTTACTTCTCAAGCTAGATCTTATTTCTTGAAATTCACAATGAAATTCTATTATATTAGATCACTATATATATATATATATATATATATATATATATATATATATATATATATTAGATCATATTTCTTGAAATTCATAACCATATTCTATTATATTAGATCTATATATATCATCTTACATAACTCTATCTCTTTAGATTCTAGCTTTATAGAATGAAAAAAGAAAGACTCTTGGAATTATTATATCTATCACTTGGCTATCAAGGTCAAAGACATCCAAAAGATCATATAGATGACAAAATGATACCCTATGCACATGTGTCCAAAAATTATACATGTACGATTTTATGAGGCCTTTCTCCATATCTAACATATTTTTGGACTTAAACTATTCTTTACTTTCGAGACAAACTTTGAACTCTGATCTTAGCTAAAGCTAGAAAATATTGGCCTTTCAAAAAAGTGGAAGTAATGACTCTAAGTATCATTTACCAATTTAAACACTTTGCATACTACTTAGTAACCCTTTTGGTTTTTATCTAAGTAGCATACTTTCGCACTGCCATTTCTAATTTTCCATAGACTAGCTTAACTAGCTGGTTGTCATAGGGGTTTTCAACCAACCTATCCCCACTTATAATTCTTATGAATATGTTATAAAGTAGAATTTTTATTAAAATGCAATACTTGAATTTTTTATTTACCTACTATAGAGGTGGTGTTGAAGTTTTTCCAAATGACTGTGTAGGTTGTGGCTACTTAGACTGTGCCTTTGTATCTAACTTTCTCTTCTACAAAATTTCTTAGAGCTCCTGTAGTAGAATAAACTTAGGTTTTTATATGATATGTAAAATATATGGTTTAATCTATGAGAGTTCAAGCTTGAAAATTTTCTAATTATCATGTACATTTCATACCATGGTAAGCAAAATGCGTAGCGGATGCTAAATGACCATCAAAATTTTCACATCTTCTTATGTGATGATAAATAATGATCTAGAATTTGATAGCTTAAGCTAGATATATAACACAATATCATCCAGCCTATTTGTATTCATTTAGGATTAAATAAATAAAAATGTGTTGTGCATTGTCTCATTCAACCATATTTGGAGCTTCTTCATCACGGTATCCTTGACATCTAATAACTATTGAAATGCATTGGTACATGTTTCTCTAGTATCCATTTGATCATTCAATACAAAGTTATCCTTATCTACCATTAAAAACTCTAGTTTCATAGAAGCTAAGGATTTATCAAGGTGTTGCCTTTAATTAAGCATTCTATGGGATATCTGCTTAGCCTAATATACAACACTATCTATGCCATTTACATATTCTTCTGGTAGATCACAAATGCCTTTCATTTAAGTGTAGATAGCCTACCCTTGGGTGCATAATTTATTTTTGCTCACCCAATCCTTTATTAGTTGAATCATCAACATAGTGAGTTGTTTGCCCTTAGACATTACTTGATCACCAAAGACTTGCATAACTAGAGCATGACAAATAGCTTTAATGAGTTGTCTAGCATTAGTAATTTTATGTTCTACTTTTATTTTCTCCTCATGTAACCCAAAATTAATATGTTCTAAGTCTGAAACCTTTTACGTAATGGATTATTAGAATGTAAATGATTTTTTAATTTTCATAGACAATGATAGCTACAAAATATCCAAAGATGTCTCGATGAATGTGGGAGCAAGCATAGTGGATCTGGCTCTAACTATGGTAGGAATTGGTGCAAATTGAGCCAATGGAAGCAAGAAAGTGGTGTGACAAGATGATGTGGTATGTAACCATTGGGTATAGGGGTGAGACTTTGATAGTGAAGTATCCTATGGTGCACCTGATTGGGTTACATCCTTATGGTATGCTATGTGTTTTGTTTTTGCCTTTTCCTTAGCTTCCTTTTATTTTTCAATATATGCCTTAGCTTTAACTTGAGCCTTGGTTATGGCATCAATGTGAATTCAGGATGCTTCTTCGACCTTGGCTTTGGCCACAATTTTGGCCTTGGCATCTACCTTAGCCTTAGTTTTGGCATCAGCCTCTGTTTTAGCTTTATCATCAGCCTTAAATTTTTCCTTGGTAGCTTGCACCTTTGCCTTGTGTTTGGCTTCCTCTTCCTTCTATCACTAATATTTGGCATCTTTCTTTTGTGCCTTTTTTTCTATTTTATTTTGTCTCTTCGTAGCTTGTGACTCTTAATCCTTGCATTTTAGCTCTTCATTCTCCCTTCTCTTAACCTCTGCTTCTTTGAATTTTTTCTATTGAGCCTCTAATTTCTCAACTTGTCTTTGTGTAGCCTTCATTTATTTCACTCTCTTATTTTCATCCTTTACTTACACACCTTTATTTATCTTTTTTTAGTCCTCTTTGGCCTTCTTTTTCCCAACCCCAGCTTCTTCAGACTTATTTTGTTGTTCTTCCTCCTTGGCATGCTATTTATCTTGTTCTTATTATGCACATTGGGCTTCCTGTATAGCTACTTATTATATGGAATATATATACATATATATATATATATATATATATATATATTATATGATTTTCTCTATTTATTCTCTTCTTTATTTATAACCTCCTCCTCAAGATCTGGGTATCCTAGGTAGCATCTATTTCTTATGTTGGATCCAACATAGTGTTATATGGAGGTCCCTCCATTACATCTACATCATTTATTTCTATATTAGATTATGATTGATTCAAATATTTGGATTCTATAACCACACCTATTCACACTAAAATCTTTCTAGACTCAGTCAAAGGATAAATGTATCCTTTTGTGTCCTTGTACCCTTAAACTTCACCTGATAGGCATTAATTATTATCATTTGCTATTTAAAAGATACTATACATTATTGTACAATGGTTGAAGTCTTGGCCTAATGATGTATAAGTTATTTAAAAAATAGTGGCCATAATGGGATCCCTTGCTCTAGTGGATCTACACTTTGTGTAGATGATGGACCAGTTGTTCAATCTATTTGGAAAATTTATGCCTCAAGTTTGAATCAAGATTATTCTTAACCTAATTTATCCATAATAATAAAGATATGGGGTTAAATAATGTCCACCCAAAGGTCTCTTCTTACCTTATTTCATACTTATCAAGTGCACACTACTTTGTAGAAAAATAATTCCTTCTACTCCTCCTTATCATAGACCTCTTGATCGATGTCTATGATCATGCATTGAATAACTTCCTATTCATCGACCCCCAAATTTTTGAGATCTCACTCATAATCTATCCTTGACGCATATGGGTTATCCAACTAAGACTTGGTTTTGATTGATCTCTTTTTAGATGGTCATGGTGAGGCTCTCTATGCAAGTCTCTTCTATTTTCCTTTCTCTTATTGTGGGGGAGCTATGGACTATTGTGGTGAGATATGTGGTTTCATAGCTATCTATAGTTATACTTTCACTTTCCTAGGTTATTGTGTACCTAGAGGGCTGGTTTAAATAGGTTGCATTGACCTTGAGGATAGGGATCTTTGCCTCCATATTTCAAATTGTGATTCAACCATTTTAATTAAAAATGGCATTACCATCATAGTTGGTGTGGCTAACTCATACAACTTGATTTAAATACCATTATATAACTTATTTATCAATGCATGTTACCCCAAATATTTCATGACATCCTATGGAATTTAAGGGTGTGACCTGATTAAATCTAGACCCTCAAGCCATCATGTGTTAAACTACCCCAGTTACTCATAATATTGCCTTGTCTTAGTATAAGTGATGCCTATGAGGGTAGTAATAGGCCAAAACTCTATAATAACATTAACTTAGCCTAATGGAGACTTATATTAGGTGATGTATAACAAAAAACTAGAAACTAATATTGGAAACTTTGTGAGCTACCTGAAAGTACCTTGTCACTATTAGTGGTAAGTTTGGATGTGAGAAACTCAAGCTAATTGAAGTTCTCATTCAAGTGTATCATGTGATACACAATGTTAATTACTCCTTTTGTTGCTACTTATCCTACTTCATTATCTTCCAGAGCCTCTTTTTTATTCACTCTACCAAAATGCATAGTGAAATATCCTTAATGGAGTCAATTGGGGTTCCTCTGCTTGTCTTATTAGGAAACCTCTCTTGAACAACTGAATGAATTGGCAGTGTGGTGGAATTGCATGGAAATAAGTATTTTCCACAATTTAGGAGGCATTTGGCTCTCACTATGGTTTGAATATTGATCTACATAGTGATATCTTGGGACAAATGAATATCCCCCTAGTTGTATCTACTTAACAAGGTATGCATTACATCATCTAGTTACTTAAATGTAAGTAACTTAATTAGCCTCCTTGCATTAGAACATCAAAGTGGATGTTGAAGTGAAAGAGCTACTACTTGTGTACCTAGTTGTGTTGATGGGGCAAAGAGAATAAATTTAGTTGTTTCCACAAAATCAAAGGGATATAGGTCATTGTATTTGGTTTGTCAAAAACCTATCCCAATCCCCATTTTTTCCTTCTGTGTATCTATGAGTGGGATTAAAAACTTTCTCATATGCATGACTATACCTGTAATCTACATTATTTGATTGCTTTGTTATACCAAAATTTGGCTCTCAATTTTTATGCACAAGAGTATATCAAGACTATATAGTAGAATACTCTTATTCTCTAAATTCTATAATGTTTTGGCATTGTTCATCCCCTTTATTTTATATATTTTGGCATCCAATTTTCTCTTGCCAACCTCTTTAAATGCATTGACTACCTACACACGAGTGTTCTTCCTCATCTTTAATATTTTGGCTTTGATAATGACCTTTTTATCTCCCAAATCTATAACTTGCCCCATAGTATGTGTTTGATATGACCCCATGTCACTTTATGTATCCACTCTATTTCAAGAATCCACCTATCATGTCCCAAATTTATCTACCTTAAAAAGATGTAATCTTTTGAAACACTACATCATTAATGGTTTTGCATGACCATTAGCAGTCCTTTTTCATATCTATCTTGTCGATGCCACTTTCCCAAACTTAATTTAGCTCAATGTAGTTATCGATAGTTATACTTGATGATATATCACTAGAATGTGAATGCACCCTATGATCACAACCTCTTCTTGAATGTTGCAATGTGAGATTAAAGGTGGTAAGGCTTAAGTCTATAACTATTTATACATCCTGGTAATATGGTTCCCTACAAATATTTTAACATAATGGTACCTTTTTATGAAACTTATTGAATAATGTAGGCTCATTTCCATCTAGTGCACATCTTCCCTATAAATTCTTTAAAAATGCTATCATATAATAACATTATCTGTTCTTGATTAAACTCTTTAAATCTCAATCTATGATCATGACATGCCTTATGAATTAGTGTTTGCACCTTGAACAAAATGGAGAATCAGTGTTCAAACAAGTCTTAAATAATAAATTCACCAATAATTGATAGAAATTGTATGTTCACTAAAGGTGTTTTGTTTATTATTTTTGAATATATCTGCACATTCACTCATATAGCCATAGCTCAACTATCCCCTACATGTCATGGTTATATAAAATCCATTGCAATAACCTTTGTAATAAAAATTGAGGGTATTATAAGGACCTTTAAGGTATACCCTAGGAGATACCTTGAAGGAAAATTCAAATAATGTGCATGTTCAAGGTATCTACTAGGATAACCCTTGAAGGTACTATAAGACCCTTTAAGGTATCTCTTAGAAGATACCTTGAATGGCATTGTATTACCTTCAAGGGTACATTGAAATTATCTCTTAGGAGATACATTTTAAACATGCATAAAGATACCCTTGAAGGTATTATAAGGCCCTTTAAGGTATCTCATAGGAGATACCTTGAAATAAAATTCTAGTCATGTACATGTTTAGTGTATCAACTAGGAGACCCCTTGAAAGTACTAGAGGCCCTTCAAGGTATCTCCTAGGAGATACCTTGAAAGAAAATTCCAATTGTATGAATGTTCAATATATCTAATAAGATAACCATTAAAGTTAATTTTAGTACCTTAAAGTCACCTTGAAGGTATATTCTAGGTGATACCTTTCAAACATGCATAAGGGTACCCTTGAAGGTATTACAACACACTTCAAGTTATCTCCCAAACTCTAAATTATCTTAACAATATATTATTACATAAATAGTAAATAAGATATATTAAATAGAATTGATATGAAACATTATTAATTAACTTAAAATACTATTTGGGGTTTGTCAATGATGTCCCCAAGGTGAATAAAGATGTTGATGAGGTGTCATATGTGCTAGAATGATAATGACAAACTGTGCTTCAGTGTTCTTGTATATTTCTTTAGTGTTTGACTTGGATAGGTAGATGGTGGATGTTATTTATGGCATTTTCATGTTTCATAGACCCTATGTGTTTTTTTTGAGTGTTTAGAGTTGTTGTGTAAGTGAAAATAATTCACTAGAGTAGTCATATGAGTGTCTAGGTTTACGTAGCCATCTTGATAGATAAAGCTAAGTGAGAAAATTGATGACATAAACAATCAAACATGTGAAGGTTTCAAGATAAGATTGACATATTGATAAAATAATATATGTGAGGATATACTATGGTTAAATTTTTAGGTCTATACATGGAGCATATCAAAACATATTAAGGTGAAAAGTTGGCTTCTTAGACAGAGTTCAATAAGTTCCCATACTTACCCAAATTGTGATATTGAAGATCTATGATGAGTGTTTAATTGAGTGTTGAAGATATATAGTGAAAAATTAATATGAATATATAAGGATATAATAAAGATAATTATACATTTCAAATATAGATCAATGGTGAGCATGAAGTCAATTAGTTAAAGATCTTGAGAATGAACATGATGAAGACATGTGTCACTTTCACAGAGTTTGAACAATAGATCAAGATAAATGGAGTGAATTCAAACATGAAAATGAAGATAAATGGTATAAATTAGTAAATAAGTTAATAAAATTCTCATAAGTCATGTGGGGATGCCAAGTGGTGGAAGTTCATTAGAGACTAATTGCAGGGTATGTAGAGGGCACACAGGGATGCCAAGTGGCTTAATCTCGAAAGTGAGGATCTAAGATCAATGTTGAGCAATGAAATTTAAATTAAAGAGGATCATAAGGAGATAAATGGATCATGTTTGAGTATTATATGAAAGTACAAGAGATGAATACATGTGTCTGTAGATGATTTTACATTAACCAATGACTGTTGCCATTTGAATTAGCAAAAGGATAAACTAGTGCTCAAAATTTTTCTTATATATTTTGATCTAGGACAAATTTATTGATGGTATAAAATGAAAATTTTATGAGGAATTAAAGGTGAATCCATATAAATTGGTTATAAGGATTTATTATATATGCAATCAAAGATATTGAGCTTTAAAGTTGACTATGTGTTTGACCGTATTCTGCAAGTAACATGAGAAGGATACTTGAAGAGTTATTGATGGTATTTCGATGTTTAAAGATGAACTAACTATTGGAGAGTGTTTTAAACTCAATGAGTAAAATATTTATTTATCTTTTAGGTTTGACCAATCCATATTCATTATGAAAAAAGGCTTAGAAGTTGATTGTGTTTATTTAATACACTAACAGTTTGAGTGACCATCTTATAGAGGTAAGTTGAAGATGTTATGAGCATAGTTGAGGAAGAAAATGAGTATTGAAATGTTTTAATATTGATGAGAAGGTATTGGTTTAAATGATTTACCCCTGATCAGTCATGGAGAGTCAAAATATCTTGACTATAGTTTGACTATATATGACCTATGTGAGTGGTCATTATAAGAGAGTTGATTTGGGTGTTTAAAGCATGTGTTAAAGTATCTAAGGCACATGGAAGTGTTGCATAAGACCTAAAGGTTTCACCCATGTGATCTAATCATATGTCTATGTGAAAATATTTAATTAATTGATTTAGAAGTTTGAGACTATTTTTTCTATGTATAAAGGCCTAAAGAGCAAGGAAACCTAATTGGGAGGTTCAAGTATTGAGTTGGTGTTCTAGGTGGCATGGACCAATGAGGGAGTGAGAAAGGGTCTATTGGAGATAGGTTTGATATGTTCTCAACATTGGTGGACCATTAAGTTATTTCAAGAGGCTCCAAGGGTAACATGTGGATATGAAGGCCTAATTATTTTGGGTCTCATTAAGGCCTAATGGAGGTTTTGAGTCTTAAGGACTATGGCCTATGAACTAGGAATTTGATGATGAAGGGGAGATTAGTATTGTGTTAGTGGATAAATCAAATCAAAAGCACACTAAACTAACACCTTCATGCCTAGTTACTAAGGTGAGCTTAAAAACAAAAACAAAAGAAAATCACAATTAAAAAGTAAGGAAAAACAAGAATCATTCACCTTCCTTAGATGATCCAAATGCTTTGTTGTAGTTGCTTACTCAATTTGTGCTCATGAAGTCTTCATCAATGGAATCTTGACTACTTCCATCTCTCCTAAGCACATTGTGTCTTTGACTTGGCTTGGCTTTGCTCAATATTTAGACATTATAACACTAATTTTCATGAAGCTTTGTAATATATTTAGTATTATAAATTTGGCATGTGAGAGCTTAAAATTCAATAGGCAAGGCCTCATATTTATAGATTTTTGGAGTGGTTTGAGGATCAACCATGACCTTCCATCTCAAGATTGAGATGTGTAGCCATGAATAAATCCAAATATGAAATTCATTCTAAAAATATCCCCATTATTATTTGGGATAGAGGGGTATTTAATAGGCATGGAGGGTCTTAATGAGGCATAAGAGACCTATAATTTTGATATTTTATGCATTTATGGCTTATAGATGCCATCTCATATGATGATGCAGTTAATAGAAATCAATTTTCAATAAATATTTATTTAAAAAGTTTTATGAAAAATTAACTTAAGTCCCCAATTTGGTTTAATTAGCCTAAAACATGATTAATCAACTTTGGTGCAAATTTTGGCCCTTGGTGCACGAATTAATCAAATTGGTCAAAATGTCTTATTATTGGCTTGAAATTTGATTAGATTGGAATTAGGAGTCAATGTTAGATACATTAGAACTATATTCCAATTTAGTATGTTTCGAACACAAAATAATAAAGACACATGTCTCGTTCAAGAGATTTGATAGAAAAGAGCAATCCAAGGCACCCAAGTACAAAATTGGCATTTTGACTTGAAATTATTTGATCAAAGTTAGTTGGATAATAAATTGAATTACCCTATTTAATGATACTCTATCCAAAATAAGCACTTTAATATATCAATTTCAACTCATTTAATACATTTTAGTGTTTTTAGGCTAAATTATGCACTTTGGTGGATACTAGTCAAAAACCTGGTTGGAGGTTATTGGTGGCCAGATTTAGGTGTCTACAGCTTTTACCTATTTGGAAAGACATTGAAAGCTATAAGTACAATAACATCTTCTCAAATAATGAAAAGGTCCTATATGCCTAAAACTTCAATGATGATGAACTAACTGCACGATTTCCCCTCAAGGGAATGATTGGCACAATGAAAGGTCAGTAAGTGGTCCCTCGAAAGAAAGAATGGAGATGAGAGGACAAAAGAAAAGGAAAATGATGGGAGGAGAACACAATGATATAAAAAATTAGTCAAAATCACTAAAAATGTAAGTGGGATGGTGTACAATGGTTTTCCCAAAGATGGTTATAAGCATTGTACCCTGATAGTGGCAACATGGTATGATAACACAATGATTTTCCCCAAGGTAGTTATAATCATTGAGAAGATGGAATTGCCCCGATTAGGATAGACAAATAAGATGATAACATGCCCCTATATGGGTAGAAAAAGTAAAGTGGTGACAGCATAATGATTTGCCCTAAGGTGGTTATAATCATTGAGAAATGTAGGTGGAATAGTGTGTAATGATTTATCCATAAATGGTTATAATTATTGGACCTCGTTTATGGTAAACATGATTGATCAGTTGATTGATGATGGTAACTTAACATAGAGGGTAATGATGAATTAGAACAACCTACTAGTAGGGAGATGCTTGTCTGAACTAACAAAGGTTGAAATTATTTCATGGTTAATTACTCTATTTGGGATATGATTGCGATTGAATCAGGATATTGGTTTTGAAGAGATGTCGATGCCACCATTTGTTGAATAGACCTCGTAAATCTGATTTTTTTTGTAGCATGTGTTGATAAGCATCATGGTATAACATCATGAGGACTTGATCAAAATATGCATAAGGACTGACTCCTAAAATCTAATACTCAATAGAAAATAATGCACCAATGATAAAAAACCATGATGTCAATGTTGGTGGATGAATATGGATAGATTCAAGTATAGGTGTGCACAAGGAATCATCCAATGAATGTGTATAAACTGAATCAAGGTAACAATACTGAAATCAAACAAATAGGGACACAAACAAAATAAAAAAGAAATAAACAAACAAATTAAACTAGATAAACATTGCCCCTAGAAAATAGGCAACAACTTAACAAATGAATAAAATGGGGGAATAAAAGAAAAGGAAGGCGTTGGATGAGATATCTCCATATGCTATAGGCAAGTGGATGCTACCTACATAGTTTCATGGATGTAATATCCAATAAAAACTCCAAATGTAATTCTCCTAGGAAATAGGAAGAAAATGATAACTAGTGAAAATAAATAGAATGGACATGATAGAAGAATAATAAAGGTCTTATAAAATGAAAATTGCATGGGATAAAAGATGAAAAAGGATGTGGAAACTAAGTGACAAGTGATTTTATTGTAACTTAGTAAGGTTTCCTAGAATCCTTAAGGCAAAGAAGTGGTCAATGTTTTTGATTTTTTATAATAGTTTTACAAATGTTTTTTTTGGAATATTTAGAGTATCTCAAATCGATCAAGAATGACAAGATATTAAATGGTACAAGCTCACAAAAAAGTGATATATTTACTTAGATTGATTATAAGATGATGAGAGCATGGCTTAGGTTGTGCACAAAATGGTGAGAGTGTGGCTTAGGTTTCTCACAAAATGGTGAGAGAATGGATTAGGTTGCTCATAAAATGGTGAGAGCGTGATGGAAAGGGTGACTGAGCTAACCTCAACAAGTATCAAGTGCTATCTACATAGTCCTAAAGTAGGACCTTAAGTCACTATAGTTCTACCCTATAGTGAAGGAATTCGACTAGTGTAGCAATCAATTCAAATAAATTAGGCATAGTTAGTATAATGGCAAAGTACAACATAAGAAATGGCAAGTTGGTATGTCAAGGCTCCATAAACAATTGTTGACACTAGTTTGCCTATAGGTAGTTATAAGTAGGAAAAAATGGCTTAGATCAGTGGTACTAATTTTCCCATAGGCATTTATAATTATTATCAAGATTGATGATAATAAAAGAACAACAAATGAAGGATACAACTGTTAAAACTTTTGTCATACTACTCCAAAATATTGTCCATATCTAGAATACTTGAAACAACTACTAAAATTGATCAGACTCATTGGTGTTGAAAAGGTGTAACCAATGGTGAAACCAAGGTGAAGTAGGCTAGGTAGATAGGATTCAAAATATGGTTGGTCAATAGAATAGAATGGTAAAATAGATAAGTAATAGGCTTAATAGGAATGATAAAAATGACATTCACACAAAGAAGAATAGTGATAAATTGGCACAACTAAAATGGTCCTTATAGACAATATAACATACCGCTCAAGCATAGTACCACATGAGATGAATAATATTCATTATCTTAGGAAGTTCATCTCTATTTGGTGTGGTGAGCCTATATGCTCTTGATCTATAATATACAGTAATGATGAAAGGCCTTATCCAATTTGGTTTGATTTTACCTTTATACTTCTTCTTGATCATGTTATTCTTTTAGTTTTCTTTAAGAACAAGATCACCAAGTTTAAATGTTCTATGATTGACATGATGATTATAGTGGCCTTTGATTTAGTTCTAATATGTTTGAAGATTATTTAACACAATTGTGCATTTTTTTATCAATTAGGTCTAGCTCTTGCAGGTGAGCTACTCAATAGTCATGATCATCTAGGACATGATTAAAAGATATGCGTAGTGAAGGCAACTCAACCTCAATGGGAAGGATAGCTTCTATACAATAAATAAGTGAATATGTAGTGAATCCTATGGGTGTATGATGATTGGTATGGTATGCCCAAAGGGCATGGAATATCTAAAGGTGTCAACCATGACCGACATCATTGACAATCCTTTTGAGAATATTGAAAATGGTTTTGTTCGATGCTTCATCTTGACCATTACCTTGAGGGTAATATGCTATAGAGAAATTTTGTGTGATTTTATATTTGGCACATAACTTGTTGAAATCATTATTCTTTAATGATCCTCTATTCTCAGATATAGTTTCGGAGGGGATATCATAATGACAAATGAGATGGTTGAAGATGAACTAGGACATTTTCTTTCCCTTCACGTAAGTGAGGGGTATAACTTCAACCCACTTAGCGAAATATTTAGTGGCAATGAGGATATGTTTGTGGCCATAAAATGAAGTGGGATTGATCTTATCAATGAGGTCAAGGCCCTATGTAGAAAATAGCCATGGTGTCAACATTAGTTTCAGTGTCTTAGCTAGGGCATGCATCTAATTGGCATGCCATTAACATTTACCACACCCCTTTACATATGTAGCTATATCTGCATCCATTATGGGCCAATAATAACCAATATGAAAGATATTTTTAGATATAATGGCCTCTCTAGAGTGGGATCCACATACCCCTTTGTGAACTTCCTATAATGCTAATGTAGATTCTACCAAAGTTATATAATGAAGCAAAGTTCCATCAAAACTATGGTGGTAAAGGGTTGGCCCAAGTAGATTACATTGAGTGGAGTGATAGATAAAGGCTTTGGATATTTTTCAAGATAGGTCAGGGGTTAAAACTTGGTCATGAAGTTAGTTGTAAATATCTAAATCCCAAATAGAATTAGGACCAACAATATCACAAATCATTGCCATAGTTGAAGGTTCATGCGCTGGTGTAACCAAATTCTCAATGAGGGACTGATACTCTCTAGCTTTGTTTATTTATTGAATCAAATATACAATAGTATCCATGCCATCTACATTTTTATTACTAGCCCTTAGTATATGCTCAAATTGAATGTCAGTAATTTGTTGTTTGAGAGTGTCAGCCATGGCTTTATATGGAACCAGCTTGTCATCTTTGGTCTAAAAATAGTTTATAATATAACTTATGATTAAATAAGAATCACCATAAACCTTTATATGAGATACATTACATTATATCACTTGGTGAGGCCTTATAACAAGTGCTTCATAATCAACCATGTTATTGGTACAAGGAAAGCTGATCCTGAATGACTTAGGGATTCGATCCCCCTATGGTATAATAAATAAGAGGCCTATCCATGATACATGTGATGTGAATGATCCATAAAAATATAGCATCTAGTGTTACTAAAGAGGTGTGTCAATGATGGTCATTATGGATTCATCAAGAAATTGGAATGTGAATGGCTCTATGTTTGTAAGGGGTGCTTCAGCAAGCTAATTTGCAAGGACTTATCCCTTGATTGTCTTCTTATTGACATAATATATGTAAAAATAACTAAGAAACATGATCCACTTGGCCATTATACCTTTTAAATATATTTTAGATAGTAGATACTTGAGTAGATCTACTTTTGAAATGACCATGGTCTTATTGTTCAACATGTAGTGTTGTAATTTTTGCACTACGAAGACCATATCTAGACATGATTTTTCAATAGGTGTATAGTTGTGTTCATACATGAAAAATGTAATAATTAATTAGTAGACTACATGCTATTTTCCATTATCATTATGTTGAGATAGAAGTGCCCCCAAGGCACTATCTATGGCTGATAGGTACAACAAAAATAGTTTTTTTGGCATAGGGGGTGATAAAATAGGTAGATTTGCTAAAAAATATTTTAGCTATAGAAAATATATTTGGAATTGATTATCCCAATGGAATGTAAATAATTTATTTATAAAATTTATAAATAGATGACACTTATCTACTAACTAAAATATGAAGTGTTGGATTGACTGGATCTTGCCCTGTAAACTATGAAGTTGTTTTAAATTAGTTGGTGGTGATATCTCTATTATAGCTTGGACCTTTACTAGATTGAATTCAATGCCCTTACAAGACATAATGAAGCCAAGTAAATTTTTTGAGGTTACTCCAAACACACATTTCTTTGGATTCAATAAAACTTTATACTCACGTAGTCTTTCAAATATTTTATGTAGTACTATTGGATGGTCAACCCTAGTTTTTGATTTACCTAGTATATTGTTGATGTAGTCATCAACAATATCCTTTATCATATTATGAAATATGATGTTCATGGCTCTTTGATATGTGGCTCCAGTGTTCTTAATACTAAATGGCATTACCTAATAACAAAATGTTCCCCATGGAGTGGTGAATGCTATTTTATGTTGGTCTTTTGGTGTTATTTTGATCTGGTTGCATCCTAAAAAGCCATCCATGAGTGAAAGCATTTCATAACCCACCATGGATTCAATGATCATGTCAATATTAGGCAATCAAAAGTCATCCTTTAGGTAAGCTTTTTTTATGTCTAAAAAATTAGTACATATTCTGATTTCTTCAAGCTTTTTGATAATAGGTACAACATTAGATATCCATTCTGAGTAGTCAATGGATCTAATAGATCCTATTTTTAATATTTTTTCCAAATATTTCTTTACTAATATAGTAATGCAAGGATGCATCTTGCATAATTTTTTCTTAACTAGATTGGAATCAGGATTTACCATAAGGTGATGTAAAACCAAGGCATGGTCCAAACTTGGCATGTGATAATATACCCATGTAAATATATCTACATATTCTCTTAATAGAGATATAAATACTTCATGTTCCTCCTTAGTGAGGGACGTGCCTAATTTTATCCATTTTAGGTTTGATGGAGTCCTAATTTTTACCTCTGTTGTAGTTTTTACAAGAAGGGTCGATCTATCTTCTAGGATAGTAGGCAAAGACTTGAATTTTTAGACTATATCAGGGTCCTTTGTTAGGACTTGCTCTTCAAATTCTCCTAGGCATGATGAATCTAAGTCCCCCAATGGGAGATCTAGCCATATGATAAAAATAGTCAAAATTTATTGAAGAATTCAATCAAACACTTATTGTTCAAAACTAAACTTAGATCCATATGCAAGTTCATCATTGGTGGTCTCTTGGTCTAAATTTGAAGAAGAATGAACACCCCCACCTAATGGTGCCTAAAATAGATTTTCACCACTAGACTCCTTTATCTTTAATTTTTCCCTAGTCAAAAAGTACCTCAAAGAGGTTTTCACTTGGGGACCTCAATGTTTTATTTATTTTTGGATAAGGGTGTTTACCTGCTCTCCAAAATAGGCTTCAAGATCCAATGTAATTAAGAACCACAATTTATGATCTCCCAATGGAACATTGTTTCTAAGGCCTAAAAATTCATAGAATACCTCATCATTCTAAAACTCATCAATCAACAAATTAGATTCATGTTGGTCATAATCTATCAGTTGGGGATAGTATAATGGCAATGGGTTGTGATGAATGACTGGGGTAAGGGTAAAAATGGAATTTTTATTGAACATGTTAGTTTTAGCTAGGTCATCAAAGGTGAGGCTATGATCGAACTCTACTTTATTATCAACATCATCATCACTATCCACTAGTGATAAAACTTGAATAAGATATGTGGGGTCACCCCTAGGTGGTTTAAATCCAAATACATAAGGTATTTTATACATAGTCATGGAAATTGGCTCAATGGTTCCTTGTTGATTTGATCTGAGGTCTCTTAGGAATAGGATACTTGGTGCTCTTATAATAATTATCTTGGTTGTCATTTTACAACCATGATTCATCCCCTTCAAGAGGGTTTGGTTCTAAGCTAGATGCTCCCTTATCTTTGATATTTTATTTCCAATGCATGTGTGGGGTAACTTTAGGTCATCCAATGGTCTTTGGATTCTAAGGAAGATTGGTAATATGGAAGGTATCATGGGTCACATATTCCCCTAGGCCATTATTTGAAATGGTGAAATGATTGGAAGTTTGAGGAGGTGGCATGTGTGAAAGGGAATCCAAGGTATTAGGATCTATGTAATTATCCTATGGAGGATCAATAAGTATGGCCTTGCCTTTGTCCTACTTGGAACTTGGATTCATGTCCTACTAGTAATTATAGCTTTGAAATCAGCCTCAAGGTGCTTGTAATGCTCATATAAGTGCAAATCTCCTAAAATATTTACTTTTATCCCTGAGTGAGAGAACTTGATACATTGGTGTAACATTGATGGCAATACATGAATATCATGTAACCAAGGCCTTCCTAGAATCATATTATATGATAACTCAAAATCAAGCACATGGAAAAGTGTATCATGGGTCAAAGGCCCAATGATAACTAGTAAGCTAATGGTGCCTTGTGATTCTCTCTCTTGATTATCATAGGCTTTGATAGCTATTATTTTTGGCTAGAGATCTACCATTGTGTACCCAAGAAGCTTGATGAGCTTTAGAGACACTATGTTGAGGATTGTCCATTGTCTAGAAGGACACATTTCACTTTATGCTACTTTATATAAACTTCTATGTATAATGGAATATTATGAAGTGGGCTAAGGGAAGACATAATGCTTTGGTTGAATGTGACTTGTTGGGTTGGAGCTAGGTTTCTAACCAAAGCTTGAAATTTATTAGGGGATATGTCATTGGCAATAGCGGATTGGGTTAAAAATTAATTCAAAATGTTCTTTTGGATTGTTGACATTCAAAAAATATATAAAATAGAGATCTATGCTTGTGTCTTCTATAATTGTTCCACAATATCAAACTTATTATCTTGGTCAATAGTAAATGGTTGATTTCAAGGTTGAACTATTGGTTGGATAACAAGCAAAGTGGCATATGGTTGTGGGTTTGGAATAGAAATATTTAACCTCTTAGTTTTGATTGCACAATTAGGATTAGATTTTGGATAATGATTGCTAATAAATGCTAGGAATGGTATGGGATCAGATAAGACAAGTCTCAGCTTTCGATGCACTTATATGTTGTCATGTAGTAAGGGTGAGCTATTGGTATAAGGTCCAAAAGTTGAAGTCTCAATTTATTGGTTTGTCTGTGTGCGATCCCATGTCAAAAAAGGATTATCCATGTAATTTGGTTGAGTGGTATTGTTTAGCAATGGTCTATATTGACTAGTGATTGATCTAGGATTAATGGAGATGGTTTGAAAGCTACCACCTATAATATGACCTACAACCCTATTGTAGTCATGTGCAATTGCATGGTAGGTTTGTTGGTTGTTACGATTCTGACCTTGGTTTTGTCCATTATTTGATGTTTTGGGTTCTATTATTGATTCTTATGATTCTACTAGTTTAGACTTTGATTTTTATACTATTTATTTTGTTGTTACACTAATCGATGTTATTATTTTTATTATTACTGATTGTTATGTTGCTATTGGGTGCTATGTTGGAGAAAGGGGTTTTAATAAACCTCAAGATTTTGATGGAGGTGGAAGAACTATTATCTAATGTTATCTTCCCATTCTCTAACATATTCTCAATCAAATGATTGATTTACACACATCTTTATAAACTATGCTCATTGACCTGATGATATTCATAGAATTCATTTTCATGATACCAATCAGGATAAGGAATGCCTTGCAAATAATGCTTTGGTATAGGCCAAATAATTAGACTAGTAGTGACAAGTTTGTGAAATATAGACTCAATAGGCTCTCCTAGGTCACTAAAGACATGACGAGTAGGTGTAATTCTTCTTAGAAGAGGGTTTTTCAATGGTAAAGGTTGTTGCATTTGTTGCACAACGCTTGTTTATTATGCTTGTAGCATTAGTTGGAGAGGTTATTGGGTAGATTTAAGTTTAAAAGGTGATGTAGATGATGTTTGCACTATTTAGACATGATGTGACTCAGTTACTCCATTACCCACAACATTCTTATTAAGGTTGAATTTGTTTGGTCTATCTTGGTTGTTGGCTTGTGTTATTTGTCATGCTTTCACTTGGATTAGATGTTGGTGTTGGCCACTTCTATGATTGGTACCTTGATTCTAATTAGTTTAAGTAAGCTTGATGATTTCCTTATTAATAAGGGCTCACTTAATCAACAAGCCTTTGTTGATGATCTCCTTGAAAGTATGCACACATTGTAGTTCTAGATGATAAGCTATCTCACTATGAAAATTTTTAGTAAACACAATGGCTAATTATTTATCTAGGAAACTATGGGTGAATTATATTGCAAGGGCTTTCCATAAATTTAGATAACTTATAAAACTCTCACACATTTTTAATTTTTCTTGTGTCAAGTCAACTAATAGAATCTCAAGTTTGATATTATAGGAAAAGTGTTGCACAAACTTATCAAAAAGATCATCAAAAATTGTTACTGGATTCTTGGGAAACCTTAAGAACCACCCTAAGTCTTGTCTGGCCAAGCTCCTTGGAAACAATAACAAAAGGTATATATCAATATATGCCATTGGTTGACATGCAACAAACAAATTGGTTAAATGGGCCTTAGGGTCACCTTTCCCTTTATATTTTTTGAATTTTGATGGTTCATATCCTAGAGGAAATGGTATTTGAAAGTACTCCATGTTGAATGGATAAAAACACACATCATCCAACTTAAACTTTTTAGTTTGTTTCTTAGCTTGAATGGTAGTAATTATATCCTTCATTTGTTGCAATTCTTGGGTTAGAAAACTAGAGGGAACATTGGTTTGAGGGAGAACATTAACCTGGGTAGATCATTGAGAGGTCATAAATGGGACACTTTGACTGGGGTATGATGGAGATGTCTATTGGGTTATGTTGGTTTGGTTGGGAAATGGACTAGGAATACACATACATGAATTAGGATGTACTTGAAATTATACATTTAGTTTGCATTATTCTAGTTTGGGTTAGCCATAAAGGTTTGAATTGGAGTATTTTGTGGTTGGGATGGAAGGATACAACTATATTGTGCATGTTGTGGATGAAAACGGACATGCTACTGACTAATCAAACCTTGCTATTGAGTGGGAACTTGTGAACCAAGAACCTATCTCTAAACTTATGGTACATTTTGAGCTAATTGTTTCTTAATAGGTACTTGAGAAACATGGGAGCCTCCTTGTTGTAAGAATATTTATTTGGAATTGAATGCATGTTGAAGATTTGGCATCTATTGCTGACCAATATTTACATGTTATTGGCTAGTCAACATTTGGTTTTAGATTGGTACACTAGTTTATGACTGAAGAGGTATGGTTTCCACTACTTGATGAGATGGAACATTAGTTGCCACCTATTGAGGTGGTAATATATTTGGTCTCTATTGAATTGGTACACTATAGTGTGCTTATTATTGTGGAATACTACTCATCACTTATTGAGGAGTAGGATTCATCACATTTTATTGTTGCGACATGACATTGGTTGTAGGTTGACTACCAAATCTTATTGGTTGCACACTTGATGAAGTAGTTGGTTGAGGTTGGGATGTAGAAAATCTTACTCCCTAATTTTGAGAACCACTTGTAGTGTTAACTAAAGGCACATTTTGTTAGATAGCTACCAGCATCTGAACACTACTTTGGTGTGGATTGGATGTTGCTTGTGAATTACCCACTATATTTTGGCCACTGTGGTGTGTAGAAGAAGAGACTTCTTTGATTATTGGGGTATGAAATAAGTTATGGACTGAAGTGTTCTACATGAATGGGTTTGAAATTTTATTTTATGAATCAGTTAACTCTATAAAAACTCTTATTGAAGGAACTAAGTCAATAAGAGGTTTTCTCACCTTTGTCATTTGATTGAAATTATGTGCTAGAATCAAGTAGGTTTGATATATCTTTTGTATTTGATTAAATTGGTCTTCTATGATGTTTTTTCCTCTATTAGGCATATTAGGGTCCTAATATTTTGTTTAGAATAGAGCCAAATATTTATAGAAGAATCATGTTGATCGTAAATTATGTTATGGGACATTCTTACTAGGCTTGGTAAATTCTCATAGGGGAAGTATACTGGAAACTTGGCCCCTATCTCTATGGCTCAAACCAAAATCTCATCTTTATTCTCCAATAAATGACTCTCAAATAAAAATAGATCATATGTGGAAGGCATATTATTAAAGCTTGACTATTGAGGAATTGGTTCATTAGCTATTGGTATTATAGCTAGGTATTATGTGGTTTGTTCTTGGTCTTGTTTTGAACAAGGTGATGTATTAAACAAATAGTTAGCCAATGGATCTTGGATTTGTGCCCCTAATTGAGTATTATAAGAGGGATAAGCATCCAAATCATAAGAAATATTATCTATGTAGGGGTCTTTCACCATTTCTTCCTATGCGACCACATTACTAATCCTTAGATTATACATGAGTCCACTATGAGTGTAACAGTACATGTTGGGATTCATATTCAATGCTTTGTGACAAAGGGAGGTCTTCAAACTCTAAAAAGACATTGTCTAAAAAGATGATGTTCAAACTTGGTTTAGATTTATCAAAAGGATCAAAAGGTTTATGCAAATATTTTTGATAACACAAGATAACATTAAGTGTCTAAAATTACATGTTTTGCATAAAAATATTGAATAAATGAACGAAAACTCAAAATTCTAAATACTAAGGGAGAAGTGTTCAAATCAGTCTAATCTAGGAAATTAAAAGTTGTTAGGTCTTTTAGCCAAAACATGGCATTAAAATCTAGGATCAAAAAGGCATGTGTTAAGACTCTTAGCCAAACCATGTCAAAAGCTATACTTTGAAATAGATGAAAATTTTAGTCTAACAAATTCATAACACTTCTAACAAACACTAGGCATTTGATTCTTGGACATGGACTTGATCAAATAGATATACGGTATAAAACAAAAGGCACTTTAGAGATAGTTTTTTTTTTACAAATAATGGTATAAAACTTGGTTACTTTAACAAATAAGCTAGAAAAAAGTGAATGGCATAACTATGCTAGATAAAGGTTAGCAAAGGTACACTTAGATTAGTAAAAAATATAGGAACAAATTTGAACTCTATGCAAGAGGGCCTATGAAACAATATCTGAAATGTTTTGGGTATCGTAACAATGCTAGACTACTCAAAAGATGTGACAAAATGCTTATTTCAAAAACTCTTTAAGTAAAAGATAGTTTCACACAAATTTTCCATCATAATACTACCTTTCTTGACTCAAAATGTTGTAGTGCATAGATTCAAAGTGAAAGTGTTTAGCACAAAATGACTTAAGTATATCAAGTGGTGATAATGATCATGAGTCTTAAATGGCCTTCAGCCCAAATTGGAAATTGAACTTAAGTTCCCTCAATTTTATTGAAAATGGTGAATCCACTTCACACATCAACCCTATGAACTTATGAAGGTGTAATTTTGAATTTAGATTATAAATGGACTTAAAAAAACTTTGACAAAGGTCTAGACTCAATTAAGCAACATAACTACGCCAAAGTGGATGATATGACTCCAAGTTTTGATGAAATTTTGAACAAGGTAAATTGATGATTTACGTGGGCAGCATAATGCCTCTTTGTTCAAAGGAAAATGAGGACTATGTGTTTTGGTTTGTATCATTTGTTCACACCAAGTTTTGACTCCAAACAAAACTTTAATCTAGGACAAAATCAACTAATTAATCAATCTTAGATATTATACTGATAAGGTTGCTTGGTATTATTAGAATCCATCAATATACATAATTTTAGAGGATTTTAAGTGTTCAAAAGTAAATGCAAATTATATAGTAGGGTTTCTACACCCGTCTTCTTTCAAATGATAATATTGTGACATGGACCTTGAGGTGCACCTTGCACCAACAATACTTCCATGACAAGTGGGGATTCATCTAAGATCTACAAGTTTTTAAACATCTCTAGGGGAATCAATTGCACAATTACTTTCACATCAAATGATGCAAAAGAAAATCATAGAGTTTGGATTCATATAACTTGCCTTGTTGCAAAAAGATCTAGTCTTTTTTTTAACCACTACATCTATCGCTTACTCAGTGTAGTGTAATGTCCAAAGTGCAAATACATACCATACACAATGCCATCACTATAAGGTGGTTTAACCACTCAAAACTTCCAATCCTAGTGAGAATGGATGAAGTCAATGCTAGGAGATGAATCCCTAGGTCAAAGCTTCCCTAAAGAACTCATGGGAGGTAATGACATCCCCCTCGCAAGCCAAGATTCAACAAAATGAAAGACATAAAAAGAAATACTTTAGGGTCATTTTTAAGGACACCCAAAATATGACAATTTTTTGGAAAGTGATTTAGATAACATTCTTTCTAAGCATTGGACTAGGTTTTTTGTAATTATGATGGTGTTTTTGATTCCATAGGTTTCCTAAAGGGGATAAATGGAAGAGCATACATGCACAAAATTTATTTTTGCCAAACAAGTTCTAATTAACCAACCATTGAATTTTTTTTTGACAAGTGTGTTAAATTTTAAGCACCAAAATAAATATTAGGTGGTGTTCTTTTGACCCCTTAGTCTTAAGTTGTAACTTTGAAAACACAATTATCAAAGCATTCACTTAAGCATCTAAATTTTTCATTAAGCCCGAAAAGAAAGTTATTAATTAATTTTAAAACACTAAAATTAAGTGTGAAAGGAATTGATTTAGTTTTCTTAGATGACTTTCTAGGTAGATCCTGGAATAAAAATGTTATCACTTTGTTTATCCTTAAAGCACATTTATCAAATGAGATAACCTTGAAGGGCAAAATCTGTCAACCCAAAGGCAAAATATCAAGAAAGAAAAAACATTAGATTAGAATTGGTTATAAAAAATCTTAAAAAAATAATATTAAATATATGATCACTTGAAAACAACAAATTATAAGGCTGAAAATAAAATATAACACAACACATAAAAGCCTGCACATAAAACATAAAAACCTACAGTCAGTATTTTTAACATAACTTAAAAAATATAGATTAGTTTACCACAAAATTTTGAAATGTTGTCAATAAATCTAGGGATAATGTCTTTGAAAAAATTTAGGTTCAAAAAATTAATAAAAAAAAATTATTAACTCTATTTTAACTATTTTTACTAGAAAACTAAAAAAACAAAAAGTGGCAGTCACTAAAATAGTCATAATTTCTAAAATATAAAGAATATTTTTGTGAAAGTTTTATATAATATCAATAAAATATTTATATATATTAATAAAAAAATTTAAACAAAATTATTAATTAAATAAAAAGTTATAAATTCTTTATTAACCATTTTTACTCAAAGCAAAAATAACAACAAAAAGAATTAAAACTATGAAATACAAAAAAGTTTGTGGGTTGTGCTCTCATGAATATAATCCCACCAGACATGCCATTATGTGAACTAGAAATTTGATAATTAAAGGGAGATTACTACTGTGTTAGTGGATAAATTAAATCAAAATCACACTAAACTAACACCTTCATACCTGGTTACTAGGGTGTGAGCTTAATAACAAATACAAATGAAAAGCACAACTAAAAAGTAAGGAAAAACAAGAATCCTTCACCTTGGATGATCCAAATGATTTTTCATATTTTATTTCTCCATTTGTTCTCATGAAGTCTTCATCATTTGAAGCTTGACTACCTCTATCTCTCCTTGACACATTGTGTCTTTGGCTTGACTTAGCTTGGCTTGATTCAATATTTGGACATTATAACAATAATTTGCATGAAGCTTTGGAATAAATTTAAAATTATAAATTTATCATGTGAGAGCTTAAAATTTAATAGGAAATGCCTCTTATTTATATATTTTTATAATGGTTTGAGGATCAACCATGACCGTTCATCTCAAGATTGAGATGTGTGGCCATGAATAAATCCAAATATGATATTCATTCTACAAATATCCCCACTAATATTTGGGATAGAGGGGTATTAAATAAGCATGGAGGGTATTAATGAATCATGGAGGGGAGGGTCTTAATGAGGCATGAGAGATCCATAATCTTGATATTTTATGCATTTATGGCTTATGGATGCCACCCCATATGATGATGTCACTTGATGATGTAGTTAATAAAAAGCAATTTTCAATAAATATTTATTCAAAATGTTCCATGGAAAATTAACTTAATGCCATAATTTGGTTTAATTAGCCTAAAACATGATTAATCAACTTTGGTTCAAATTTTGGCACTTGGTGCACAAATTAATCAAATTGGTTAAAATGTCTTATTATTGACTCAAAATTTGACTGGATTGGAATTAGAAGTCAATGTTAAATACATTGGAGCCATATTCCCATTTAGGATGTTGCCAACAAAAAAATAATAAAGGCACATTTCTTGTGCAAGAGATTTTATAGAAAAGAGCAATCTAGGGCATCTAGGTACAAAATTGGCATTTTGACTCGAAGTGATCTGATCAAAGTTAATTGGCTCATAAATTTCATTACCCCATTTAATGATACTTTGGCCAAAATCGGAACTTGAATATATCAATTTCAACTCATTTAATACGTTTTAGTGTTTTTAGGCCAATTTATGCACTTTGGTGGAAATTGGTCAAAATCTTGGTTGGAGGTTATCGGTGGTCAGATTTAGGTGTGTACATGGCTAACCTATGGAGTGGAGTGTTTCATATATGTAACATGTGTGGATACCTATTTAAATTTTAATATAGATATGGTAAGCATATTGGCCAACCAAGATGTGTTAGACCAAGAAAGTGGTATAAGTATAAGTCATTTTGGGTTGTTTGAGAGGTTGAGAAAGTGGGCAGAGGAGAAAAAGATTTGTGAAGGCTATGAGAGCCATGTGGATGTCTCGAGAGGCATATCAAAGTTTGGATTGCATGTATGACCTTGTGGTCATAATTCTAATTTTGAATTTACATGTTTGATGCATGAGAATAAGCTAAGGCATGTAGATTGATCCAAAAGGTGGTTTTGGATGCCTTGATTATGTGTGAAGGTTTGAATAAGTGAAGATGAGTGAATGAGGCTATTTTACAAGGTCTCTCTATTAGATTGATAATCAATTAAATTTTTGTAGTTATTCATTTCATAGATGTTGTATTGGTACTCAACATCTTAGGCAAGTTGGTGCTTATCATCTTTAGGGGTTGGTGCTCCTTGTGAAGTGGGTGCTTCACTAAAGTATCATGTTGGTAATCATCTTATATCATAATTAGTCCATATGTTTTCAAGATTGAGAGTGGTTTTTTTCACCCAAAAGGGTTTCCCACATAAATCTTGTGTTATCTTGATTAGCTTTCATGTTCATTTTTATGTGTGGGTTATTTACTTCCTAATTACTTATGGTGTATGCCTAAGGGTTTGAAGGATTTAAATTGAAGTTTTGAAATATCTTGATTCATTGATCCACCCCCTATCAATGATTTTACCTCTAACAATCGATATTAGACTAGGATCTTGTGTACAAGTTTAACCATTTGAAGGTAATCTTAGGTATAATAATAAGTTCTCAAGCTTTCTCTATTTAATCAATATTTATTGTTTAATAGATCCAATTATGATTTATAGAGTGTAAGAATAAAGACATACATCATGTCGTTAGGGTTTAACACTTGGTAATCTATTTTGGATGGTTATTCCATGCCACCTACTCCTCTAACTACTACTACAAATAAAAAGTTGAGTGAGAATAATTCCAAAGCTATGAATGCTATCATTTATGGTATTTCAAAGGTTGAGTTCACCAAGATAATCTATTTCAAGTCTTAAAAAGAGATTTGGGATAAATTTTAGCTCATTTATGAAGGAGATTCAAAAGTCAAGTTGGCCAAACTATAAACCTACCAAAGCCAATTTGAAAGTCTCAAAATTAAGGAAGAGGATATTGTGGATTCCTATCTTCTAAGAGTTGATGAGGTAGTGAACAAAATCAAAGGTATGGGAAAGGTTATTGAAGAAGGAAATATAGTTTAAAAGTTATTATGGTATCTCACTTCCAAATTTGATTAAAATTTTTTTGCTATAAAAGAAAGTCATGATCTCACCAAAATGAAGATGGATGAATTGCATGGAATTCTTTTTGCCTATGAGATGAGTTAATGAGGAAAAATCACCAAACAAAGAATCAAATTTCAAAGCAAAAAAGAAGTTAAAGAAAAAAGTTATAGGTAAAAAGGTCAAGAATGATGAGATTTTTGATATTGATGATGATGACTAATAGCTTTGTTAACAAGAAAACTAAAAATAGGTTCAAGTAAGTTTAAGGGTAAACTTCCCTTCAAATGTTTCAATTATGGAGAGATAGGTCATTTTGCCAATAAGTGTCCTCATAAGTATAAGCTAAATTATAATGAAGAACATGAATGATATCATGATAATGACAAGAAGAAATTTAGGTTTGATAAGAGCAAGAATAGTTTCAAAAGGTATAATGGACAAAAAAGTTTTACAAGGACAAGAGGAGTCTCTACACCAAGGGATATTACAGTTCATCTAATGAGAATGATGGTAGTGGTTATGAGAATGATCATGAATATTATGGTCCTACTAAAAATTCTATCTTCATGGCTATAGAATGTATCTTCTCATATCAAGAAAAATCTACATGGTTTGGAGGTGGTTTAGGTGATACATATGATGATGAAAACAAGGTAAACTATGAGACTATGATGATGAATTCCCTTGAAGATTTTAAGATTGAGAAGAATAAAACTAAGAATTTTAGGTCTCAAATAAAGGAATATGAGATGAAATTTAGTGTGTTTAAAGTAAGAATAGGTGAAGACTCCAAAGAGTAAAAAAATTTAGTCAAGCTTCTTAATGATCAGTTAGAGACTGTGAATGCAAACTTGAAGGCCAAAGAAGTTGAATATTCAAGGTATGTAACTAAGATTATTTGTTTAAGAGATGAGTTGAAAAATAGTTAAATTTAAGTGAAGTTATTTGTAAAGTTTAAAAAGGGATCAGTTGATCTGGATAACATTCTAAGTAGTCAAAAATATGCAAGTGATAGAACTAGTCTTGGATACATAGAAGAATAAAAGAATACTACTCATGATGACTTGAAGACTTTTGTGAACAATAAAAATTAGACTCTAAAGATAAATAATCAGTTAAGAAATGAAGTTTCTAACAAAAGGAAGATAAATCAAATAAGATAACCAAATGCAATGAGTTATGCAAACATTAATAGTTACTGGTACACTTGTAATAATTTTGATCATAAGGCTAGAAAGTGTAGAATACCTTTTGAGAATGATTATTTTTGGAACTATGAATGGAATCATTAATCAAGTGTTGTGATTCAATGTGAGTGATATAGTTATCGTGACGTATGGCACATTACAAGATTTTATCCTAACAAGGTAAGACAAGTTGAGTTTCCATCAAGAAGAGTGGTTTGATGCAATTTTCTAGGAATTGATCACATTACTAAGTCATTTAAACAAAGGATATCGAGTTATAATAAGTCATTTTAGGATCCTAGAGTTCAAGGTAGAATGCAAGCTAAAAAATGGAAACCAAAAGTGGAAAGTATGTGTCATGATCAGTTTGTAGGTCTAAGTGGATTATTTTTGATGCTATAAGATACTACATAGGTTGAAGAATTCTAAGGGTACTCATTATTTACTAATGTTAAGAATAAAGATACAAAGCTCACTAAAGAGACCAAGGTAGTTGAAACTTGTCCTAAGGTATCTGTAAACTTAAGTAAACAAATTGAAGTTGTTAAGCAAGTTTCCTATAAAGAATATCAGTTGAAAATGTCAAGTGTTGATGATTTAAAATGTGAGATTGATACATCAAGTGAGAAGGTATGCCAAGAATATTTTTTTCCTCCATGTATTTTCAATACTATCCTAGACAAAAAGGAAAGTGATAAAGAAGATAAAAAAGTCAATCTAGTCAAGCAAAAGAAGAAGAAGAAGAATCATTAGTTCAAGTTGTCCAATAAGGAGAGAGAATATGAGGAATTGTGGGTAACTCCTAGTTTCACATTGCTCTATGAAATTATGGGTTAGGGGTGTCTCTCTCTAGGCTTTAGAGAGATACTTGTTAGCAAAAACAAGCATAGTGGATGCTAGTTGAGTTTTAGTTGATATTACAGGATAAAAAAGGTCATGAGAAGATGTACTTGATTGAGGGGGAGCAAGGAGTTTTATGTAACTAACTCAAAGTATTATGATGGTGAGTTTTCAAATTTTTATTTTTTCATAAGTAAGGTATGTTGTTCTTATTTTATTATGATCAAGGTGTGTTCAGGGTTTTTGGTTCTGAAGGTAATAACTTGTCAATTATTGTTGTTTAAATTGATTAGTCAAAATGATGAATATTGAAGGGAAGTTCAGTATATATTATGAGGATAATGTGTTGTCATATTTTTGGTATCATGAATAAGGTCGTAGAGTTTTGAATATGACAAGTTTTTTTTGTCATAGAGTTCACAATGTTCTAAAGATGAGATAGTTACATGAGAGTGCTTTAAAAAGGTTTTAAACCATGATGGCTTATATAGGATAAAGGGAAATTATTTTTATATCCATATGAGATTTATTAATTTATGATTTATTTTTTTAAGTTGATATAATGAAGATATATTGGTGGTTTCATAAGGATATTGATTGAGTGTGGACAATGTTGAAGAGTTGTTGGCAGGCCTGGTTCATTGAAGAAACTTGTTGAAGATGCTTTTAGAATAGAGTGTGGAGTTAGGAGAGATAACTAAAATAGTTATAAAGGATTGAAGAGGTGTGAATAATGTAAGGGGGAGTCCCTCTTAATGTTTTTTAGGTGAGTTCATTAATTTTTTGTTACTCTTATATGTTTTGTCTTCATAGAATAGAGTTTGATAAAAAAAGAGTGTAGTCATGGAGTATGTTTGAGAATATCAAGGTAAGAAGAGGTATGAAAAATGTTATGGGGAGTTTGTATCATATAATATAGGTTTTAATTTCCTATTTTTGGTCTTTGAAGTCTTTTTAGGTCTATAAGATAAAAAATTGAGCCCACTTTGTCATTATGTCAAAGGGGGAGAAAGTGCTTGAAGAGAGAGACAAAGTCTAAGCATAAGATTTGTATTGGTGTTGACATCAATGACAAAGGAGGATATTTTTGGAGTTTTTTTAATGATGTCCCCAAGGTTATGAAGGATGTTTATGAGGTGTCATGTGTGCTAAAATGACAATGATAAAGTGTGCTTCAGTGTTCTTGCATAGTTATTTAGTGTTTAACTTAGATAGGCAAATGGTGGATGTTATTAATGGTTAGGTCATGTTTAAAAGACCCTATGGGTTTTTTTGAGTGATTTAAGTGATTTTATAATTGAAATTAATTCATTAGAGTAGTCATGTGAGTGTCTAGGTTCAAGTAGTCATCTTGATAGATAAAGTTGAGTGAGTAGATTAATGACATAAAAATTCACACATGTGAAAGATTCAAGAGTAGATTGATATATGGATAGATTAATATATGTGATAAGATCATATGGTTAAAATTTATCTCTAGACATGGAGCGTATAAAAATTTATTAAGGTGCAAAGTTGGCTTCTCAAATAGAGTTCAATAAGTTCCCATACTTAGCCAAATTTATGATATCGAAGATCCACATTGAGTGTTTAATAAAGAGATGAGTATCTATAAAGAGAAATTAATATAAAAATATAAGGATATAATGGAAATAATTATACTTTTAAAATAGATATAAATGATAATCATGAATTAAATTAGTCAAATATCTTGAGAATGAACACGATGAAGACATGTGTCACTTTCATGGAGTTTGAGCAGTCGATCAAGATCAATGGAGTGCATTAAACCATGCATAGAAATATCAATGGTTTTTATTAGTTAATAATTTAAAAAAAAAAAAAATCAAAATTCATGTAGGGATGCCAAGTGGTATAATTTCATTGGAGGATGACTGTAGAGTACATAGAGGGCATGCAGGGCTACCAAGTGGCTTGATATCGAAAGTGAGGATATAAGATCAATAGTGAGTGATGTAATTAAAATGTAGGAGGATATAAAAGAGATAAATGGAACATGTTTGATAAATTTATTTAAGGTAACGAGATGAAAACATGTGTCTATAGATGATTTTACATTAAGTAATGACTCTTGACATTTGAATTAGCAAAAGGATAAACTAATGCTCAGTATTTTGCTTATATATTCTGATCTAGGATGAATTTATTGATGGTATAAAAGGTAAAGTTTAAGATGAATGCAAGGAAAATCCAAATAAATGACTTATAAGGTTTTAATATCTATAGATTCAAATATATTGAGCTTCAAAGTTGACTATGTGTTTGACCATGTTCTACAAATAACCCAAGAAGTATAATTGAAGAGTTCTTGATGGTATTTAGATGTTTCAAGATGAGTTATATATTGGAGAGTGTTTTAAAATATATGAGGACAATTTTTATGGATTTTTAAGGTTTTACCAATCCATATTTAGTATTAAAAAGGGATTATAAGTTGACTATGTTTATTAAATACACTATCAGTTTGAGTGACCATCTTGCAAAGGTAAGTAAAAGATGTTTTGAGCAGAGTTGAAGAATAAAATGAGTATGGAGGTGTTATATAAGTATTAAATATTTATGATAAGTTATTTTTTTTCATGAGTTACCTTTCATTAGTTATGGAGAGACAAAATATCTTGATTATAGTTTGACTATATATGATCACTCTGAGTGGTCATTCTAAGAGAGCTGATTTGAGTGCTTAGAGCCCATGTTAAAGTGTCTAAGAAACATGGAAGTTTTGAAAATATATTTAAAGTTTTACCTATGTGATATAATCATATGGATATATTAAAATATTTTATTAGTTTATTTATAATTTTAAGATGATATTTTCTATGTATAAAGGTCTAAAGATCAAGGATACATAATTGGTAGGTTCAAGTATTGAGTTAGTGGTCCAAGTGGCATGGACCCATGAGGGAGTGATAAATGGTATATTTGAGACAAATTTTATATTTTATAATAACTTTTAGAATATAAAGGTGGTCCAAGAGGTTGCAAGAGTAATGTGTGGATGTGAAGGCCTAACTTTTTTGGGTCTCATTAAAGCCTAATAAAGGTTTTGAGTCTTAAGGACTATGGTATATCTATGAAGTGGAGTGCTTCACCCATGTAACATGTGTGGAGAGATATTTTAATTTTAATAAAAATATGGTAATGATCTTATCTTACTAAGATGTTTTAAACCAAGAAAGTGGTATACATACAAGGCATATTTGGGTTGTTTGAAAGGTTGATAAAGTGAGTAGATGACAAAATGATTTGTGAATCCTATGAGAGACATGTGGATGTCTTGGGAGGTAGATAAGAGTTTTTATTACATTTATGACCTTTTGGTCATAATTATAATGTTAAATTTATAGATTTGATGCATGAGAACAAGCGAAAGCATGTAGATTGATCCAAAAGGTGGTTTTGGATGCCATACTTATGTGTGAAAATTTGAATGAGTGAAGAGGATTGAAAGAGGTTTTTAATAGGGTTTATCCATTAGATTGAGGAGCAATTAGAGTTATAGAGTTTTTTATTTCATATATTTTAGGTTTGTGCTCAACATCTTAGGCAAAAGTTGGTGCTTGTCATCTTTAGGAGTTGGTGCTCCTTGTGAAGTGGGTGCTTCACTAAAATCTCATGTTGGTAATAATATTATAAGACAAGTAGTCCATGTGTTTGCAGTCTTGAGAGTGGGTTTTATCCTACAAGAGGGTTTCCCACATAAATATTGTGTTATCTTGCTTATCTTTCATGTTCATGTTTATTTTTATGAGTGGGTTATTTGCTTCTTGATTGCTTATGGTGTATGAGTAAGTGTTTGAAGGATTTAGATTGAATTTTTGAAATATCTTGATACACTAATTTATCCCCCTCCATTATAGTGATTATACCTCTAATAAATAAATTTTAAAATTGATATTGTATATATTAAACAACTAAAATACTAGATCAATGACAAGAAATGGAAAAGACCACCATACAACATAAAATTTTAGAACAACCCGAAGGATTTTTTTATCTATATTTCATGTCAAAATTTATCCTCTTTGATTATAGAGGGTGATAAACTTTTTATTAACTTGGGATGGAACTAACCTCATCTCTCAAGAAAAGTTGAAGTAACACTGAACATCTCGCTAGAGACAACAAAAGTTACAATAGGAAAGATTCCAAACCAAGGCTTGTAGTTATCAAAGGGGATGCCTATGAGGTGGTAGCTATAAATGATACACTTATGGTATGGTTACTATTGTAACTTTTATAGTTACAAATTAAATTGTTACCACTACAGCTAAAGTTGTTGTCATAGTGCAGGTTATCGTTAAGGGGACTGTTACAACTAGAATATGAGTCATAGTTTGAGAAATGGTTGAAACTTCAATTACTAGTGGGGTGCCCATGGATGTCATCACTTGCTTACTCACCTAAATTTAGAGCTAGAGAGTATCGATAGCCTAGAATTCAATTTTCACTACTTTGAAGTCTAACAGGGGTCTTTTAAAAGTAATAGGTCCATCCATCTTGATAAAATCATTTAATTAAATTTTAACAACTCATTAAATAATTATAAATTTATTATTTATTTTCATGAGGTTTCCACCTCATGTTAATAAATAATATATTATTACTCTTTAATAACATTACCAAGGTTAAGTGTCACTAAGTCCACTTAAGATTAAATGCTCTAACACTCCCCCTTAATGCTAAGTGGGGATAAATGTCATAATCACCTTAGAAATAAATTATACTATGTACACAATTGAAGGATTTAAAAAAATTCATTATGCCAAACACCACCTTTTGAAATAAAATAAATTATAATCCATAAAACTCTCAAAAGTATGTTTAGTCTAACATGATCATGACCCTACATCTCATAGTTTTTCATGAATAATAACTAAGCATATTTGGATCTTTTTATAACATAAGTATCTCCATTATAGATTATGCTTTTTAATATGTTGGGGTACAAAATTAAAACTTCCACATGAAGTTTATAATCATTTATAATGATAATAAGCATAGAGAAAGATAAGAAACATATGGCCATTAGGAAGTGTCATTATCATGCACACTCCCCCTCAATGGAAACTTTGAGAAGCTTAACATTATATGAAACTTAAAAAACCTGGTATCACCAAGTGGTTTTATGAAGATATCTGTCACTTGTTCATCCATAATATAGAACTTTAGATTAATATCACCATTGAGGACTTTATCTCAAATAAAATGCACATGAAATTCAATATGTTTAGTTCTCTGGTGATGCACTAGATTTTTTATCAAAGCTATACAACTTTGGTTATCACAATAAAAGATACTACTTTGAGAAACATCTAAATGAAGTTCTCCCAATACTCTTCATAACCACATGGCTTCTTTAAAAGCTTCCATAGCACTTTTGTACTTAGTTTCTATATGAGAGAAAGAGAGAGAGAGAGAGAGAGAGAGAGAGAGAGAGAGAGAGAGAGAGAGAGAGAGAGAGAGAGAGAGAGAGTAGGTTTCTTCTTATTTCTCCAAATGATAGAACCTACACCAAACTTAAATACATATCAAGAAATAAATTTGTGATCTAAAGTATCACTAGAATGGTTAACATCACAATAACCATATAAATTAGCATTATCAATGGATGAATAAAATAAACCATAGTTTATAGTTAATTTGATATAATAAATAATATATTTATATAATTTTCAATGATCCAAATAAATATCCTGCATAAGTATAAAGAAACACTAACAACACATGAAGTATATGGCTTAGTAATGGTTATATAAATCAATCTTTCAATAAGATGTCTATACAAAGTAGGGTTAGCTTTATCACATGCAGGTTTAGGATAAATTTTAATACCAATTTCAACAAGAGTAGTGGTAAATTTAAAATCAAACATGTTAAACTTAACAAAAATATTATGTTCATAGTAAGATTGTGATACAACAATTGAATTTTAAACCTAAAATATAGTCATTCTTAAAAAATGATTTAGAATATCTAAATCAATCATTTGAAACATTTGACTTGATTTATCCTTATATTTATGAATTGAATTATTTAGATCACCAATAATCAATAAATCATCAACATATAATAAAATTATAATCAAATACCTATTTTCAACTTTAACAAAGAGAACATTATTTGAATAGCAGTTAGAAAAACCTAATTCTTTGAAAAAATAAGTAATTTTAGAATACCAAGATTGAGAACCTTGTTTTAAACCATACAAAGATTTTTTTAACTTGCATATATAATGTTCTTTATTAGTATAAATGAAACCTTTAGGTCAAGTCATATAGATTTCTTCTTCTAAATCACCATTTAGAAATGCATTCTTGACATTCATTTCTTAGATAACCCAACCAATTTGGGCTGTAAGAGAAATACAAAGTCTAATAATACTAATTTTTTTCTAAAAGAACAAAGTTTTCAACATAGTCAATCTTAGTTTTTAAAGTAAAATCATGACCAACTAATCTAGATTTAAACTTGTCAATTTTAACAATTGAATTATATTTGATGTTATAAAGGCACCTGCAACTGACAATATGCATTTTAGGTGGAAGAGGGACAAGATCCCAAGTTTGATTTTTAGTTAGGACATTATAATTATCTTACATAATAACATTTCATCTATTATATTGAGTGGATTCCTTAAATTATTGAGGCTCACATTCATATATAGTCATTAATTCACGATAATAATGTTGACTTCTAGTTAATTTATTAAGGTTATCAATATTAGAAGATTGAACTAGGGATTATGACCATTTAAATCTTTCAAATTAAACATGAAACTCAGGGGGTTCCTTAGAATATAAGTTATCCAAAAATGAATCAACTTATTTAAGGACGTCTATTTCATCACTAGGAGAAACATGAGAGTTAGGTTCATCAACAGAAGAATGTTGAGGAGGTTCTACAAAGAGCTCACAAAAGGATTTTTCAATCACAAGAAAATTCATATTGTTAATAATATAATTTTTATAGGTATTATACACTCTTAAACCTTTTATGTTACCTCCATATCCTACAAAAATACAAAAATAGGAAGTGGGGTCGAGCTTCTTCCTCTTAACTTTAGGGATAAAGATAAAACTAGGACTACCAAAAATCTTGAGATGAGCCACACTAATTTTATTTTTAGTCCACATTTCTAAATGCATATAAAGATGAAAAGATTTGGTAGGGACTCTATTCAGAATATGAACAACAGTTTTCATTGCTTTGACGCATAATAACTTAGGAACACTTATAGATTACAATATTGTTCTAGCCATTTTTATGATGATGCAGTTTTCTCTTTCAATAATACCATTTTGATGAGGGGAATAGGGAGTTGTTAATTTTATTTGAATAACACAACTAATGTAAAAAGAATCAAAATCTTTATTAACATATTCACCACCATTATTAGTTCTTAATCTCTTAATATAAAATTCACATGTATTTTCAATATTAACTTTAAATTCTTTGAATTAGATAATAAATCAGATTTATTTTTAATAAAAAAAGACCAGATCATTCTAGTGTAATCATAAATAAAATTAATAGTATACAAAGAACCATTAAGAGATACAAATTCAAGAGGTATTACAACATCACTATGAACTAATTCTCAAAGATGTGAGAAATGCACATTATGATTCTTATGAAAGGGGTTAGTATGTTTCTTACCACGCAAGCAACCCTCATAAGTTTCATGATGATAAGAGATAGGAATAAGTCCAAAAATAAGATTATTTATAGATATATCATGTAAACTTATAAAATTAACATGTCCTAATCTTTCATGTCATAATTGAGACTTATTATTACTATGTGATGAAAGAAAACATGCAAAAAAGGAAAAAAGATATATAAACCATTCTTTTAAACGTCTTCAACAATCAAGGAACCAGAATGATTTATAATAAACTAACTATATTTAAGTAATGTTACAATAAAATTATCATTTTTAAGTTGATAAAAAGATAACAAATTCTTTTTAAGCTTAGCTACATATAAAACATAATTAATAACAATATTTGAGAATTTTGTTTTTCCCTATTTAGTTATTTCTAAATAAGAATTATCCCCTAAGTAAATTCTTTCAAAGATATCTCTAAAATCAAATAAAATATCAGATAAACATATCTTATGGTGTGATGCATCACTATATAAAATCCATTCATTTTCATTTGAAACACATAAAGTAACATATAAAGCAATAACATTTGAATCTTGATTGTTATCCTGATTAGATTTCTTTCCTTTGTTATTTTTAGGAGTTTCATTATTATTTTTATCCTTATTTTTATAACAAGTTTCCATTCTATGACCAAATTTACCTCCTACATTACAATTTTCATTAAACTTAAGTTTATAATTCTTATTACCATATTTCTTATTCTCATATTTACTTTTAACACAATTAGGGTTAGATTTCTAGTTTTTAGTGTTATCAAAAACATTATTAAGAGAGAATTACCTGAGTGGCATTCTCTTTAGAATCAACATTAGTCACTACTTGTTCTTCTTGAATCAAGAGAGAAGACAAGGTGGCAAAGTCAGTGATATCTTACTCAGTTTGATACTTATAATTCAAAATTAAAATGAAATTTCTAAACTTTTCATGAATATTTAACTAAATGATAAAATAAAGTAATTGACTCTGAATTAAATTATAATTATATTCATCTGAGCTTTAATATTTTTAATTTTAGTAATAAAATTAATGACTTTTTCATCACTCTTTATAGGTGTAGTTAGAAATTCAAAGATTAGTTTAATAATATTTGAAATTTGAGTGCCTTCATGCATGGACTTAAAGAGTTTCCAAGCATCACTAGGAGACTCCTAATTATCAATTTAGAGGAGTTCATCTTTAACACTCTCTAATATAATGGACATAGCTTCTTTTGATTTTTGTTGAAATGGATTGGTAAGCTCATGGGTTACATGTAATCTAGAAGGGGATTTTTCAATTCCAAAGATAATATTCCATAATTTTTGTGCCATAAATTCAGCTTTAACATGAATTTTACATATATTATAGTTATTTCCATTAATCATTTTAGATTTATCTAATGAAAAATGGGGCGAAGCCATGGCTTCCCTTTAAATAAGATGATAAATAAATGTTTAAAAATAAAATATATTAAATAAAATTTTGAACTATTTTCAAAATAAAGTAAATTTTACATGAAACTATACTTAATTACATAATTTAGATGTCAAATAATGTAAAAAATTGAACTAAAGTTTCTCTAATATAGGTGTCAAAAGAGTCACACTCAAAATGACCACTTAAACACTATTATTTAAAAATGTGTAAAATATTCAATAAGAGGCTTCAAAACTAAAAATATACCATTCCAATGCATCCAAAATATGTTAAAACTTATAAATTTGTCTGGTTACATGATTATGTTTGTCAAAACATTCACTAGGTCAAAAGTCAAAACAAGTTTGATAGGTTAATTAGGGTTTTGAATGCATCAATCATGGAATGCAAACCAAGATTAAAATTAAAACAAATTTAATTTGAAAAAAAATTATAAAATAAATAAAATAATATTGGCGGGATTTAAACACAAGACTTCCCTTGTGACAAGCTTTTAACAAAATCAAAGCTACCAACCCTTCTAAGAGTTTACTTGAGATTTTACATACATTAATTTAAATTTATATATTTGTATCTTATTTTTTAAAAATAAAAAAAATATATAAATAAATATATTATATGAATGCAAATAACATAAGTGAAAAGAATAAAAATAAATTAACTTTTTAATAATTCTTTCATTCTCCAAGGTGGGACCCATAATTTGGAAAAAAGAAATTAATAAATAGTTTATTTTTTAAATATTTTTCCAAAAAATATATAAATTTAAAAACATCCCTATATATTTATAATGGTGCTCCTATAGTTGAATAAATTATCATAAAAATTTGAATAAGCCTTTAGAGACCTCCAAACTTTGACAATCCTCCTGATTTTTCTTATTGAAGATGAGGGAAACTTAAAAATTGAATTTTGGTTGAGAAATGAATTTTTTCAAGCTCCCACATTGTATAATGGCACCCCACATAGAAAAAAAAATCATATTTTTGATAAAGGCTTCTTAGGGTCTAAAAAACCTTAACCTTCTTAAATATGCATAATAATGCGATTTAGTAACAACTGGACCTTAAAATGATTGAAAAAAATCATTTTTTTAATTTCTTCACCAAACATGGGCCATACACCAAGCCAATGACATCCTAAAATTTGAATAAATTAATATATCATATATTGATGTTTAATTCAATATAATTTTCATACCAATCTTATACACTCCATAGGCTCCAATTCCATGAAAGAATTCATGTATACATATATGTAGCAATACAAATGATGCAAACTAGAAGTGTAAATAAATAATCAAAGCATATGAGACAAATGACACATATATTTTAAATTAGGAAAACCTTCAAGAGGTAATAAAGCTATGAGTGATATTCAATAATTGAGAAATAATAATAACCCCAATACAAATTCTTCTCCTTCTCACTTCTTCACACAGTGCTTCACAAATTGAATACGATCAAAATAATTTCATATTCAAATGAATTCATAATAAGGGAAAAAACCTATTTTATAGTTAATTTCCAAGGGAGGTGATCATTATAAAAATAATGGGTCCATCCATGATAGTCATTAAATTAATTTTTAATAACTCATTAAATAATTATAACTTTATTATTTATTTTTATGAGGTTTCCACCTCATGTTAATAAATAATTTATTATTATTATTATTATTATTATTATTATTATTATTATTATTATTATTATTATTTAATAACTTTAACAAGGCTAAGATTCAATAAGCCTACTTAGAATTACATTCTCTAACACACTGAGGGTTATATGGTGCTTCTTCCTTGTAATTATTTAATGGCTTAATCATATCCTTTGAACATTTCCTTGATCACCCCCTGCAGAATCCATAAAGGTATAGGTGTCCTCTGAGATAGAGAGATCACATCAGAGAGATGTACTTTTTTACTTTTAGATAGAGATAATATATCTTCTCTTTTTTCTAATTCCACATCCTACCCTTCTTCCATGAGGGTATTCCTTTTGAACCTCTTCATGGTCTTCATCTCCTTGTGAAAATAGAACTTGGCCACCAATTGCTCAATGACTACCAGGTTTCCCCTACCCTTTTCTACCTATTGCAACTTTTGTAGCCATTCTGGTATGTTTAATTTTATTGACTACTTGGTGGGCTTTGTAGGCTCTACTGGAGTGGAGGATTGAGGCTTGTCTAGAGGAAGCATGGGCTTAGGGTAAGAGTTTCATTATTGTGTAAAAGTTGGGATTTCACACCTTTAACTACTGAAATTTTTAGGGGGTGATGTCTCTAGAACTAGCTTGCATTTTTCCATCTACTTTTGTGTGGTTAACACAACATTATAGGTGTGATTAAGCTAACTTATTGGCATAGCCATTTGGGTGGATGGTTGAGATGGGGAAACAAGTGAAGCTAAAATGGAGGTAGAGATTAAGCTCTAAAATGTTACTCATTTATATGATTGGGGAGGGTTGGTTGTGTTGAATTAGAAGTTTTTGGAGGGAATATTAAGGAAATTTTATAAGTACTTAATGGTTGAGAAAAATTTCAGCCTAGTGGTAGTGGAAGTAGGTGAATTATGGAGTGGACTAATGTAAATCTCATTCAAATAATTTAAAGAATGAGTGGAAGCTACAATATTGGTTGTAACTATAGTAGAAATTATAAAAGCTAAGGACAAATAATAGTGGAATAAGGTACTTACATGTTTCACATAAGAAATTGGGGGAAATATTGTATCACTTGTCATTGTTGTCTTCAGGGATGAAGGACCTAAAGACATTCTCACTGGTTGTCCACTTGTGGAAGCTAGGGGTCTTAAATATGCTTCATCCTTGGTGTCTCCCTCTTTTGGAAGTATCTCGATGGAAACTAAACTAGTACCAAAAATATTTGTATCCCCTAATTGGGCCTCTTCTTCAATCCATTCATCTTTAGGATCACTCTTAGTAATCTCATTAATGGATACTAAGAGTGATGTCTCAAATTCAACTTCCCATTCTCCTTCATTTGAGGAAAATTTCTTCAGTTCCTCATCACTATCCAATATCTATAGGGTTTATTTTCTTATAGAACCCTTCCTTCCATTTAAACATCCCCTTGATCCCTCATTAGGTGCCCATATGATAGGTGCATGCAATGGTGAGGTCAGAGGAGTCATGGGTTTCCTTTACTATACAACAGACTCCATGGTAGGGGTGGAAGTTTGTGTAAAGGGAAGTGGAGCATGTGATATTGGGTGGAAATGAGGGAAGAGTGGATTGATGTAAACTAGTAGCTGAGGTGAAGAAGGAAGGAAGAGGAGCTTCCTTGACTATGGTGAGTGGAGGAAAGTGAAACATAGAGAAGACTCCATTTGTCCCCATAGTGGTGGCTACTACATGAATTAAAGGTGAAGATGGGAGAGGAGAATCGAATAAGGAGAGGATGGGAAGGAAGACAAAATTACTGAACTATGGTAAGTAGAGGAAAAAATAACACAAGGAAAACTCCACCACTACCCATGGCATTTATGATACCTTATACTATAGAGGGTGGGGAAAATATTATTGCCACTACAATAGTTGATATGATGGTAATGGAGGGTGTCAAGGCATGAGGAGATACAAAAAGGGGTGCCTTCTCTTATGTTCCCATTTGTGAAAAGGTCCCCTTGGTAAGCTCCAAAACCCAGTGCTCTTTTTCAATATTATTGGCCTTCTCTTTAGTGGTTTTAGTATTATATTCTATGTATCTTTTCACCACCATTAACATGGTAAATTTTTTCATCATGAAATGGACCTCTAAATCATTTAAGTCATTCATAAAAACCTCATCATGCCAATTGTGTACATTCCCATATTTGATATTTACCCTTACTCTGAGTCTCTGTAGGTGTTTCCCCATGTTCTCCCTAGGGTTCCATTCTCTATAGGGTGCCCACATAAAATCATAATGGGTTAGGGTTTTTCCCACTAGATTGAAGTGACCCCATTTGGTGTATTGAATCCTACCAATACTGAGGGGATTTAGGTGCACAAATCCTTGCATCTTATTTATTAGCTAAACATCCACTGAGTCAACTAATTGGGAGACAATTTCTTGTTATGTAACTTTGTCTAGGATCAACCTAGGTAGAGACATAGGTTAGGCTCTGGTGCCCTCTATCATAATTATGTTGTAGTCCAGATAGAGCCAATAATCCTCCATCCTACTTATTCTCTTCTTGATTTAATCTAAGATATAGGGAATATCTTTTCCATAAATGGCCTAGTATACCATCAGCTAGAAGGTTTCAGTAATTGTGGTCATGTTCCTCCTAAACTTGTGAATGCGGAAGATGTTTAAACTTTCACATATCCTACTCATAGGGTACTCTTCAGAAGGCTCCCAAGGCTTGTCAAAATATGCATGTATGGTTCCAATTATAACATCCACCATGTAGGACATCATATAGAAGTTGTGATCTAAGGAGTTATTCAAATTGGTTATTGTGATGATGATGTTGGATTTGATGATTTACCATATGGAAATTATCCTTTTGGAGGTGAGAATAAGGTCGATTAGGGGAATCCATAGCTCATTAACATAAGTTATTTTGGGTAGCTATAGATTCTATTTAACATGGCCATGATAATTTTGATTTTAGGTCAGAAAGTGGCTATAGGGATAACAGAAATAAGGCCTCTGATTACAAAAGCACTAGGGTGATGGGCCCATTTTTATAGCTTGGTTACTATGTTGTTTTCATATATCTATGTATTCATTAGAGTTTGGTTATATTCCATCTCAGGGGTATGTAGACTATAGTACCTTTCTAATGCTCTATCACTAATGTGGGCCATTGGTGTGTTATTTTGGTGAAAGTTCAATATTTTTGTAGAAAATTTACCATTTGTAAATAAATCAAATAATAAGTCAATGCATGGCATTACCTCAGGGTTAGCTATGATGTTATACAAACCCATTACCTTGATTTCCAATAGGCCATCCTAGTACCTCCATGGGAATGTAGAGAGTTGGTCCTCTAGACTACAAGGTTTGGCCTTGTCAACTTCTTTCCAAATAGAAGAGAAGTGCTTGAAATCATGTTTGAGGGATTATTCATCAAACATTGGGTTAGTATATTTTATTATTCCTATAATTGAATACACAGATAGAGGAGGTGAACTTTGAGATGAGGAGGCCATGATTATGTGGTTGTGAAACTTCTAGTTCATGAGGGTTCAAAATCAAGATTGTAATTTGTTATCTTGATAGAAATATGAGTGTAATTGGATCTATAAATTGCATATATTGCCTTTAGATTCATTGGATTTACCAAATTTAATATAAGGTTGTTCAATTTTTTGAATTAATGGTGTTAATGGATTTGGCTCCTCACTTTTATTTTTTATATTTGAATTTCACCTTATTTATGAGATGGTGACACTTTGATCATGTTGGATTCATAGGATGGTGCCACTTTCTAGGATCACACTGAGTCATTTGCCTAGGAGATTTCATAGAATGCATTCATTGAGTCAATCTTCAAATGATTAGGATGATAATATTTAGCATGATCTCACTTTATTGCTTTCCCAAGGATTTCATATATTAAGTTTAATTGATCAATCTCTGGGTAAATAGGATGGAGATACTTGACATAATCTCGTAGAGTCACTCCTCGATGAACTTGAAATATTTTTTGAGTGTTGAAATGTCATGGGTGCATGCCACATGTCCTCAAATATTCAAAAATAAAGTATTAATTTTAATGTCATGGGAACCCTTAAAGGTATTACAAGGACATTCATGGTATCACCTATTAATACCTTCAATTAGACCTTTAAGGGCATTTTAAAACCTTCAAGGGTACCCTTACTCATGTTTGAAAGGTATCTCATATGAGATACCTTCAAACTTTTGGGTTTACCACAAAGGTTCAAATCATCAAAAAGGATCCCAAAATATAATAAGCTAATTGTTTTCCATATTTTGTCTCAAAACCCCCATTTCTTAATATCATTTTGTATACTAATAAAATACATGGTTAAATATTGACTTAATTATCTATTTTTCTCTATGTAGCTATTCCACTCTTATGCATGTTGCAAATGTATCTCCTAGGAGATACCTTTAAAGTAGGATGAAATGAGGATTCAAGTATGTAGTATATGGTATTAAAAGCTATTATTTTTTTGGATTGACATAAATTGTGTCATTAAAAAAGGCTATAAATTACCTTTTAAATAGTTTTATGTTTTAACATATCTCCAGGCTTATTTATGGTATAAATATAGCTTTATTTCCTACATATAGATATAAATTGGACTAATTTTATAAATAACCTGATTAACAACTCTTCTCATGTCTTTTTCAAATGTCCAAGCTAAAAAATCATATGTTAATGGCTTTCCAATGTGGAGACTATGTTTCTCTCATAAATAATGGTAAAGTCATTGGTGAAGGAAGAATACACAAAGTTACAGGTCCATATGCTGAATCATTGGAATCCATAAATCTCACTTCCACATGCCACAATGAGGAAATATATATGGAATGTGTAAGTGTTAATGTGACTAAATATTTTGATCTAACTCTATCAATTGCATTTTCTATATATTTTGTGGATAATTTGGGGGATGTAGTTGATAGTTTTACTATACGGACCACAAGCATGATGCAACATGTCACAAACAAGTTTTCTATAGACAATGACATGGAAGAAAGACAAAATAATTTTATTTTTTTCCTATATATACAACCATTGCAATAAGAAAACCCTTTCTTGGATACATTAGTTTGATATATCGATGATCCTACCACATTTAATAGCCTAAGAAAAAAAATCTTGGGAAAAGGGTACATTTGTTGAACAAATGTAAAACTCTTGAAAATGATGGATTTTTTTTTGATTATGTTGAATTTGCACAACCATTGCATATTTTTGGTTGCATTCCTATCCCAATGTTATAAAATGAAATGGAAATTTACATAAGGCATGTTATAAAAAATTATGAGACTTGTAGTACAGAAGTAAATTAAACATATATCGTTAGATGGCCATCTAACAAGAAAGCGGACACTGAATACAGAGCAATCAATTTACCATACATGACACCAATGGAGAAAGAAATTGGAAAGGTTTTGGACATAGTAGATAATGAAGTTGTAGAGTAGGAATAAAAGATGGATTAGTCAAGAAAATATGTTATAAACAATAATATAGACAATAAAACATCAAGTTGACTCGCTCATGGGGTTTTTCATAATGAATTCTAAGAGCTATTAAAGGAAGTAATACTACCAAACCTCCTGAATAACATCCTTACTTCTAAGTAAGGTCAATAAGTGTGTGTTTTCATAGATTTGGTGTTATAAATTAGTGTCATTGATGAGTAGAAAGTTCCTCCATTATTTCATAGCTCACCAATGGCTTTGGTTCATTAATGTGATCAATAAAAACAAGTGAGTGAAGTTTTTCTAATGCAATTCCAGCATAGTATATTTTTATAATTGAAGCTTAGAAATGAATAGGTGAGGCCTTGTATTTATAGCCTAGAAAAGTAACTCTAACCTAAGTGTAGTTAGGCTTAGAACTAACTTTGGTTGAGTTAGTATAACTCTAAGTTGAGTTAGGTTAGCTATAGGTTGGGTTTAAGATAATCATGAGGTCCATGTGAGAGACATGGGCCAAAATGATTATGTCTCAAACCAATTCTTGATATTTTACAAGTGGATTGAAAAATTATGGAAGATATTTTTGGATAAATTTATGAATTTATAAAAATAGAAAATCACTAATTTTCCATGCTCCACTTGTCCACTGGTCATAAGAGTTGAGGAATAAATTTAATTAATGAATTTAGAAATTGAGAAATTTTAAAAGTTATGGATTTTATATATTTGTATTATGGCATGATGATATCATTAAATATGTATTTATGAATTTATAAAAATAGAACATTAACCATGGAATTTTTAACCATGCAATTAATTGGGTTTAATCAATTAGGCAATTTTGTTCAAGTTAATTGAAAATTTTATAAATTCATGTAAGGCTATCCCTCACCCTTGGTTGAAAATATCAATTTGTTAGGTCATAATTTAACTTGAGTATAATTAGAAGAAGGTGTCAATTATGTATGGAGTAATACCATAGTAAGGGTATTAATGGATGAAAAATAACACATGCACATGATGTGTGATACCAAATTAGAAGATATCAATGGTCCAGGATGTCATTTTGTGTGGTTGTAATTTGACTCGAAGTGATTTAAAAAAAGATAATAATCATAGAAAATGCATTTCCCCATTAAGGGATACATTAGCAAAAATCAGCACTTATACATGATAAGTTTGAACAATTTAGCATGTTTTAGTGATTTGACCCAAATTATGTGTTATCACAGAATATTACTTAGATTGAAAATTTTAGCACAATCATGATCAAAATTAGATGTTTACATTTTACCCCTATTTGAGAAGGTGTGGTGAGACATCCGATCAAAGAAACATCTTTTCAAAGAATAAAAAGGTCACTAATAATAATTTGGGAGGTAATGATTAAAGAAGTAATCCATGAATCCCCCTTGAGAGGGAATGCAAGGATGAAAGAGAGGAATGAACTCTTGAAAAAGAGAGAAAGAGTGAAATTAACCCATGGATGAGATTAAATCCATATGAGTTAATGCTTTCACAAATTGATTCTCAATGATAAAAATATAATAGAATATAATGGGCCCCAAGGCTGGGGGAAGAGGGAATAATGTAATCCAAAAATAGAAGCGACACACTTTGACATACCCAAAAGAGGACAAAAGTTGCAAACTCAAGGAATGAGCGATCTTGAGATAATTTTCATGCTTTAAATTTCCAAAATGAGGGATAATTCTATAGAGATTAGAATTAGAATAAAAATGATATCATTTCTCTAGATAAATGAGGTTAATTAATTAATAAGGTGCTCCAATAGAGTATATTTGATCGGTTGATAAATTGATTGTGGTTGATTAGTGTTGACCAAATTTGAATTTTAGTCAAATTGGGGTACCTGTAGGCAAAAAATTGATTTTATAGGTCTATAGGGGGTGTAATATGAGTGTCATGGGTTGTATTACATGTTAATTAATGTCAAATTATGTTATATTGTCCTTGATCAATTAGTTGTTATGTCCATTTATCATTTTAGGTCATTTTAGGGGTAAAAAGGTCTATTTAATTATTTGTATTTTTTAAAGAAGTTTGAAGGTCCAAATAGGTGATGTCACATGACATATATCTATAAAAGTCTTAATACACTATTGGTAACTAAAAGTGGTAGGTTGTTAAAAAGAAAAGGCAGTTTTCTAGTGAAAGGAGAACAAAATGGCACTTTTATGACCTCCTTGGGAAGTGTGCCACTTGGAAAAGGGTTTAAATGTGACTCTTAAGATTAAAAATTCTTATTTCCATGCTTGGTTTGATCTGGAGGTGCCATTTTTAGGCTAAAATCATTTTTCTCCTTCGTTAGCTTTCTAGACACATAAAAGTGACTTGTAGGTTTTTTCTTGGTACATATAGCTCAAGAAGTTTCATGAAAAATGATTTTGGGATGTTTTTTTCACTCATATAAATTAATTTTAGTATAATTATTTGGAAAAATGGTGGATTTTGATTTATGAACCATCTTCATGAAGTTGACCTTTCAAATCTACTTGCTAATTTGTGTACCCTATATGTTTTGCTCTTGTTTGGGAAGCTCCATATAATTCACTTGTTGAATTTGGTTCTAGAGCATATTAGTTTCCTCATATAAATATTTTCATAATTATTTTCATCTTTGAATTTTATTTTATAAGTAAAATAACTCACTTTGTAAGAAGGTACCACCATGAGAAGTTCCAATCAATTCCCCACTTACAGAGGTTTGAATTACATACAGAGGCTTCATATGAATAGGAAATGGTTTATTCAATGTTGAAATTACATGGGGGTCAAATACTTATAAATTTTTGTCTCATAAATCCATATTTTTATGAAACACCCATGTATTGACCACATCAAACAGTCATAAGATACCTTTGCCTGCTCTATTGACATGAACAAGTTGTTTTGACATTGAAAGAGAAGTATTGGAGCTTGTTTCAAGTTTTACTTGGTAAAATTGTGTATTTTAAATTTTGAATTTAATTTTGAGTTTATTTTAAGACATTTCATCCATGTTTTCTTGATTTCATACTCACTTTCCATATATATAGTCAATAGATACCCACAAGTGGTCTTGATAGAAAGTCAAAAGGCCATGTTGAAGGATTGGAGTGAGTATTTGAGACTTATTAAGGTCATATCAGGTTAGAAAAATATTTAAAAACCTTTTAAGATTGATAGGTTGATCAACAAGTTGATAACCATGTTCAAGGTACAATGACTATGTTTTAGGCCTTTTTGTCCCTAAGTTAGCAAATCAGAGAACCTGGGAGTTTTGTGGAAACTTTATAACAAGGTTATAGTGAGATTTGATGCATATTATTATGTTCATATTATATCATATGATAGGGAAAATAAACTGGAAAATTCTAAGAGGTAGAGGATTAGAGGAGGATAGGTTTTTGAAGAGCCCAAAATCACATTTTATGCACTAAATTAAGATAGTGATATCTACAAGAAAGACGTCAAAATGGACTTTAGCTCCAAAAGTTTCAAACTAGACTTGGATTCCATGGTTAGAGGATTAAAATAGTGGAAATGAATATCCATAGGCTAAGATATCATCAGAATGAGATGGAAAGGTGTGTTTTAGACTCCCATACCCACCTATAGTTTGTACATAGGCTTGAATTAACATCTACAGCTGGGAAGAATTTTAGTGTCTCAATCAAGGTATTTGATGGTGTATTAAGCCATGCAAATTGAATATAAAGTGGATGGTAGTGAAAATATGTTTTGGTGACCAGATAAGTGTTCAAGGGATAACCACACATATCACAGTCATCTTAGTTGAAGCCCAATAAAGCCTACAAGTAGGGGTGTCTTAGTTGCAAGTAGTGGAGGGCTTAAGTGTGACCAAGATTGGTGCAAGATGAATTCCAAATGGGACATTGGATTGATAATAAAAGAATGTGACCAAATTATTCATGGAAATTATGAATTCAAAAAACTTTTTAATATGTGATTAAACCTACATAGGATTCTTGAACCCCTATATACACCTACAACTGTGTGCATTCATGACTAGACAATGAGAAATTTCGAGGAGTTAAGCCATTAATAGTGTATATGGAAGTAAATAATGGGTCAAAAAATGATTAATGAATATTTAATAATTTATGAAATTCTTATTCAATGATACAAAAATTATTTCAAGATAAGAACACTTGCATGTGCCCATCCCATGCACAAAAGAACATAGTCAAGGTTTGGCACATAGTTTAAGGCTCAATGTGTATGAGGGGTATAGGTGAAATCCTAGTAAGATGAATGAATTTGAGATATATCCAACATGTATAGATAATCCATATAATAACTTATAATGTTAAAATAAGAAGAGAAAGGACTCCAATATTGTAACATATAATCCACTTTAGGAACCCTGCATAGTCTGCACTCTAAGAGGTCTATCTTGGAAATTGAGGAGGTTTGATGGTCTAAAAACTTGACCAAGGGATAATTTTTTTGAAAAATAATTTTTATGAGTTTATTAATATCCTAAAATAGTCAATATGATAAAATAGGGGAAGTGCCCTCTATTTATCTGAAACAGAGGGTACTTTCCCCATGCATGAAACCTACAAATCTTGAGAGATGGGTAAGAAGATGAAGCTAGAAACTGCTTGGAAATTGAAAAAAGGTTTGATAAGTTGTGTATAACCTAAAAATATATAAAATATCAAACATATAATTATATATCTAAGAAAGATGCCCTAAACCCTCTAAGATGCAATCAGGACTAAACACAAGATTAAGGCCTATAGGCCAAAAGGAGAACCACTCAATTTTATATCATGAGACGTGATTTAAAAATTATTGGATAATGTTTAGGAGGTAAATATATAAGATTTTATCCTTTATAGGTAGGTAAAAACATTAATAGGGTCATTTGTGCTCAAAACTTGCAGACAAGCATATTAGGCACATTAAGACCTACTGTCCAAATGAAGAGTCAGTCATACTCATATCATTAGCTATAGGTTATAAACTATGGAAACATGTTTTTGGGATGAAATAAGATGTGTTTAAGCCATTTTAAATTAGTGTAATCATCAATAATTCTATTTTTGTCCCAAAAACTAATTTAGACATGCATTAATGGAAGAAACAAGCTCAAATAGGTCACATTCAAATGCTCACATCTTCCATGAGGATTTTCATGGAGAATAGAGGAGTTTAGGGAAAATAAGAGGGGTATTAAAAAACCAATTTTTGGAGTGTTTTTGAAATTCAAACATCAAGTTTCTATGAAACAACCTTAAGAGTTCAAACTGCTTAGAAACCCTTCCAAATCCCTTATAGAGACTTGATTGGGAAAATGAGCTTGTAAATATAATATAATGGAATATTTTGAATATAATAGTTATTTTATGTTGTATAGGACTCCCTAAAGATCCATCACATGATTTTTTATGTACAGACTTGTATAGATGGGGGAAAAATAGGGGGGTTTTCACTATTTTGTGTGTTTTGCAGGTTATAAGAGGTTTCAAGAGATTAAAAGAACATTTATGGAAATATTAAGACTTGATGTAACTCATAATATCACTATAATTTCTTGAAAAAACTTATAAGTGTCCAAACCAAGTGATTAAAATCAAGTAGTCAAAATTGGCCTAGTAGACAAGCTAGGGAAAAGTGTGAAAACTTTAAGCGAATGGATTTTCAAGGTTTCCTTGGTGATTATAAGGACATGAATGGTATTTAAATTTGTAATTAAATTCCTACAATGTATTTTCATGATATTTTGAAGCCAAATTTGATTACAAGTGTGTAGGGTGCATGGAAGAATAATTTTCTAGATAATAGATGATGATTTCTCCTTTCCAGGTGATTTCAAATGACCAAGACTAAAATAAATTCATGGAGAGGCATATTTTATGTCCTCACCATTAATTAAAATCATCATACCTGGTCCCAATCAGTTATAAGACATTCAAATAGGGCTAATCATGTGGGCAATTTCTCTGAGCCAGAATGAGGAGTTTCTTGCCACTTTCCATGAGATTTATGACTTGGATTGACACTTTTAGCTCATAAAATTTCATGGTTAATCCCAAATACTATTATAATGCTTAAATAACTGATTTTATTATCTTAAAAATCTTCCTTTTGACCCTTGGGCTTCTCTTCTTATCTCTCTCTCAAGTTCTTTAATAACTAACTATTTTGGCATTGTATTGGATGATCCACCTAAGTTTGGTGAATCCGTACTCAAATTTATACCTTTTTATAAATAATAATACTTATTTTTACCTCCTATATGACTATTATTAGTGTGTTTAATAGGATAATGAATCTTGACTAGTGAAAACTATAGATTCCTTAGCTTGTTGTTCCATTCTTTCACCCATTTGTATCCTTTTATTGCAGGGCATGTGAAGTGTTTCAAGAGATTTTCATGGTTTAATTGAGTTAGTATATTTATTATTTCCCTCATAGGCCTCTTTTATAGTCATCCTATCTTTGTGCATTGATCCATAACCTCACAATGTAGCATTGATGTGAGGAGGTGAAGATTGGAGAAGTGTATTTTCAGTTTGTCCTTTGATTTCAAGTGTAACATGCATATGGTTGCATTTAATCATGTTATTTATTGTATAAAATCCCTTAGATTATTTTTATTTTAGTTATCCTTCTCCCTTTTCACCCCCCAAGGTTTAGTAGTAGTTGCAATTCAAAGTGGTACATCGAGGAAGCTAGTCATATCTAGAGATTCATCTCATCCCTTAGGTTACTCACAAGCCTAGATACAATTCCATTATTCCACTTGTATTAGGATATATTTTAAATATCATAAAAGGTTAAAAATACAAGTGACAATAGTTTTTGGCATGCCTGATGGGACTCTTAGTTTAAGAGGTTGAAAGATTTTTGGCATTGTCTCTCAACAATCAACCTTTGGAGGAATGTATTCAAGCATAAATGGTGAATTCAATGACATATCAACTGGTAAATAAGCTAAGGTTATCATTTGAATATTTTTAGAAATGTATTTCTTTATGTTCTTGCTTTTAATGAACTTTCATGGCTGACTTTGGGGAAAGAAAGATGAGAAAAGTCTTGATAAAGAGTGTGAAGTTAAGAAGACTCTTGATCCTATATAAAATCCTCCTACCATTCCTAATAAAAACCTTCTAATTATAACATCATAAGATGGAGTAAGATATTATAATCATGGGGAAAGAAACAAGAATGAAGCATTGTCAAGAAGTGTGAAGTTGAGAATGGAGTTGGTACTTTACAAGTCTCTCCCACCCTTCCTCATGAAGATTATTGTGTTCCATGTCAAACCTCATGTATTCATCATAATCATTAATATTCCTATGAGCTTCAGGAAAGACTTTTTCAAGAGAACCTATCCAAAAAAATTAAAGAGTTGGAGTCAAGGATGAAGTTACCAAGCCAAGGTGTGATGGAAGGTTTAGACCCAAAGAATATTTTATTCCTAAACACACCCCATCCACCCTTCCCCAAGATAGTCCTCAAGATAAATTATATGTGAATGAAGTGGTTTTCAAATGGAAGGAAGAAAATCAATTTTTTTTAATTCAAGGTCTACCTCCCCTTCCTCAATATCTCCCAAAAGAATTCCCAACTTTGCATTCTCAATCTGATTTTGAGTCCTATTTTCTACCTCCACCAACTAGTTCCTTTTTTTCTCATCCCATCACCATTTTCCTTGATGGACCTATAGTGTGGGAACCTAAATAAGATAAATTGATTGAGGAAAATTTATAACTCTTCCTTGAAGAAAGTGTAATTCCTTGGTAGCCTTATTAGGCTAGGTTATCAGATTTCAAGATGCCTAGTCTTAACATCACTGAGAAGGAATTCGAAGACCTTCGATCCCTTGAACAACAATATAATATTGTGATAGCTGAGGTATAATATGAAAACCATCAAGAGGTCTTAAGTGATGAATAAGAGGTGATTTCATATGTTGAATCTCCTTGTTTGGTTGATGATGAATAATACACTCCTTGTGTTGAAGAAGAAATCTTGGAAGAGGTCCTATTGGAATCTAAAGAAGAAGATGAAGAAGATTATCTTGATGTTCCCATTCATGATGCTGATCAAAGTGAATATGATGACTTGTGTTAGATATTTTAGGACACTTTAAAAGAGTTTTAATCTTTCAAGGGGTCTACAACTCCTTTAGATGGTAAGAAAGATGACATTGTTTAAGATGTCACAGATGAGCAAGATGACAATATCCAATATATGATAGGTAAGTAATAACAAAATCCAAATCAACATTTGTAGGTCAATACAAATATATATTGGCCTCAATATTTCAAAGAATAAGAGATCATTCCTTTTGAGACCATGTCTATAAATAAGATGAAGGTTGATCATGAGAAAGAGAGTGGGAAACAACATGAAGCATGTGTACAAGGTCAATAAGAATATGTCTACATTAGAGACATCTTTAAAGATTATCTACTTGAGAACATGTCAATTGAAGTGCCAAAGAAGATTTTTGGTCCATCAAGTATTAAATATAAAGAGCAACATGCTTGGCACCCTCACCCATCTCATGTAAAAAGAGGCTCAATAAACTTTCCCTTTGATCCTAGAAAGGGAGGTATGATTGATTGTTATCTATATATAATATTTGTTTTTATATTTCCCTAAGTTCCTTGAGCACATGTGTGTGTGTGTTTGTGTGTGTGCACTTTCTTTTTTGTGTGTGTCTTTTGCTTTGTGTGCTTGAGGTAGTCTTTAGTTGTCTTATCTTGATCAATGGTCAATGGTTAAAGGTTTCCTTGTTTGTCTCAAGCTTTAGATGACTCCTAAGCCTAATAGACTAATAAGGCTACTGGTCTAGTTAGTATATCAGACATAGGACCCCAATGAGTCACCAATTTGTTGACCAAAGAAGTTATCATCTACTAATGAGATAAAATGATTGGTATGAGAGCCATGCAGCCATCTATTATTCTATCATTTAAGATTGATATATTGTAAGTCTATTTTCATTTTTAAAGTAAGATTTAAGATTGTTTCTTACTCTATGATCTATCTTTGGGAATTTATAACATTGAGTCTTTGCCCATCTATATCCTTTGAGTTTAGGGACTTTATCTCTACAAACTTTACCCTTATCAAATAGTCCTCACTTTCAAAATTTTCTTAATCCAAAAATGGAATTTGAAAAGGCTCAGTCTATTTCTGATGGTTATGAAATATTGAATGAAGTGACTTTGGAAGAATCTTATGAGCTCCCACCTATTGTTTCATACTAGATCCTTGAAAATGTTTAGATTGAAATCATTGCAAATTAGTTAGAAGGATATTTTTAGTTATATAAACCTCCAACTTTAAAGGTTAAGAATGTCTATAAAAACTCTGAGTTAATTAAGTCTAAGGTTATTTACAAATCTAGTTTTACATCTTTTATTCATCCCAATATTAAGTCTATAGAACTTGCATTAACATACAAACCAAGAAAATATTTTCAGACAAGTCTTCTTCCATTACTACTTCCTGAAGAAATAGAGTATATAAGATCTTATAAAGATGTAAATTTTTTTCATTTTGTACTAGTCCATGTATATGTTACTCCTATTATACCCAACAATATAAAACTAGTTATGTATATGTCCCTATGTGATTATCATCAAATCAATTTTGTACATGCCTACTAGTTGTCTAGTATCTAGAAACTAAATGATGGTGTTTTATGCTATAAACATGTCCCAAATTGGTCTATCGTTGTTCATGATAAAGGTTGTCAAAAATAAAAACATGGTTATTTATATTTTTGGGGAATATTTTCTACTATCTATGGTCTAGATATGTTTGAATAATTTAAATATGCCTTTGTAAACATTACAATATTGTATAGTATGACAAATACCAATCATCCAAAAATTCTATAAAATCTACCATATGCTAGAAGGCTTAGTGGTATATTCCAACTCTAGAAAGGTCATATATCATCTGTAGACATAGCTCCAGCCTAGAAATTAGATTGGTTAAAAGTTGTATCCCCCAAAATGAAAGGAAAATCAAAGATTCATGATATAGATGGCCAATTTATAAATATCCTCCCAAGATCCCTTTCATTTAATAGTTATTTGAGAAGATGTAGATGCATCACTCTTTCTAGGAGAAGATGATCTATTATCATGATATATATATATATAGACATATGTATATATATGTATGTATATATATGTATATATATATATATATATACACACATATGTATGTGTATATATATATTTATGTATATATATATATATATACACACATATATATGTATATACACATATGTATGTATGTAATTATTTGAAGATGAACCTGTAAATTACGGTCCAGATCCTAATGATCTATCCCACACTTTTATGAGTCTTCCTAGAGAAAAAACTCTTGAATTTTACACAAAGGATAAACTCACTCTTTATAAAGGGGGAATATGGCCTCCTCATCAAAGAGTATACAAGTAGCCAGAAGGAACTGTTAGTTATTTTTCAGATACTTTTCAACCTATGAGAACTAAACTAGAACCATCAAATAAATTCAAGCATAGAAATTATGTTTCTAGGTTCAATTCCAATATTCCAATTTTTTTTTATGATTTATGTAAAGATGTTATGTATATAAGAAATTCTTTGTCTAGAATTTCAATTATTCAAGACCATACTCAACATATTATGCAAACTTGTAATGAAATTCAAAAATATGTAGACCAAACCTTGAACTATGTACGTCTTACTTCAGATAGGGTCACTACAATCCATCAATCTCTTACAATTTTCAATAACTAGCTAAATGATATTAAATCTAAATTATCTTCTCTAGAATATAGCCTAGATTGGCTTGTTGCAGAAGAAAAGAAAGACAAAGTCAAAATTGAGGAAGTACAAGAAGTAGAGATACATTCTTTACCATCCTATGGAACTTCCTATATTAATTTTGGTAGTAGCTTTCATCCATACAAAAAGCCAAAATCTCCAGCTACTAGTATGATGCAAAGGAGCCAAATCCCATTACAACCATGGTATCTCAATATAGATGATATCTTAAATCATTTGAAAGAAATATCTACTTAGTGTAATTCAATAAGAGTCATTTGTGTCATTGTAAATTTTGATCCTCCTACGCTACTCAATTTGCATATAAGTATCTATGGGAAATTACTCAAAAATGATGGAATTCCATGACTGAATAAGAATAAACACTCCACGTACATAGATAGCCTGATCCTCTTGCTATTTTATATCATATGTTAATCAAAGATTTTGATCCACCTAAACGAAACAAAGATATTGAAAGCCACAAATGGCTCATGAAGATGCAATTATGTGATTTAAAATAGTTTGAGCACTTTACTAAGCAATTTAGATCTTTGGCCTATGAAGCTAAATTATTTAATGATGATTCTATTAAAATCAAATTTCTTGAGTCCTTACCCTATCATTTGATTGATAAAGTCATCTAGTATATTGATATCAAAAGTCTCACTATATCTTCCATGTCCCTATCTAATGTCATTAATTTTTCACGTCCACAAGCAATACAACTTGTTTCTGACACCAAAATGATCCATAAGATTAGGAAGCACCAAGCATCTTGCATTGCTCCCATTTTTCCTAAAACTACACCATTTGGATGTAGATAGTTTGTATCTCCCAAAAAACATGAAAAGTAGTGTAGAATGTGTCTTACCTTTAAATGTCATTCTTTTCTTCACCACCATTCTTATGCTCCACCACACCATTTCCTTCATAAATTCACACTTTACACCCATCTTAAAATAAAATCATTTGTTATATTTGTAAAAATCTTGGCCATATTTCTCCTCACTACTCTTGTAAAAATCTAGCTATCAAAGCTATTTATTCCTCTAACACAATAGCATGGTGGGATATTATTGATGAATAGGGAGACTTGTATAATCAAGATGATATATTGAACCCATTTTTGAATAAGTCTCTGAAGAAGATAATGATGATCTCCAAGATGAAATAGACTTGAAATCACTAGTAGATGAACTAGAAAACCCTCTCATAAATATGCAGAGACCTTGCAACTGATCTAATAGATCCCAATTTCCAAGAGAAGATCTACAATATGAAGTATGGAGACAAATGTCTATTGGTCATCATGAAAATTAAGAGTATCCTCAAAAGGATAAAATAAGAAATACCAGAGGTAGACAACCCAATATGCCTTACATGCCACCATCTATAAATAAACCTATAAATACTCCTATGCATTTTCCTAGTTCTTTTAGACCAAGTGAATGTTGGATAAGAAACAAGTTTAATACTAAATAACATCCTATAGAAATCTAATATCCAAGGTTTGATGAAGAATTTTGTAAAAATTTCAATAATTTTGATCCATTCTTAGACTTTGATTAACAACATGAAGCAAAATAAGAAACTATTGAAGAATTTTATACTTGTCCAAATGAAGGAGAATGTAGCAAGACATTTTTTCAAGAATAATAATAATAATAATAATAATAATAATCTACTTCTATTAAAATTTTATATCCCTTTAAGAATAAATTGGTATGTACTATTGTACCTGCATTAAAAGATGCATAACCAATTTATTTGACTCAATTGCTCAATGGAAGATTTTCTCAGTTCATCACCATAGAAGTAAATGGAAGATTAGTTAATTTCCAAGTTAATACTAGTGCATCTCTTTATTTTTCTAAGCCTCCTATGATAAAATATTGGAATATATTAAAAGAGTCACCATCCTATAAAAGTTTGGATGTCCAAGGTAACAATTTTACTTGCAACCTACACAAACATCAACAACCATTCAGAATCCAAGAATTTTTTTTTACTTTTGATTTCTTTACCCTTGAAAATATGCTTATATATATCCTATTATGAGGATATTTTATTGATAGATATTCACCTTATATATCTACTCCCAAAAGTGTTCTCTTTACTATAAATAATGAAAGATTAAGAATTCCTAGATTAGTCTATGCCACAAAAAAGTTTCCAAGATTAATGAATCAAAATCCTAATACTGAAGTTCTTTATAACATAGAAACCATAGGGATATGAATCAAATAAAACATTTTTTTATGATATTCCACAAAAATTTTAGGAAAAATCTATGCCAATTATGGAAATCAAGATCTAGGAAGGAAAAAAAATGAAAATAGGGAAGAAGATCCCTATTCCAGCTCATGACTACTAGGATATAGAAAAATAGATTAAGGAACTTCAAGAAAATAACTTTATTATAAAATCCACCTCTCCTTACTACTATTGTGCCTTTATGGTAAACAAAAATTCTAAGCAAAAGAGGGGAAAGGAAAGAATCATCATAAATTATAGGCCATTGAATGCCATAACAAAACCATATCCATATCCAATACTAGACAAATATTATTTACTTGAGAAATTAGAAAAGTGAAAGTATTTCTCTCAATTCAACTATATATCAAGATTTTATCAAATAAAAATAAAAGAATTTGATTGTGAGAAAACTACTTTCAATTGTCCTTTTGGGCACTTCCAATGGACAGTCATGCCCTTTGGATTAATAAATGCTCCTACATATTACCAAGCATATACAAATGACATATTTAAAGGAACATCATATTTTATTTGTGTGTATATAGATGATATTCTTATTTTCAAAATGAATCTTGAACATCATCTACAACATTTTCAATAATTCCATGATATAGCCTATAAAGTTGGTATTGTTCTTTCAGAAACAAAAATCTAGCTCTGTAAAATGGAACATAAATTTTTGGGAATGATAGTTAAAAATTAAAAATTACACGTTCAACCACATATAAAGGAAAAGATTTCTAAATTCCCTAACATCTTGGACAAACCCAAGCTTTAAGCATTTTTAGGAATGCTTAATTATCTCAACAATTTTTATCAAGATGCAGGGGAAGATAGATTTATTCTACAAGAGTTATTGAAGAAAAATAATATTTTTAGATAAAATTCTAAACATTCTCAAGCTATTTAAAAAACTGAGAACAAGGTACATAATCTACCTGATTTGTATATTCTCAATTTTGATAAGTTCATTGTATATACCGATGCTTCTGATCATGCTTGGGGTGGTATATTAGTCTATATAGATAAAGACCAAGAGTATGTTTGTGAGTTTTCCAGTGGTGTGTTCAGTGAAAATGTCTTAAAATGGATTTCTTTAGATAAATAAATCTATGTTGTATAAAAATGTCTTGAGAAGTTTACTTTGAAAATAATGCATCTGCCACACTTTATCATTAAAACAAATTGCACAAAGTTTCTAACTTTTAAGGAAAAGGATCACAATATAAAAGATGGTAGAGGCAAATACATCAGATGGAAAGATTATTTTAATCAATTTAATTATACTACATAACATATCTAGGGTAAAAATAATGTGGTTGTCAATTGGTTAAGCTGACAACATCCTACTTCTATGATGCAACAACTTGACCTAGGATTTAATCTAAAGGATACTCAATAAAATATTTTCTAAAGTTAATATTATTCTATAGGGAGAAATTATAAAATATGGTTTGAATGAGGCCTATCTTAGAAGATCTAGAATAGCCTCTATGGTACTTCAGAGTACATGAGTTGTAGACATTTCTATAGATAGAAATCATAGACAAATTATTATTCATCGATTTAACAATAATCTTCAATTAATCCATTTATGTGATCTAGTCAGAAGACCTAATCATAACTGGGATATCAAGATGAGTCATTAAGTATCCCAAGATAATAATTGGGTATATTGTTTTATCCGAGACTTGGGACCTACTACAATAAATCTAGAAGATGCTTTGGATGAAGAAATGATTATTAATACAATCATCAAAAGACACCTAGCATGGGAATTTGACTTTTATATACCAGTTATCCATTCAGTAGTAGATAATGGTCCCCAATGGACTATACATCAAACTTTCTAGTACAGATGCTATTTTCATCCAATCTCTATTGACGACTTAGTGATTGAAGTGGAAACAACATTGGACTCAAAACCATCTATGAAGGAATCTTTTCTTAGATCAAATTCATCCTTTAGCCTTTAATAATAAGAAAGAATTTGCTTTTGTAAGGTTAAAGCAATGATGAGACAAACACCACCTAGGCAAATATTTTACACATGACCTCTCTCTTGATATAAATAAAGGGTGTGTGCTTAGTGTTAGATATCAAAAATCATCAAAAGTCCTCGTAAGTCTATTGAGTCTTGTAAGGTGTATGCTCTTTGCTTGCCTAATAAATATCTTGTGAATCAAAATCCTTTTAAATAAATATTATAATCTCTATTATAAATCTTAAAGTTTGAAATAATATTGAAGTCATAGTGTTTAAAAATTCTATTATTGAAGACCATACTCAGCATATCATGCAAACTTGTAATGAAATTTAGAAATATATAGACTAGACCTTAAACTGTGTACATCTTACTTTAGACAGGGTCAATACAATCCATCAATCTCTTATAGTTTTCAATAACCAGCTAAATGATATTGACTCTAAATTGTCTTCTCTAGAATCTAGCCTAGTTTGGCTTGTTGTAGAAGAAAAGGTCAAAGTTGAGGAAGTACAAGAAGTAGAGATACCTTCTCTACCATCCTATGGAACCACCTCTATTAACTTTGGTATTAGCTTTCATCCATCTAAAAATCCAAAATCTCTAGATACTAATATGATGCAAAGGAGCCAAATCCCATTACATCCTTGGTATCTCAATATAGATGATATCTTAAATCCTTTGAATGAAATATCTACTTGGTGTAATTCAGTGAGAGTCATTTGTGTCATTGTAAATTTTGATTCTCTTATGAATACTCAATTTGCATCTAAGTATATATGGGGAATTACTCAAAAAAAGAGGAATTCTGTGATTGAACAAGAATAAACACTACATGTACATAGACAACTTGATCCTCTTGCTATTTTATATCATATGTTAATTAATGAGTTTACTCCACCTGAAGGAAACAAAGATATTGAAAGCTATAAATGGCTTATGAAGATGCAGTTGTGTGATTTAAAATAGTTTGAGCACTTTGCTAATCAATTTAGATCTTTGACCTATGAAGCTAAATGATTTAATGATGATTCTTTTAAAATCAAAATTTTTTATTGTTTACCCTATCATCTGATTGATAAAGTCATCCAACATACTGATATCAAAGGTCTCACTATATCTACCATGTATTTATCTGATGTCATTGATTTTGTATGCCAACAAGCTATGCAACTTATTTCTGACACTAAAACAATCCATAATCTTAGAAAACACCAAGCATCTCACATTGCTCCCATTTTTTTAAAACTGCACCATTCGGATGTTGATAGTTTGTTGTTCCCAAAAAACATCAAAAGTAGCACATAATGCATCTTACATTCAAATGCCATTATTTTCCTCACCACCATTCTTATGCTCAACCACACCATTTTGTTTGTAAACACCACACTCTGCACCCATCTTCTAATAAAATCATCTATTATATATTTCAAAAAGTTTAGTCGTATTGCTCCTCACTACTCTTGTAAGAATCCAGTGGTCAAAACTGTTTATTCCTCTAATGTAGCAGTGTGGTAGGATCTTATTGATGAATAGGAAGACTTGTATAATCAAGATGATATTTTTGAACCCATTTTTAATAAGTTTCTAAAGAAGATAATGATGATCTCTAAGATGAAATAGACTTAGAATCACTACTAGATGAATTAGAAAACCCTCTCATAAATATGCAGAGACCTTGGAACCAATCTAATAGATCCCAATTTCCAAGAGAAGACCTACAATATGAATCATGGAGACAAATGTCTTGTGGTCATCATGAAAATAAAGAGTATCCTCAAAAGGATAGACGAAGAAATACCAGAGGTAGATAACCTAATATGCCTTGGATGCCACCATCTATAAATAAACCTGCAAATACTCCTATGCATTTTTCTTGTTCTTTTAGACCAAGTGAATCTTGGATAAGGAACAAGTTTACTTATAAATAATAGCCTCTATAAATCTAATATCTAAGGTTTGATGAAGAATTTTTTACAAATTTCAATAATTTTGATCCATTCTCAGACTTTGATCAACAACATGAAGTAGAAGAAGAAATTCTTGAATAATTTTATACTTATCCAATTGAAGGAGAATGTACCAGGACATTTGTTCAAGAATAAGAACCATAAGAAGAAGAAGCATCTACTTCTATTTAAATTCTAGATCCCTCTAATCATAAACTAGTATGTATTATTGTACCCACATTAGAAGATACACAAATAGTTTATTTGACTCAATTGCTCAATAAAATATTTGCTCAGTTCATCACCATATAATTAAATGGAAGATTAGTTGATGTCCAAGTTGATACTAGTGCATCTCTTTCTTTTTCTAAGCCTCCTCTGATAAAACATTGGTAGAGATTAAAAGAGTCATAGTCCTATAAACGTTTGGATGTTCAAGGCAACAATTTTACCTATAACCTATAAAAACATCAATAGCCATTCAAAATTCAAGATAAAATTTTTACTTGTGATTTATTTTCCCATGAAAAAATACCTATAAATATCCTATTAGGAGGAGCTTTTATTGATAGATACTCACCTTATGGATCTAATCCCAAAAGTGTTCTCTTTACTATAAATAATGAAAGAATAAGAATTCTCACATTAGTCTATGCCACAAAAAGTTTCAAAGCTCAATGAGTCAAAATCCTAATACTAAAGTTATTTAGAACATAAAAACCATAAGGCTATCAATTAGAGAAAATATTTTTTCTGATAATCCCCAAACATTTTGGGAAAAATCTATGCCAATTATGAAAATCAAGATCTAGGAAGGAAAAAAATGAAAATAGGGAAGAAGATCCCTATTCCAGCACATGACTACCAGGATATGGAAAAACAGATTAAGGAACTTCAAGAAAATGGCTTTATTATAAAATCCACCTCTCCTTACTGCTATTATGCCTTTATGGTAAATAAAAATTTTGAACAAAAGAGGGGAAAGAAAAGAATGGTCATAAATTATAGGTCATTGAATACCATAACAGAACCATATCCATATCCAATACTAGGCAAATCCTATTTTCTTGAGAAAGTAGCAAAGTGTAAGTATTTATCTCAATTCAACTATAAATTAGGATTTTATCAAATAAGAATAAAAGAATCTAATTGTGAGATAATTGCTTTTAGTTGTCCTTTTGGCCACTTCAAATGGACAGTCATGCCCTTTGGATTAATTAATGCTCCCGTATATTACCAAGCACATATGGATGACATATTTAAAGGAACATCAGATTTCCTTTGCATGTATATAGATGATATTTTTATTTCCAGCATGACTCTTGAAGATCATCTACAATATCTTCAAAAATTCCATGATATAACCTATAAAGCTAGTATTGTTCTTTTAGAAACAAAAATCTAGCTCTAAAAAATGGAATGTAACTTTTTGAGAATGATAGTTCAAAATTCAAAATTACAAGTTCAATAATATATAAAGGAAAATATTTTTGAATTTCCTAACATCATGGACAATCCCAAGCATCAAGCATTTTTAGGAATGCTTATTTATCTTAACAGTTTTTACCAAGATGCAGGGGAAGACAAATTCATTATACAAGATTTATTGAAGAAAATGAATATTTTAAGATGGAATTTTAAACATTCTTAGGTTATTCAAAAAATTAAGATGAGGGTACAGAATCTACCTAATTTATATATTCCCAATTCTGATAAGTTCATTGTATATACAAATGTTTCTGATCATGATTAGGGTTGTATATTAGTCTATATAGATAAAGACCAAGAGCATGTTTGTGAGTTTTCCAGTGGTGTGTTCATTGAAGATATATTAAAATGGATTTCTTCAGATAAATAAATCTATGCTATTAAAAAATGTCTTGAGAAGTTTGATTTAAAAATATGCATCTGCCCCACTTTATCATTAGAACCGATTGCACAAGGTTTCTAAATTTTAAGGAAAATAATCACAATAGAAAATATGGTAGAGGTAAATACATCAGATGGAATGATTATTCTAATCAATTTAATTATACTAAAAAATATATCTAGGGTAAAAAGAATGTGGTTTCTAATTGGTTAAGTCAACACTATCTTGTTTCTATGATGTGGCAACCTAACCCTAGATTTAATTTAAAAAGGATAATAAAATATTTTCTAAAGTTAATATGGTTCTACAGGGAGAAATTATACAACATGGTTTGAATGAGGCCTATCTCAGAAGATCTAGAGTAGCCTCCATGATACTTTAGAGTACAAGAGTTACAAACATTTTGGTAGATAGAAATCATGGACAAATTTTTATTCATTGATAAAAAATAATCTTCAATTAATCCATTTGTGTGATCTAGTCAGAAGACCTAATCATAATTGGGCTATCAAGATGACTCATGAAGTATCCCAAGATAATAATTGGGTATATGTTTTTATCTGAGACTTGGGACCTACTACGATAAATCTAGAATATGTTTTGGATGAAGAAATGATTGTTTATACAATCATTAGAAGACACCTAGCATGGGAATCTTACTTTTCTATACAAGTTATCCATTCAGTACTAGATAATGGTCCCCAATGGACTATCCATAAAACTTTCTAATATAGATGTTATTTTTATCCAATCTCTATTGATGATTTAGTGACTAAATAAAAAATAGCATTGGATCCATAACCATCTATAGAGGAATATTTTTTTAGATGAAATGTATCTTTTAGCTTTTGATGATAAGGAAGAATATGCTTTTGTAAGGTTAAAGCAATGATGAGATAGACACCACCCAAGAAAAGAGTCTAGGTAGGACATCTCTCTTATTATAAATAAAGGGTGTGTGTTTAGTGTTATACATTATAAATCATCAAAAGTCTTAGTAATCCTATTGAGTCTTGTAAGGTGTATGCTCTTTGCTTGCCTAATCAGGATCTTATGAATCAAAAGCCTTGAAAATAAATATTGTAATCTCTATTGTAAATATTGACATTTGAAATAATATTGAAGTTGTATCCATTCAGCCCTTGCCTACTATCATGGGTTTTCTATTAAGAAGTTACCATCTAATGATGAGATAAAAATATTGACAACATTAGACTTAAAAAAGAGATGCACCAGTATCAACTTGGGCATCAAATAATATTCCATTTAGTTCTATGGTGATGAACTAAGAAAATCTTCCATTGAGTAGTTGAGTCAAATAAATTGGTTGTGGATATAGACATCCAATTCCTAACACCATTTGTGTTGAAATTGTCAATCTTACTCGAATTGCACTCAAATGTACATTTTAGGTCAAAATACATAAAACACCCTAAATGGTTCAAACTTGTCACTTACAAGTGCCATTTTAGGTCAAAGTATCCTTAAATAAAGTAATGCATTTTATGGGTTAGCTAACTTTGATCTAATCATTTTGAGTCAAAATGACAAATTCACCATTTAGTGCTCTGGATCACTCTTTTCTTCTAATTTATCGGTACACATCACATACCTTTGTTATTGGGTGTTGGCAACATCCTAAATAGTAATATAGATCCAACACATCTAACATCACATTTTAGCTCCTCTTTAATCAAATTTTGATCTAGTAATATGACTTTCTGACCATTTTGATTAATTATGCACCAATTTCCAAAGAATTGCACTAAACTTAATTAAACTTACTTAAGCTAATTAATCAAATTTAAGAGCTTAAGTAGAAATTCCATAGATATTTTTGAATATCTCATTATTGGAAATTGATTTTAAATATCTACAACACCTAGTGACATCATTTATGGGCTAGCATCCATCAAGACATAAGTGCATAAAATATCAAGATTATGGGTCACACATGTCTAGTTAATGCCTCCCATGCCTATTTGATGCTTATTTATCTTGAGGATATTTATGAGTTAAATTAAAAATATTAGGATTATCCATGGCCACACATCTCAATCTTGAGATGGATGGTCATGGTCGATCCTGACCAATCTCAAAAATCTATAAATAGAGAGGCCATGGACATGAATTTTAAGCTTGATTTATGCAAATTTATAATGTTAAATTATTTCCACAATCCTTTTCATTTGATCATTGATTTTGTTTTCAAGCTTTATTAGTAGGCTAGTTTAGTGATTTGGAATCATGAGACAAGGTTTCATGGAGTGTTCTTAAGACATTGGAGGAGTTTACCACCTTTGTTGACAAAGACAAGGATGGTTGATCAAGGGAGAACATGATTTTGAGCCACATGGGTATGGTGAATCCATTTGGGAAGGTAGTATGATATTGTTTTCTTTCATTTTTTTCTTGTTATCCTTTGTAATTCCCATATAAATAGATAGGCTTAGTTAGTTAGTTAGTTATGCATTTTTCATGATTTATAGATTAATGCTTGACTAACTTGCTTTGTAATCCTCTCTACATCTTGGCACACCTGGTGGGATAAAACGTATCCAACACATGAATAAGATCATTTTACAGCTTTAAAATATTCATTTGGATCATTAAAACTCTTGTAAAATGATTTTCTAACTTGGTTTTCCCATTTTTCTTTGTCACAGGTTTACACAATAACTAATGTCAGTTAATAAAATTAACATCAGTTGGATAGCTTTCATCAGTCACTATTGGTATAACTGATGTTGGTTAGATAATCATCATTGGTTAGCTAGTATAACCATTATCAGTTATATAACTGACGTCAATCACTATGTTTTTATTAAAATACAAACCCAAGAGCTATTTTTTTGAAGTTCATTATTTCAAACCCAAAATAACTTCAAGGCTAAAGGACATGCTAACATTTTTGTTGCAGGACCAAGCTTGACATTTGCTAAAAACATGTTTAGATCACCTTTTTTCATGCTTAAAAATGAATTAGGAACATTATTTTGGTGCTTAAAGTAACATTTAGGTGCTTAAATAAGTATTTTTAGCATTCGTTTTCAAAGTTACAACTAAGACCAAGGGATCAAATGAACACCACCTCATTTTCATTTGGGATTAAAAATGAATTCATTTTTCCAAGATTTTTGTCTTCAATAGTTGATCTAATTTTTGTTTGGAAAAAAGAGGCGTGTTGCATATATTATCTTCCATTTGTCCCCTTTAGGGAACCCATAGAATTAAAATCACCATTCCTATTGCAAGTAGCCTAGTCCAAGGCTTAAAACAAAAGTCATCTAAATCACCCCGCAAAAACTTGTCAAAATTTAGGTGACTTTGAAACAACCCTAAAGTCTTTTTATTTTGATGCTTTCTTTATTTTTATGTAAACTTAGATTATAAGGGGGATGTCATTACCTCCCATGAGTTCTTTAGGAAAGATTTGACCCTAGGTTTCATCTCCTGATATTGAATTCACTTACTCCTTTAGAATTGTACATGGGATGTGGTTACATTTAGAAATCACACTACACTGAGCAAACAACAAGATGTAGTGGTTGTAAAAAGGACTAGACATTTTTACAACTAGCCAATGTCATGGTCACCCAATTTCTGTGCTTATCTTCTGCATCGTTTGACATGAAATTCATTGTGCAATTGATCCCCCTAGAACAATCAAAATGTTGCTAGTTTAGTAGACCCCACTTTGCCATACCTTGTCATTTTAGACTTAAGATGTTTTTTTTTATCATTAGCTTACTTAGTCTTGATTTGTGTCTAAAACTATTTGTTAACTCAATTAACTTAACTAAAACACATTGTCCTCAATTTTCCTGAGCAAGGGAGGTGTTACATTGTTCAATTAAAAATTTCACCTTTTCCTTGTTTAAATTGTTATCAAAAGCTTTGTGTCATGTTAGCCACTTTGGTGTAGTCATGCTGCCCAATTGAGTCTAGATCTTTTACCGAATTTATTCAAATCCTTCATTTATAATCCACATTCTAAATTAAACTTGTTTGAATTTTAAGGGTTGGTGTTTCAAAATGGGTTCACCATTTACGTACTAAGCTTGTTATAACTTGGGTTCAATTTTACATTTGGATTAAAGGTCATTTATTAAGACTCAAAATCAAATTATCATCTTGGTGGACTCAAGTCATCTTGCGTATCGCTCACTCTTTGAGTCCTAGAACATATTTTATCCTACCAGAATCATGTGGTGATGTTGTGCTACCTATTTAGTCCTAGACTTATACTTAGTGATTCACGTATGTTTTTTCATCTTAGGTTTCTTAGTCCATTTATCTTCTTCATAATCTAGAGAGATTTCCTCTAAACTTCTAGGGTTAACTTGTCAAACTTGAAACTAGATTTTACAGTATAGGTGTATCACAAAAAACTAGGATTTGGTGTACAAGTTTTCACCTTGGGTCTTTGAGTTACCTTACCCTCTTTCAATCTATATGATTTAAAATTTACCAAAGGTTGAGTAAACTCATGAACCAAATCTTCTAAAATTGTGTGTGGTTTCAAACTACCCTCCCTTACAGTCTCATTGGTACCTTGGTTATTTATTTAAAAGTGAGCCAAATCATAATTTGTTTGGTTGTCAAGCATTGGTCCAAAGTTAGTCAGACACACAGAACAACTCTTTTAGACATGACTAAAAGGTTCACTCATAATGGGGCCTCTTATGGCCTTAGTTATGAAGATGAGAAATTTTATGATGGTCAAGATAACCCCATTATTTTTTATGATATCCCCACAATAGTAGGATTCAAAGATGATTACAATGAATATCAACCCCAAGAAGATCAAGATGAATCCCTTCTTGGATTGATAGAATCAGGTGCTATACTACCTTTTGACTTTCCTATAGAACACTTGCATACCTTAGTTAGAGAAGGAGAACAGTGATGGCAAGAGCAAGCTTTTGTACAAATAGACATACCTTCTTCCTCTAATAAAGGAAAAGAAATACAAATAGAGTCAAAACCTAAAAATCTAGATCTTCTAGCTAAGATCAAGATAATAAGTCAATGATATGTAGATCAACTTATCACAGACTTAACTGACTCCCTATTTTCCACTTCAATTCATAATGATGCTTTGAAGGAACAAGGAAATGTGGTTGAAAGTATTCAACAAATATTGGATGAGAACATTACCATAGTGGATCAAGATAATCTAAATAAATAGTTAAAGTCACAAGAGACCTTACAAAGTGTTCCATTTGACACAAAACATACATTCTTAAATCATAAATAACCTCTTGTTACTTTACAAACTCAAAAAACCAAACAATCAGTTCGAATTGAGGAAATCCCTCAAGAAAATTTGGTTAGTTCTTTTCAACCACCACAAAAATTGGTAAATAAACATAGAAATTTCCAAAATCAACAAAGTAAAAAACAACCAAATTCAAGGAATGTTTTACAATCCAAGAATCAATGGCCTATGTTCTCAACTCAAAGATAAAATCAAAACCAAGTCATGGATTGAAAGGTATACACTCCCTATAGATATACACAAAACTAGGGGCATATTCCACCCCAAAAACAACAAAACAAAGGGAACATTCCAAACCAATAGAAACAAAACTAGGGGCACATTCCACCCCAACAACAACAAAACCAGGGGCACATTCCACCCCAACAACAATAAAATTAGGGACATATTCCACCCCAACAACAACAAAACCAGGGGCACAATCCACCCTAACAAAAATAAAAAAGGGGCACATTTCACCCCAAAAACATCTTATTCAATCCATAAATGCACAAAATATGTAAAAATGAAATTCTATGAAGGAAATTGTTCAAAGATTGGAGATGAATAATAGAGTCAAAAAGTACAAATTTGATGAGATATGCCCATATTCATTTGATTTATCTATTCTCCAAAACCCCTTTCCACCTCATTTAGAGGCACCCAAATTTGAAAAGTACAAAGGAAAAGGAGATCCATGTGAGCACATATAGGCAATATTTTTCTTATGTCAAGAGGTTGCTTATAGTAGTGAGTACTTATTATGACTATTTCTACAAAGTTTAGTGGGACAAACTCTTGATTGGATACTTAAACTATCCAAGGGATCAGTTGCAGATTGGAATGACTTATCAAAAAAGTTTTTTAACCATTTCTCATATAACATTGAACATGAATTAACCATTGTTGACTTATGAAAAGCTAAGCAGTGTGATGGTGAAAGTTTCATCACATATCTACAAAGGTGGAGAGCATTCGTAGGCCACTTTCAACATGACTTTCTAGATAAATATTTGGTTGATATCTTTGCACAAAATTTACATCGTGAAGTTTTGCATAATCTATGGTTAGCTTGTGCTAACTCATTTGAAGAAATTATTGACAAACGAGTGCAGATTGAGAAGGCTCTTAGTACTAAGGGCCTTGTTAATATTTTTATACAAGGTCAATCATCTAATCAAACTAAATCACTAGTTCAAATAGTTATATAGGATAATCCTAAAGGCTTTAGCAAAAATAAAAACATTGTTGGAAATGGGGTGATTGAAACAAGACATGTACAAATGGTACAGGATATGCCTCCTCCAAATGTACAATTAACTCCCCCAAATCCACTACCTACTTTGTAGAGACAACCTCCATGAAGGACATTTCATAATAATTTTAGAGTCTTTAGCAAGTTAAGAGAATCAGTTGAAATAGTATTACAAAATCTTATTGTAGCTAATTTAATTATATGGCCAGTATCAAGGTCATTTCCTCAAGATCAAACAAAACCAGATTAGTACAAAGAGAACAAATGGTGTAACTTTCATCTTGTTGTTTGTCACGATACATATCATTATGTTCAATCACAACATATTATTGAGGACCTTATTGAAAGTGGTGAACTATAAATTAAGTTAGCCCCTAATTAGGACATAAATTAGGATATGGGAATCTACAAAGACTCCTTTTCTTGACATGATCCACCACCACCAAGAAATAATAAAAATGGTCAAAATCAAGGATAGAGGCAAAATTAGAACCAATAACAAGGTTAGAATTGTAATGAGCATAATCAAAATCATAATTCCCATAATAACATTGTGTCTTAAAACAATGTACCTTATGACTATAATAATACTATGGGATGTATTTTTGCAATCTACATTTCCACTATTACTATGAAACCACATGGCCAATCTCATTTTATTTACAACATGGGATCCATCATTATAATGTCAACACCCTCTCCCCCTAGTAATACCATGTTGGGTTCACATAATCATGTTGTGACTCTATTTACACAAGTTACTAATTCTGAACAACAATAAATTTCTTCTAATTATAAAGGCTCCTTGTTGACCCAAAATTATAACAATACAATTAATCACCTATGAGTCACCATCCAAGGCTCTTTACCTTCGTCTTCTAATTATAATAACTCCTTGCCACCTATAGGTTATGTAGTCACAACTAGATGCCCATGAGTTACCATCCAGGGCCCTTCACCGACTTCTTTCATAAAACCTAATGAGAACATTATGCCAATGGTTCCAAAGCTAAATATTATCTTAATAAAGACTAAATAGTTCAATCCACAATTCAAAGGCCTTATAGTCTAACAAATCAATTAGATAAAATCCCTACACAAATTTCCATATTAGAACTCTTACAGACATCTGATGTCCATAGAACCATCTTCAACAAAATTTTGCAAGAGTCTATTATGCATAATGATATAGACCTTGATCAGTTCTAAAAACTAGTTGGACACTTGTATTCATTTTAGCAAATCACATTTGATCAAAAAGACATGTCCACCTCAACCTAAAATAAAACACTATACATTGAGATAATCATTGTAGATCACAAGATAAAATGGGTTCTTGTAGATAATAGTTCAAGACTTAACATCATATCTCTTAAATTGGTACAATGATTAGGCTACATGGATAAATACTTCAACTAGAAACTATTATAATCAAGGCTTTCGATAATGTTGAGAGGGAGTCATATGGTATAATTTGGTTGCTAATCATGGTTAGGTCTATTTATAATACACATTATTCCATATTATGGATATTGAGATTCCTTATAACATACTTTTTGGTCATATTTATATCCATGAAGTACAAGTAGTTCCATCTACTCTTCACCAATGCCTTAAGTTTCTCCATGATGGGATCAAGGTTACTATTCCCACTAGTCAGCAACCATATCAATACTGCAAATATCTTGAAGTAGAGTTTCATAATTATAACTATTTCCCAAGTTCTAAATTCACTGTAAAGAAGAACAAAGCCATCATTTCTCATCCATCTCAATCTAATTATATAGAGCCTAGTGATCTATCCTCCACTTCAGCCAATCTATTTCCTGTATCTCTAGCCAAGCATGTTATTATTATAGACGTAGGCATTTCCATGTACCATTTGAAGGGCATCCTCCATATTAAAAAATTAATAAAATCCCCTAAAACATTTGGTAATCTTAAAACTTTTTAGAATCTTAATAGACCTTATCAAATTTGTCAACTAAAGAAGAAACAACCAAAACCTCTTATGGTTTTTGTACCTACAATCACACCAAAGAAAGATCAAGAGGCTTTTATCGAGGGAGATTGGTTATGTTCTAAAGGCATTGATAATTAGTTTTAGAATCCAAAGTATCCTATCCATTATAGGATAATGGATCATCTTGACTATATAGGGAAAGGCCTTGGCCCATAGGCACAAAGAATGTTAGAACCCTTATCAGCTAGAGTTGTCAATTGGAATCATGGTCTCATATTTAAACCACCAAAGGATGACCTCATGACATTTGATAGTGACTCTTTTGATGTGATTAGAAATGAGACTCTTAGTAGTGACAACATCCAATTATAGCCTTTTTGATGAGCTTGCTAACTTAAATTTGTTTGATTCAAATGCCATATTGACCATAATGCCTATTGGAGCTTCCTATCCTAAAGCAAAAACCCATCCTCGTGGTGATTCCTTTCCTAAAGAAGGACATTATATATTTAACAATGTTACTTCCCATCTTGAAGCAAACCCTCACTATAACCTATGCCTTTACCATCTTGAACTCATAGATTGGGATCTACAAAATTTGATCATATGCCTCAATGAGTTTCATAATGAAGAATCGATTGTAGAATACATGGGCCTATGAGATGCATTCCCCATTGGTGATCATAAATAGAGTTTTGATTTTTCATTGGATCCTTCTACCTACTTTGGAGAGTAGGAAATTTTTTTTGGCCATAATAAATAAAAACCATCAAGATCTTTAGGTGAAAACCTCTTTGAGGCACTTATCGATCAGGGGAAAAGTAAAGAAAAAGACAAGCCTTTGAGTGAAAACCTATTTCAGGCACTCCTATATGGGAAAGTTTGATCATCCCCTCAGGACGTAGAAATTTCATCTAGCCCAAGTTCCATAGCTAGTACAAGCATCTCTTCAAAACAACATCAAATATTTGAGCATCTTGATCTTGAATTTCTAGAGGTTTTTGCCAATTGGCCTTTACCTGAGAAGGCATAATCTAATTCTTCATATTATCCAAATCTTTGGGAGGAACAACAAGAAGATATAGTAGAGTAAAATGATAATGACCATACATTGCCTATAATTCTAGAGGATGGATCCACACTCCCTATGGAGAATACAATAAAAGTAAATTTGGGAACCAATGAGGATCCCAAAATTGTTTATTTTAGAGCTTCCCTTATTGAAGCAAAATGTGAACATATTATTTCCATTCTCAAGGATTATATAGACATATTTGCATGGGCATACTCTGACATGCTAGGCTTGGACCTAGATTTAGTTGTGCATCATCTTGTTTCTCATCTTGGTACTAAACCAGTCAAGAAAAAATTAAGAAAGACGCATCCACGTATTGCCCTTTTGGTTAAGACTGAGTTGGAAAAGTTGTTAGGATACAATTTTATTATAGCACTAGACTACTCTAAATGGGTTTTCAACATAGTACCAATGAGTAGAAAGACCCCAGACATGTATTTGTACTAATTTTTGTGATATCAACAAAGCATGTCCCTAAGATGATTTTCCTCTACCCAACATTGATATGATTGTTGACTCAACTATTTGGTATGAGATTTTATCCTTAATGGATGGATTTTATGATTACAATAAGATCAAAATAGCCCTTGAAGATCAGCATAAGACTGTGTTCACCACTCTGTGGGGGACATTCTGTTACCAAGTCATGTCTTTTTGTTTGAAGAATTTTGGAGCCATATATCAACATGCAATGACTATCATTTTATATGACATGATGCATGCCATTATCGAGGAATATGTTGATGATATACTAGAAAAATTAAGAACAAGAGTTGGACATCCTGACATTATACAAAGAATATTTGAGAGGCTTCATGAATATAAAGTCTACTTGAATCTTAAGAAATGTGTCTTTGGAGTTACATTAGGAAAATTGATAGGATTCATTTTATCACAATGAGGGATTAAATTCGACATTGAAAAGGTCAATCCTATAATGGAAATGCCTCTACCAAACAATCTTAAATAGTTTTGAGGTCTACAAAGAAAGATCTAATCTATACACATGTTTATTTTTCAATTGGTAGATAAGTGCCACCCATTTACCCATCTCTTAAAGAAAGGGGTAACATTTTAGTGGGTTGAAGATTGTCGATAGCATTTTCAAAGCTTAAAACATAATTGGCTAATCCACTAGTCTTATGACCTCCAACACAAGGAAAGGCACTATTTATTTATATATCATCCATAAAATATGCATTGGGGGCACTTTTGGCTCAGCATGATGATCATGGTAAAGAACACACTATTTATTATCTAAGCCACACATTGGTAACCTATGAACATAATTATATGCCTATTGAGAAGGAATGTTTAGATATGGTGTTTACCACTCATAAATTGCAACATTATATGTTAAATAACAAAGCTATTATTATCACCAAGGTAGATCCTCTCAAGTTCCTCTTATCTAAAGCAACTCTTCAAGGATGCATGGCTAAATGGATTATGATCCTTAGTGAGTTTGATATTGAGTACCATAATCAAAAGGCAATCAAAGGACAATTTATTGCTGACAACTTACATAAGCTCCTATTAAGGCCACTCAACCTCTCAACTTTGACCTTCCAGATGATTTTATCATGATGATAGAACAAGCATCACAAGAACCTAAATAGTGGATTCTTTATTTTGATGGATACTTCACATCTTGAGGGTCTATAACTGGCATATTGTTGATCATGCCATAGGGAAAATTGATCTCCAAAGCATTCCATATACAATTTCATTATACAAACAATATGGACAAATATGAGGCATTGGTTTTAGGGCTCTATTTTTCTATAGCCTAAAGGTATTTGGAGATTCATAGCTAATCATAAATTAGACAACTAACCAGTATCAAACAAAGGATAATAAGCTTGTTCCTTACAATCAAATTATTGATAACCTCAAAACACATTTTAAATCTCTATAGTTTGAGTAAGTTCTACGAGTCAACAATAGATCTATCGATGCTATGTCAACAATTAGTTCCATGATTCAAATGCATGATAGTGCTAAAGAGTATCAGTTTTTGATTGAAAATCTTCTTCAACTGGTACATATTCTATCAGATTCAGAGAGGATATGCACCATTACTAATCCTAATCCCTCACCTAAGCTACCACGGTACCAATATTTTTTTAACTATTTCCATAGTCATGTATTTCTTGATGACCTTTCCAATAACCAAAAAAACTATTCATTCATCACATAACAATATATATCCTCTTTGGAAACATGCTTCTTCATTATTTATCTTTAGGAGAATCCAAGCTGGTACTAAATGAGGTTCATGAAGATATGTGTGGGGCCCATACCAATGGTGTAGTCCTAGAAAAGAAACTCCTCAAAATAGGCTATTATTGGCCCAAAATGGAGATAGATGCTTGTAATTATGTAAAGAAGTGTATCCCTTGTCAGTAACATGGAAATTGATACATGCACCTTCTTTACCATTGCAGATGATCACAACACCATGACCATTCTCAACATGGGGTCTCGATCTCATTGGGAAAATTAACTCAACATCTTCAAATGGCCATAAGTACATTTTGACTGCAACTGAGTACTTTACCAAGTGGATTGAGGCCATTCCTCTCACTTATATTACCAGTTAACAAATAGCCAAATTCATTCATTACCATATCATCTATTGATATGGCATCCCAACCCGTATTATATTTGATAATAGTGGATCTTTTGTGAACCAAGATATGAAATATTTTTGTGAAAAATTTAAGATCAAGCACAAGAAATCCACTCCAAATAACCCACAAATTAATGGACAAGCTGAGGCATCAAATAAAACTATTTTAGTCATCTTAAAGAAGATTGTCAATGATGCTAGCCATAATTGGCTTTTGCAACTCTTTCCTACCCTTTAGGCTTATATAACCAATCCTCACACCCCAACTGGTGTTACTATATACTCCCTTATTTTGGAACTAAAGCTATTATCCTGATCGATATTGAGATCCCATTATTAAGAATATCACTGGAGCACATTGAAGATGATGAAGACTATCGAGCCTCACAACTGAAAGAACTAGAGCTTCTTGATGGTAAGTATTTGGATACCCTTGAAAACTTGTAGGCCTATTAGAATATATTGTAAAGAAGCTACAATAAATGCATTTTCCCTTGAGAATTTGAGATTAGTGACTTAGTTTTGAAAGAGAACCAAAAGAACATGAATGTTGAACCCAAAAATAAAGGCAATTTTCATCCTAATTTGTTAGGACCATATATTGTCACAATAAAATATGGATTAGGAGCACACCGACTAGCTAAACCTAATAGTGAAGAACTTTTAGAGCTCATAAACATCATACACATTAAGAGGTTATACACATGAATAACTTTTAACCATTATATACAAGACCCTTGACTTGGGGGTAACTTGTGCTGATGTAATTTTATCCCACCCTTTTATCTAATTTTAAACACATTTTATACTACCCTGGTCCACTTTTCATGATTCTCAACAGTAAAGTCTTTGAATCCTTGGCACTCTAAACACATTCTTCATCCAATTTTGGATTTCTCTCTTCAAGAAACATATTCTTTGATTGTCTAGGGAATGTTATAAGCTTAAACACTTTTTATCCCTTAACCCATTATGATCTTGATTATGTCTCATGAACATTATGAACATCATCAGCCATAGTTTTATAAAATAGTTCAACTAGGACAATATTGTACAGCTTCATATAAGTGAACAAAAACATCTTCTTAGTTATAGACCATTGCTACACTATTACAGATAGGTGAATGCAGATGCTTCTTTTTTATTTTAGGTTTCACATTATTCTATATCAAATTTGTTTCTCTTTATTATTTTATCAAGATCCTCACTCTCACTAATTTGTGAGCATGGGTTTTTTTCACCGACTTAGCTATATTATTGGAACCTCTACTCTCAAGATGTACATCTCCTCAACTAGATGGTCCCATCTTGTGCATATTTTATCTCAAAAACACCAAAAACATTAGAAATACTTTGAAAAAAAAAAAACATCAGAACATTATCCATAAAAGAACAAAAATATTGTCTCATGATTCTATACACTTGTACATTCCCATTTTAACATGATACACTCTTACTATTTTGAAAGCATAACAACACTAGTTCATTTCATCTTGTCCCATTCAGTTGACATTTTTCAAGATCATTCTTTCTCATCTCATCAACTTCTTATTTTCAAGACTGTTCTCATTTGTTTGTTGTATCTTCCATTTCTTCTCTAAATCATGTTGGTTTGATCATCATTTTTCTTCTATCCCATTTCTTGGGAGTACATTTGGCCTAAAGTTCATGCTGGAACATGCATCCATGCAACTTTGCAGGCAGCATCTAATTGTCTTATACATCTGGAGTCAGCTCAGACAACACCTTCCTTTTCTTCCCTTCTCCCATTTATTCTATCATTATTTATCTTTAATTAGGGAACAATTGTCATGTCATTGTTCTTTGTTATGATGTGGTGGAAAGTAATGCCTCTACCGTACATGTATGAACATTTGTCTTTAAAATATACTAACTTGGTTTTTGTTTGTGTGTATTTATTTGAGTTTTTTTGGTGTTTTGTTGTGTTTTATTGGGTTTTTTTTTTTTTTTTGCTTTCACATATCTCCTTTTATTTCTTCTCCTTTTCTCTTTTTATTACTTCTTGTCTCATCTTGGTCTTGTGTTTCTTTGATTATTTTTGCTTATCTCTTTTGTGTTTTAGAACATCTTGATGATTCACATGGATCTTGATTGTTTATATCTTGATCTTATGTCATTATGTTGTTCTTGGACCATTTTGTTTATTTGATTTTTGTTGGTGTCTTGTTTTTCCATTTGATTTTACTTTTCTCTTTTATGTTCAAGAATGCCTTGATGGTCCACATGGATCTTCATTATTCATATCTTGGTCTCATGTCATTAAGATGTTCTTGAATTTATTTTTAATTTTTTTTCCTACTTAATATCATATATTTATTTCAATTTAGGTTCATTTATGTTTATATTTTTCTTTGTTTTTGCTTTTTTGTTTAAATGTAAATTGTTGTGACTCTAGTTTTGGTCATTTTTTTACCATTATCCTTAGTTATAGGTATTCACATTTGAAATGGCTCAGAATAATTAGAATCTTATGTCATTCTAAGTTATTCATACTTATGATGCCTAGTTTATTTTTCTATAGAAAGCACTTTGTGTTCAGGTCTCAAAGTCTTAACGTCAACATCAGCTCTAATGAACGATTCTCAAGAACACTTTGCAAAACCTAGGCTCATGATATGGAATTAAGCTTCTAGGTAGCATGCATTTCAAGATTTTTTTATCTATGCTTAGATGTGAATCTATTTGAATAAATTATAAGTATAATAAATTCTTGGTCATTTTTCATCATTCCTCATTTCATTCTCTCCCAAACTTGGGTGAACTACATTGGCTTAACCTTCATGTTGGAACATGAGTCCATGAAACTATGTAGGCAGTACTCAATTTATATTAAGGTCAGTTTGGCTAGCTTCATTCTTATTTTCATCTCACTCATCACTTTTTACATTATCATATGCTTGGTTTTATATGGCTTTATAAGCCATTACACCATTCCTTGTATGTTTATGCTTGCTCACTTTAACCTATGTTTTCAGTTATATCCTTGAGCTATTTTTGCTTTCCAATTACCCATGATGGGACATAACATTTGAACCATGTCCAAATAAAATTAGATCTATAGGGAAAAAACCATTCTTTATTCTTTGTCAATGATAATTTTTTTTCATACTAGGACAAAACTTTTTAATCATGATCACATTTGCTCTATTGGAGTACTTATTATCTTCTCTTTACAAACCCTATTCTAGTGGTGCTTCCCTTCCTAAAGTAGAATTCTCTCTTTTCCTCTAATTCTAAGCTATCCACACTAATGCTCATGATGGTAATATTTTAGTGTGTAACTTGTCTTGAGATTGATCAATGTCATAAGTGTGTAGCTCATATTCTCAAATTGGGTATGTTTACAGTGTCTCCCTTACATTTACGGATTGTATCTTTCCCATTCCCCCTATTTTTGGGGCCTATTATGCCTCTAATTATATTTTGATCATTAATGGTAATCACATATGCAAGCATTAGCTCATCTAGATGTGATATATTCTATGGGTTAATCTCTCACTTTTTCTCTCTTTTCAAGAGTCCATCCTTTTCTTCTATCCTAGTATGTCCTCTCGAGGGGGCATCATAGGTCTGTTCTAATTTATTCTTGAAAACTCTTTTCTTTGAAAACATGTTGCTTCACCTAAATGTCTTGCTATGCCTTCTCAAATAGGGGTAAAATATAGAAATCCAATTCCTCACACCATTTGTGTTGAAATTGTCAATCTTACTCAAATTGCACTCAAATGCATATTTTAGGTCAAAATCCATAAAATGCCCTAAATGGTTAGAACTTGTCACTTACAAGTGCCATTTTAGGACAAAGTATCCCAAAATAGGGTAATGCATTTTATGGGCCAGCTAACTTTGATCAGATCATTTCAAGCCAAAATGACAAATTCACCATTTAGTGCTCTAGATCACTCTTTTCTTCTAATTCATTGATACATGTCACATACTTTTGTTATTTGTTATTAAAAATATCCTAAATGGGAATACATCTTCAATGCATCTAACATCACATTCCAATTCATCTCCAATCAAATTATGATCCAATAATATGACTTTTTAACCATTTTGATTAATTGTGCACTAATTTCCAAAGAATTGCACTAAACTTAATTAAACTTACTTAAGATGATTAATCCAATTTAAGAGCTTAAGTAAGAATTCCATATATCTTTTTGAATATCTCATTATTGGAAATTGATTTTGAATATCTTCATCACCTAGTGACATTATCTATGGGGTGGCATCCATCAAGCCATAAGTGCATAAAATATCAGGATTATGGGTCATTCATACCTAGTTAATGCCTCCCATGCCTCTTTAATTCTTATTTATCTTGAGGATATTTATGAGTTTAATTATAAATAATAGGATTATCCATGGACACACATCTCAATCTTGAGATGGATGGTCATGGTTGATCCTAACCAATCTCAAAAATCTATAAATAGAGAGGCCATGGACATGAATTTTAAGGTTGATTTATGCAAAGTTATAATGTTAAATTGTTTCCATAATCCTTTGCATTTTATCATTAACTTTGTTTGCAAGTTTTATTGATAGGCTAGTTTAGTGATTTGAATTCATGAGCCTAGATTTCATGGAGTGTTATTGAGACATTGGAGAATTTTTCCACCTTTGTTGACAAAGACAAGGATGGTTGATCAAGGGAGAACATGCTTTTGAGCCACATGGGTATGGCAAATCCATTTGGGAAGGTAATATGATGTTTTTTATTTAATTTATTTCTTTCTATCCTGTGTAATTCTCATAGAAATAGATAGTCTTAGTTAGTTAGTTCTTTATGCATCTTTCATGATTTATAGACTAATGTTTTTCTAACTTGCTTTGTAATCCTCTCTATAGTGGATCTTCTAATATGGGTATAGTAGTACATACCAGTTTATGCTTAGATAGATTTGGAATTTGAATAGAGTTAGATTCTTCTTCTTCTTCTAGTTCTTCTTCTTGAACAATTATCCTACTACATTCTCCTTCATTTGGACAAGCATACAATTCTTCAAGAATTTCTTCTTCTACTTCATGCTGTTGATCAAAGTTTGAGAATGGATCAAAATTATTGAAATTTGTACAAAATTCTTCATCAAACTTTGGAGATTAGATTTATAGAGGCTATTATTTAGAAGTAAACTTTTTCCTTATCCAAGATTCACTTGGTCTAAAAGAACTAGGAAACTACATAGGAGTATTTACAAGTTTATTTATAGATGGTGGCATGTAAGGCATATTGGGTTTTCTACCTCTAGTATTTATTCTTCTATCCTTTTGAGGATACTCTTCATTTTCATGATGACCACAAGAAATTTATCTCCTTGATTAATATTGTATATCTTCTCTTAGAAATTGGGGTCTATTAGATCAGTTCCAAGGTCTCTGCATATTTGTGAGAGGGTTTTCTAATTCATCTGGTAGTGATTATAAGTCTATTTCATCTTAGAGATCATCATTATCTTCTTCATAAACATCTTAAAAAATGGGTTCAAAACTATCATCTTGATTATACAAGTCTTCCTATTCATCAATAAGATCCCACCATGCTGGTGCGTTAAAGGAATAAATAGATTTGATAGAAGGATTTTTACAAGAGCAGTGTTGTGCAATGTGGCTAGGCTTTTTAAAAATATAATATATGATTTTATTGAAAGATAGGTGTGGAGTATAATTTTTATAAATGAAATGGTGTGGTGGAGCATAATAATGGTGGTGAGAAAAAAAAATGATGTTTGAAGGTAAGACATGTTCTACGCTACTTTTGATATTTTTTGGGAGCAATAAACTATCGACATCTAAATGGTGTAGTTTTAGGGTAAATGGAAGAAATGTGAGATGCTTAGTTCTTGCTAAGATTATGAATCATTTTGGTGTCAAAAACAAGCTGCATATCTTGTTGGCATGCAAAATCAATGACATCAGATAAGGACATGGTAGATATGGTGAGACCTTTGATATCAATGTACTAGATGACTTTATCAATCAGATGATAGGGTAAGGACTCAAGAAATTTGATTTTAATAGAATCATCATTAAATCATTTAGCTTCATATGCCAAAGATCCAAATTGCTTAGCAAAGTACTCAAACTATTTTAAATCACACGACTGCATCTTCATAAGCCATTTGTGGCTTTTAATATCTTTATTTCCTTCAGCTGGAACAAACTCATTAATTAACATATGATATAAAATAGAAAGAGTATCAGGTTGTCTATGTATACAAAGTGTCTGTTCTTGTTCATTCATGGAATTCCACCATTTTTGAGTAATTCTCCATAGATACTTAAATGCAAATTGAGTAGTCGTAGGAGGATCAAAATTTGTAGTGACATAAATGACTCTCATTAAATTACACCAGGTAGATATTTCATTCAAAGGATTTAAGATATCACTATATTGAGATACCATGGTTGTATGGGATTTGGCTCCTTTGCATCATACTAGTAGCTAGAGATTTTGGCTTTTTGGATGGATGAAAGCTACTACCAAAATTAATAGAGGTGGTTCCATATGATGTTAGAGAAGGTATCTCTACTTATTATAATTCTTCAATTTTGAATTTATCTTTCTTTTCTTCTACAACAAGCCAATCGACACTGGATTTTAGAGAAGACAATTTAGAGTCAATATCATTTAGCTGGTTATTCAAAATTGTAAGAGATTGATAGATTGTATTGACCTTGTTTGAAGTATGATGTACATAGTTCAAGGTTTAGTCTGTATATTTTTGAATCTCATTATAAGTTTGCTTGATATTTTGAGTATGGTCTTTACTAATAGAAATTCTAAATAAATAATTTCTTATATATAGAACATCTTTACATAAATCATCAATTTTTAAAAAAATGGGAATTGAACGTAGAAACATAATTCTATGCTTGAATTTATTTGATGGTTCTGGATTAGTTCCTGTACGTTGAAAAGTAGATAAAAAATAATTAACACTTCATTCTAGCTACTTTTACACACCTTGATGAGGAGGCCATCTTCTCCCTTTATACATAGTGATTTTATCCTCTATGTAAAATTCAAGAGTTTTTCTCTAGGAAGACTCATAAAAGTGTGGGATAGATCATTGGGATCTAGACCATAATTTACAAATTCATCTTTAAATAAGACTTATCCTTTATGAATAGTTATTCGAGAAGATGTAGATGCTTCACTCTTCCTAGGAGAGGATGATCTAGATTCAAAAGAATTAAATGAAATTGATCTTGGGAGGATATTTATATATTGACCATTTGTTTCATAAATCTTTGATTGTCCTTTCATTTTGGGGGCTACAACTTTTAACCAATGCAATTTCTAGGCAAGAGATATGTCTATAGATGTTATATGACCTTTCTGGAGTTTGACTATACCACTATGCCATCTAGTGTATGCTATATTTTTAAGAATTTTTGGATGATTGGTATTTATCATAATATCAAGACTGTAATGTTTATAGAGGAATATTTAAATTCTCCAGACATATCAAGACCATAAACAAAAGAAAATATTCCCCAAAAATATAAAGAACCATTTTTACTTCTTAAAAACCTTTATCATGGACATCAATAGACCAATTTGGAACATGTTCATAGCATACAACACCATCATTTAGTTTGGAAATACTAGACAACTGGCAAGCATGTACAAAACTAGTTTGATGGTGATCACACAGTGACAGATATGCAACTAGTTTTATATTACTGGGTATAAGAGGAGTAACATATACATGGATTAATCTAAAATGAACAAATTTTACATCTTTATGAGATCTTATATATTCTATTTCTTTAGGAGGTACTAATGGAAGAAGACTTGTCTGAAAATATTTTTCCATATCTTGGTAGTCATGAGCTAGAATAGGGATCTTCTTCCCTATTTCATTCTTTTTCCTTCCTGGATCTTGATTTCCATAATTGGCATATATTTTTTCCAAAATTTTTGAGGATTATTAGAAAAAATGTTTTCTTTGATTCATAGCCCTATGGTTTCTATGTTCTAAAGAACTTCAATATTAGGAGTTTGACTCATTGAGTTTGAAAACTATTCTATGACATAGACTAATCTAGGAATTCTTATTCTTTCATTATTTATAGTAAAGAGAGCACTTTTGGGAGTAGATTTATAAGGTGAATATCTATCAATAAAATCTCCTCCTAATAGGATATCTACATGCATTTTTTCATGGGAAAATAAATCACAATTAAATTTTTTGTTTTGGATTCTAAATGGCTGTTGATGTCTATATAGGTTGCAGATAAAATTGTTACCTTGGACATCCAAAATTTTATAGGACTATGACTCTTTTAATCTCTCCCCATTTTTCTTGAAATTGCACCATTTGGATGTCAGCAGTTTGATGCTTCCAAAAAACATCAAAAGTAGTGAAAAATTCATCTTACCTTCAAATGTCATTGTTTTCCTCACCATCATTCTTATGCTCCACCACACTGCTCCCTTCATAAACACCGCACTCCACACCCATCTTCCAATAAAATCATTTATTCTAATAATCCCCAATTTATTTTTGAAACAATGTATGCCAATTATGGAAATCAAGATCCAAGATGGAAAAAGAATGAAAATAGGGAAGAAGATCCCTGTTCTAGCTCATGACTACTAGGATATGGAAAAACAGATTAAGGAACTTAAAGAAAATGGCTTTATTATAAAATCCACCTATCCTTACTGTTGTTATGACTTTATGGTATACAAACATTCTGAGTAAAATAACGGAAAGAAAATAATGGTCATAAATTATAGGCCATTCAATGCCATAACAAAACCATATCCATATCCAATACTAGACAAATCCTATTTACTTGAGAAAGTAGTAAAGTGTAAGTTTTTTTATCAATTAGACTGTAAATCAAGATTTTATCAAATAAAAATCAAAGAATCTAATTGTGAGAAACCTACTTTTAGTTGTCTTTTTGGCCACCATCTAATGGATAGTCATGACCTTTGGATTAATGAATGCTCCTTCTTACTACCGAACACATATGGATGACATATTTAAAGGAAAATCAGATTTCCTTTGTGTGCATATAGATGATATTCTTATTTTCATCATGATTGTTGAAGATCATCTACAACGTCTTCAAAAATTCCATGATATAACCTGTAAAGCTGGTATTGTTCTTTTAGAAAAAAGAATCCAACACTATGAAACAAAATGTAACCTTTTGGGAATGATAGTTCAAAATTCAAAATTACAGGTTCAACTGCATATAAAGGAAAATATTTCTGAATTCCCTATCATCATGGACAAACCCAAGCTTCAAGCATTTTTAGGAATGCGTAATTATCTTAATAGTTTTTATCAAGATGCAAGGGAAGATAGGTTCATTATACAAGAGTTGTTGAATAAAAAGAATATTTTTAGATGGAATTATGAACATTCTTAGGCTATTTAGAAAATCAAGACCAAGGTACAAAATCTACCTAATTTGTATATTCCCAATTCTGATAAGTTTATTGTATATACAGATGCTACTGATCATGCTTAGGGTCGTATATTAGTTTTTATAGATAAAGAACAAGAGTAGATTTATGTGTTTGCTAATGGTGTGTTGAATAAAGATGTCTTAAAATGGATTTATTTAGATAAATAAATCTACGTTGTTAAAAAATGTCTTGAGAAGTTTGCTTTGAAAATTATGCATCTGCCCCATTTTATCATCAGAACATATTGCACAAGGTTTCTAACTTTTAAGCAAAAGGATCATAGTAGAAAAGATGGTAGAGGTAAATACATCATATAGCAAGATTATTGTAGTCAATTTAATTATACTATCAAACATATCTAGGGTAAAAAGAATGTGGTTGTTGATTGGGTAAGCTGACAACATCCTATTTATATGATATAATAACCTGAATCAAGATTTAATCTAATAAGGATACTCAATAAAATGCTTTCTAAAGTTAATATGGCTCTACAAGGAGAAATTATAGAACATGGTTTTAATGAGGCCTATCTTAGAAGATCTAGAGAATCCTCCATGATACCTCAGAGTACAAGAGTTGTAGACATTTATGTAGACAAAAATCATGGATAAATTGTTAACCTTTGATTAAACAATAATCTTCAATTAATCCATTTGTGTGATCTAATCAGAAGACCTAATCATAACTGGGTTATCAAGATGTGTCATCAAGTATCCAAAGATAATAATTAGAAATATGATTTTATCTAAGACTTGGGACCTACTACAATAAATCCAGAAGACACTTTGGATGAAGAAAAAATTATTCATACAATCATCAGAAGACACCTAACATAGGAATCTTACTTTTCTATACAAACTATCCATTTAGTACTAGATAATGGCCCCCAATGGACTATCTGTCAAACTTTCTAATACAAATGATATTTCCATCCAATTGCTATTGATGAATTAGTGACTGAAGCAGAAGCAACATTAGACCCATAACCATCTATAGAGGAATGTTCTATCAAATCAAATGCATATTTTAGTCTTTGATGATAAGGAAGAATCTAATTTTGTAACGTTGAAGAAATGATGAGACAGACATCATCCAAGTAAAGATTTTGCATAGGACCTCTCTCTTGCTTTAAATAAAAGGTGTGTGCTTAGTGTTAGATATTAGAAATCATTAGAAGTCTTAGTAAGCCTATTGAGTCTTATAAGGTGTATGCTCTTTGCTTGCCTAATTTGGATCCTATGAATCAAAAGCCTTGTAAATAAATATTGTAATCTCTATTGTAAATATTGAAGTTTGAAATAATATTGAAGCCATAGCCATTCGGCCCCTGCTTACTATCATGGGTTTTTTGTTAAGAAGCTGTCATCTATTGATGAGATAAAAAGATTGGTATCAGAGCCATCTAGCCATCCATTAATCCATCTATCATCAAGATTGATATACTTGAAGTTTGTTTTCATTTTTCAAGTGATATTTAAGATTGTTTCTTGCTCTATGATCTATCTTTGGGAATTTATTTCATCAAGTCTTTGCCCATCTACATCCTTTGAGTCTAGGACATTTATCTCTACAAAGTTTACCCTTATTAGATAGTCCTTGCTTTTAGAATTTTCATAAGCCAAAAATGGAATTTGAAAAGGCTTAATCTATTGTTAATGGTTATTAAATCTTGAATGAAGACACTTTAGGAGGACCTTATGAGATCCCACATATTGTTCCATACTAGATCCCTAAAAATCCTGAGATTAAAATCACTAAAAATCAATTAGAAGGATATTTTCAATTATATAAACCTCGAATAGTAAAATATAATAATGTCTAAAAAAATCTAAGTTAATTAATTATAAGGTTGTTTAAAAATCTACTTTTATGTCTTTTGTTCATCCCTGTATTAAGTTTGTAGAACTTGAATTAACATACAAATCAAAATTATATTTTTAGACAAGTCTTCATCCATTACTACCTCTTGAATAAATAAAGTGTATAAGATCTCATAAAGAAGTAAAATTTGTTCATTTTAGACTAATATGTGTATATGTTACTCCTCTTATACCCAGTAATATAAAACCAATTATGTATTTGTCTCTGTATGATCACTGTCGAACCAAATTTTGTACATGCCTATCAGTTGTCTAGTATTTCTAAACTAAATGATGGTGTTGTATGCAATGAACATGTCCCAAATTGGTCTGTCACTATCCATGAGAAAGGTTGTCAAGAAGTAAAAAAAGCTTCTTTAGATTGTTGGGGCATATTTTATTTTGTCTATGGTCTAGATATGTTTGGAGAATTTAAATATGCCTTTGTAAACATTACAGTCTTGTATAGTATAATAAATACCAATCATCCAAAAATTTTAGAAAATTTTCCATATGTTAAAAGGCTTAATGGTACAGTCCAACTCTAGAAAGGTCATATATCATCTATAGACATACCTTCAGCCTAGAAATTGGATTGGTTAAAATTTGTAGCCCCCAAAATGAAAGGACAAACAAAGATTCATGATACAGATGACTGAACTATAAATATCCTCCCAATATCCCTTTTATTTAATTCTTTTAATTCTAGATCATCCTCTCTTGGGAATAGTGAATCATCTACATCTTCTCAAAGAACTATTTGTAAAGGATAAATCTTATTTGAAGATGAACTTATAAATCAGGGTCTAGATCCCAATGATCTATCCCACACTTTTATGAGTCTTCATAGAGAAAAAAATCTTGAATTTTACATAGAGGATAAACTCACTCTGTATAAAGGGGAAAGATGGTCTCCTCATTGAGGAGCATACAAGAATCCATAAGGAACTGTTAGTTATTTTTAGTTGTTTTTTAATCTATAGGAATTGATCCAGAACCATCAAATGAATTGAAGCATATAAATTATGGATCTAGGTTCAATTCCCATCTTTCAAATTTTTTTGATGATTTATGTAAAGATGTTCTATGTATAAGAAATTCTTTATCTAGAATTTTTATTATTAAAGACCATACTCAGTATATTAGGCAAACCTGTAATGAAATTCATAAAAATATAGACTAGACCTTGAACTATGTATGTCCTACTTCATATAGGGTCAATACAATCCATCAATCTCTTACAATTTTCAATAACCAACTAAATGATATTGAATCTAAATTGTCTTCTTTAGAATCCATCTTAGATTGGCTTGTTGCAAAAAAAAAAAAAAGACAAAGTCAAAATTGAGGAAGTACAAGAAGTAGAGATACCTTCTTTACCGTCTTATGGAACTACCTTTATTAATTTTGGTTGTAGCTTTCATCCATCCAAAAAGCCAAAACCTCTATCTAATAGTATGATGCAAAGTAGCTAAATCCCATTACAACCATGGTATCTCAATATAGATGATATATTAAATCCTTTGAATGAAATATCTGCCTAATGTAATTTAATGAGATTCATTTGTGTTTTTGGAAATTTTGATCCTCCTACGACTACTTAATTTGCATCTAAGTATCTATGAAGAATTACTCAAAAATGGTGTATTTTCATGACTGAACAAGAACAAACACTCCATGTACATAGACATCCTAATCCTCTTGATATTTTGTATAATATGTTAATTAATGAGTTTCCTCCACCTGAAGGAAACAGAGATATTGAAAGCTGCAAATGGCTTATGAAGATGCAGTTGTGTGATTTAAAATAGTTTGAGCACTTTGCTAAGCAATTTAGATCTTTGGCCTATGAAGCTAAATGATTTAATGTTGATTCTATTAAAATAAAATTCTTCAATCCTTACCATATCATTTGATTGATAAAGTCATCTAGTATATTGATATCAAAGGTCTCACTATATTTGCCATGTCTTTATCTGATGTCATTGATTTTTCATGCCAACAAGCTATGCAACTTATTTCTAACACCAAAATGATCTATAAGCTTAGCAAGCACTAGTATAAATATTATAATATCTACTGTAAATCTTGAAGTTTGAAATAACATTGAATTCATAGTCATTCAACCCATACCTACTGTCATAGGTTATTTGTAAAGATGTTGTTGTCTATTGATGAGATAAAAAGATTGGTATCGGAGCCATTCAACCATCCATTAATCCATCTGTATATCAAGATTGATATACTATAAGTATTTTTTTATTTTTGAAATTAAACTTTAAGATTGTTTCTTGCTATGTGATCTATTTTTTGGAATTTATTGCACCGAGTCTTTGCCCATCTATATCCTTTAATTCGAGGGCATTTATCTCTACAAACTTTAGCCTTATTAGATAGTCCTCACTTTCAAAAATTTTTTAAGCCAAAAGTGAAATTTGAAAAGGCTCAGTCTATTGTTGATGGTTATGAAATCTTGAATGTAGCCAATTTGAAAGGATCTTATGAGCTCCCACCTATTGTTCCAAACTAGATCCCTGAAAATCCTAAGATAAAATCACTGAAAATCATTTAGAAGGATCTTTATAGTTATATAAATCTCCAATAGTGAAGGCTAAGAATGTCTACAAAAATTTTGAGTTAATTAAGTCTAAGGTTGTTTATAAATCTACTTTTATGTCTTTTGTTCATCCTCATATTAAGTCTATAGAACTTCCATTAACATAAAAACCAAGAAAATATTTTTAGACAAGTCTTCTTCCATTACTACCTCCTTAAGAAATAGAGTATATAAGATCTCATAAAGATGTAAAATTTATTCATTTTGGACTAATCAATGTATATGTTACTCCTCTTATACCTAATAATATAAAACCAATTAAGTATTTGTCTCTATGTGAATGCCATCAAACCAATTTTGTACATGCCTGCAAGTTGTCTAGTATTTCCAAACAAAATGATGGTGTTGTATGTTATGAACATATCCCAAATTGGTCTATCATTATTCATGATAAAGGTTGTCAAGAAGTAAAAAATGGTTCTTTAGATTTTTGGGGAATATTTTCTTCTGTCTATGGTCTAGATATGTTTAGAGAATTTAAATATGCCTCTATAAACATTAAAGTCTTGTATGGTATGACAAATACCAATCATCTACAAATTATAGAAAATTTTCCATACGCTAGAAGGCTTAATGGTATAGTCCAACTCTAGAAATGTCATATAACATCTATAGACATACCTTCAGCCTAGAAATTGGATTGGTTAAAAACTATAGACCCCAAAATGAAAGGACAATCAAAGATACATGATATAGATGGCTGATCTATAAATATCCTCCTAAGATCTCTTTCATTTAATTCTTTTAAATCTAGATCATCCTATCTTAGGAAGAGTGAAGCATCTACATATTCTCAAAGAACTATCATAAAGGAGAAATCTTATTTGAAGATGAACTTGTAAATCAGGGTCTAGATCCCAATGATCTATCCCACACTTTTTTGAATCTTAATATAAAAAAAATTCTTGAATTTTATATAGATGATAAACTCATTCTGTATAAAGGGGGAAGATGGCCTCCTCATTGAGTAGTATACAAGCAGCCAAAATGAACTGTTAGTTATTTTTAGCTATTTTAAAACCTATGGGAAGTAATCTAGAACCATCAAATGAATTCAAGCATATAAATTATGTTTCTAGGTTCAATTCCCATCTTTTAATTTTTTTTGATAATTTATGTAAAGATGTTCTGTGTATAAGAAATTCTTTATCTAGAATTTTTATTATTGAAGACCATACTCAACATATTAAGTAAACTTGTAATGAAATTCAAAAATATACAGACCAGACCTTGAACTATGTACATCCTACTTCAAATAGGGTCAATACAATCCATCAATCTCTTACAATTTTTAATAACCAGCTAAATGATATTGACTCTAAATTGTCTTCTCTGGAATCCAGCCTAGATTGACTTGTTGTAGAAGAAAATAAAGACAAAGTCAAAATTGAGGAAGTACAATAAGCAGAGATACTTCTCTACCATCATATGGAACCACCTCTATTAATTTTGGTAGTATCTTTTATCCATCCAAAAAGCCAAAATATCCAGCCACTAGTATGATGAAAAGGAGCTAAATCCCATTACAACCATGGTATCTCAATAAAGATGATATCTTAAATCCTTTGAATGAGATATCTACTTGGTGTAATTCAATGAGATTCATTTATGTCATTGAAAATTTTGATCCTCCTATACCTACTTAATTTGCATCTAAGCATCTATGGGGAATTCCTCAAAAATGGTGGAATTCCATGACTGAATAAGAACAGATACTCTGTGTACATACATATCTTAGTCCTCACTAATTTTTATGATATGCTAATTAATGAGTTTGTTCCACCTAAAGGAAATAAAGATATTGAAAACTGCAAATGGCTTATGAAGATGCAATTGTGTAATTTAAAATAGTTTGAGCACTTTGCTAAGTAATTTAGATCTTTAGAAAATGAAGCTAAATGCTTTAATAATGATTCTATTAAAAATAAATTTCTTGTGTCCTTACCCTATCATATTATCGATAAATTCATCCAATATATTGATATCAAATGTCTCGCTATATCTACCATGTCCTTATCTAATGTCATTGATTTTGCATGCCAACAAGCTATGTAACTTGTTTTTGACACTAGAATAATCCATAAGATTATCAAGCACCAAGCATCTCGCATTGCTCCCATTTTTCCTAAAACTACACCATTTAGATGTCATTAGTTTGTTTCTCCCAAACAACATCAAAAGCAATGTAGAACACATCATAACTTCAAATGTCATTCTTTTCCTTTCCACCATTCTTATGCTCCACCACACCATTTCCTTCATAAATGTCACACTTCATGCCCATATTCCAATAAAATGATATGTTATATTTATAAAAAGCCTAGCCATATTTCTCCTCACTACTCTTGTAAAAATCTAGTTGTCAAAGCTGTTTATTCCTCTAATGCAATAGTGTGGCGGGATCTTATTGATGAATAGGAAGACTTGTATAATCAAGATGATATTTTTAAACCCATTTTTGAAGAAGTCTCTAAAGAAGATAATGATGATATCCAAGATGAAATAGACTTGGAATCACTAGCAGATGAACTAGAAAACCCTCTCACAAACATGCAGAGACCTTGGAATCGATCTAATAGATCCTGATTTCTAAGAGAAGATCTACAATATGAAGCATGGAGAAAAATATCTCATGGTAATCATGAAAATGAAGAGTATCCTCAAAATCATATAAGAAGAAATACCAGAGGTAGACATCCCAATATGCTTCACATGCCACCATCTATAAATAAACATGTAAATACTCTTATGCATTTTCCTAGTTATTTTAGACCAAGTGAGTCTTGGATAAGAAACAAGTTTCACTCTAAATAACAACCTATAGAAATCCAATCTCCAAGGTTTGATGAAGAATTTTATACAAATTTCAATAATTTTGATCCATTCTCAGACTTTGATCAACAACATGAAGTAGAAGAAGAAATTCTTGAAGAATTTTATACTTGTCCAAATGAAGGAAAATGTATCAAGACATTTGTTCAAGAAGAAGAAACATAAGAAAAAGAATATGATTCTATTCAAATTCTAGATCCCTCTAATTATAAATTAGTGTGTATTGATGTACCCACATTAGAAGATCCACAACAAGTTTATTTGACTCAATTTCTTAATGGAAGATTGCTTAGTTCATCACTGAATAACTAAATGGAAGATTAGTTGATGCCCAAGTTGATACTGGTGCATCTCTTTCTTTTGCTAACCCTCCCCTAATAAAATATTGGTAGAGATTAAAAGAGTTACAGTCCTATAAAAGTATGGATGTTCAAGGTAAAATTTTACCTGAAACCTATATAAACATCAATAGCCATTCATAATGCAAGACAAAATTTTTACTTGTGATTTCTTTTCCCATGGATAAATGCTTGTAGATATCCTATTAGGAGGAGATTTTATTGATAGATATTCACCTTATGGATATACTCCCAAAAGTGTTCTCTTTACTATAAATAATGAAAGAATAAGAATTCCCAGATTAGTCTATGCCATAGAATAGTTTCCAAGCTCAATGAGTCAAACTCCTAATACTAAAGTTCTTTAGAAGATAGAAACCATAGAGTTATGAATTAGAGAAAACATTTGTTCTGATAATCCCCAAAAATTTTGGGAAAAATCTATGCCAATTATTGAAATCAAGATCTAAGAAGGAAAAAGAATGGAAATAGGGAAGATGATACCTATTCCATCTCATGACTACCAGGATATGGAAAAATATATTAAGGAACTTCAAGAAAATGGCTTTATTATAAAATCCACCTCTCCTTACTATTATTATGCCTTTATGGTAAACAAACATTCTGAGGAATTAAGAGGAAATAAAAGAATGGTAATAAATTATAGGGCATTGAATGCCATAACAGAACCATATCCATATCCAAGACCAGACAAATCCTATTTTCTTGAGAAAGTAGCGAAGTGTAAGTATTTCTCTCAATTTGGCTAAAAATTAGGATTTTATCAAATAAGAATCAAAGAATTTGATTATGAGAAAACTGCTTTTAGTTGTCCTTTTGCCCACTTCCAATGGATAGCCATGCCCTTTGGATTAATGAATGCTCCTGCATATTACCAAGCACATATGGATGACATATTAAAAGGAACATCAAATTTCTTTTGCATGTATATAGATGATATTCTTATTTTCAACATGACTCTTGAAGATCATCTATAACATCTTCAAAAATTCCATGATATAGCTTGTAAAGCTTGTATTGTTCTTTTAGAAAAAAGAATCCATCACTATGAAACAAAATGTAAATTTTTGGGAATGATTGTTCAAAATTCAAAATTATAAGTTCAACTGCATACAAAGGAAAAGATTGTTGAATTCCCTAACATCATGGACAAACCCAAGCTTCAAGAATTTTTAGGAATGCTTAATTATCTTAATAATTTTTATCAAGATGTACGGGAAGATAGATTCATTCTAAAAGAGTCATTGAAGAAAAAGAATATTTTTAGATGAAATTCTAAACATTCTCAAGCTATTTAGAAAATCAAGACCAAAGTATAGAATTCTCCTAATTTGTATATTCCCTATTCTACTAATTTCATTGTATACACATATGCTTTTGATCATACTTGGGGTGGGTTATTAGTCTATATAGATAAAGACTAAGACTATGTTTGTGAGTTTTCTAGTGGTGTGTTCATTGAAGATGTCTTAAAATGGATTTCTTCAGATAAAGAAATCTATGCTGTTAAAAAATGTCTTGAGAAGTTTTCTTTGAAAATTATGCATCTGCCCTACTTTATCATCAAAATAGATTGCACAAGGTTTCTAACTTTTAAGTAAAAGGATCATAGTAGAAAAGATAGTAGAGGAAAATACATCAGATGGTAAGAATATTTTAATTGATTTGATTATACTATAGAACATATCTAGAGTAAAAAGAATGTGGTTGTCGATTGGTTAAGCTGACAATGTCCTATTTATATGATGCAACAACCTGACCCAAGATTTAATCTAACAAGGATACTCAATAAAATATTTTTAAAAGTGAATATGGTTCTACAGGGATAAATTATACAACATGGTTTGAATGAGGCCTATCTCATAAGATCTAGAACAACCTCCATGATACTTCAGAGTACAAGAGTTGCAGACATTTTTGTGGACAAAAATCATGGACAAATTTTTATTCATCAATTAAACAATAATATTAAATTAATCCATTTGTGTGATCTAGCTAGAAGACCTAATCGTAACTAGGCTATTAAGATGAGTCATCAAGTATCCCAAGATAATAATTGGGCATATGCTTTTACTAAGACTTGGGACCTACTATGATAAATCTAGAAGATGCTTTGGATGAAGAAATGATTGATCATATAATGATCAGAAGACACCTAGCATGAGAATCTTAATTTTATATACAAGCTATCCATTCAATACCAGATAATGGTCCCCAATGGACTATCCATCAGACTTTCTAGTATAAATGTTATTTTTGTCCAATCTCTATTGATTACTTAGTGACTGAAGTGGAAATAAAATTAGACCCACAACCATCTATGAAGGAATCTCTTATCAGGTCAAATGCATCTTTTAGCCTTTGATGATAAGAAAGAATATAATTTTGTAAGGTTAAAGCAATGATGACATAGACACCACCTAGGCAAATATTCCAGGCATGACCTCTTTCTTGCTATAAGTAAAGGGTGTGTGCTTAGTGTTAAATATTAGAAATCATCAGAAATCTTAGTAAGCCTATTGAGTCTTATAAAGTGTATGATATTTGCTTGACTATTCAAGATATTGTAAATCAAAATCCTTGCAAATAAATATTTTAATTTCTATTGTAATTTTTGAAGTTTGAAATAATATTTAAGCCATAACCATTCGGCCCTTACCTACTATCGCAGGCTTTCGATTAAGAAGTTGTTGTCTACTGACGAGATAAAAATATAGGTAAAAAATTGAATTTATAGGTTTATATAGGGTGTAATATGAGTTTATTGGGGTGTTTTACATAGTAATTAATTTCAAATGATGTTATATGGGCCTTGGTCAATTAGTTTTTATGTCTATTTATCATTTTGGGTCATTTTAGGGGTAAAAAAGGTGCATTTATTATTTTATATGGGTTTATAATGAATTTTTAAGGAAAAAATAGGTGATGTCACATGACATGTGTTGCTATAAGTTTTAATCCACTGTTGGTAACTGAAAGTGGTAGGTTGTTCAGAAGAAAATGTAATTTTCTAGTGAAAGGAGAAGAAAATGGAACTTGTACAACCTCTTTGGGAAGTGTACCACTTGGAAAAGGTTGAAATGTGAATCTTCATCTTACCCATTCTTATTCCCATGCTTGGTTTTATTTGGAAGTT